>OZ007562.1:193491154-194091154 GCA_963931875.1 Pollenia griseotomentosa
CAAATTGCACAAGGAAAGACTGAGTAAAATGTTATACATTTCCCAACCAGCTAGTTTGCTAACAATAATATATGTACATTAGGGACATAACTTTTTGCAAATATCAAAAAATAACCGCAAAGCCGTGTGGGGCATGACAAAATATTGTGTCACTTTTCCTCTATCGTGAAAAAAGTTTCCGCACCGAAAGCGTTTTGTTTTAACATATACATTTTTTTTTATTAAAACGGTTACTATTGTCTTAAATAAGTTATTTTTTGTTAAGATTCTCATATAATCTGCAATAGCAAACCATTTTTTATAAGTCTAACGCAAAAGTTTAATCAAATAGCGATAAACTAAGCAGAAAAAGTATTTTTCTTTAAGTTGCTTAAATTTTGTTTCCTTATATGACTTTTAATACAAAATCATCTCCAACTATCTCGATAAGATAGTAAAACAAACATTAAGTAAATCTTTAATACACTTCACGAAAGCTAATGAATGTTCCTTAAGGCACTGGGTAAGAGGACCGTCTAAACTTTTATTTTTTTGTTTTTTTTTAATTCCCTAAGCTAATCCCGCGAAGCTCGTCGCTTGTCTGCAGGAAACCAAAGTCTCTGGCGGGAATCGAACCCGCAACCCTGGACCTAATAGACTTGCTCACTACCAGCTAGCCTACCGGGGCACTCACTTGAAGATCATCAGCGCAGATCATTGCGCCGAGCGTGCGTTTTAAGTGGTGCAGAATGTATATCCACTATGTTAAACCATACGTACATTAAACTTAAAGCCGTTTTTAAAATTTCTAGTCTTTTTCGCGTATGTATGTATATGTTTGTACAATATTTTAAAAATCATAGTTTTTAAAACAGCAAACATTTAAGGCACTTCAGAAATCACTTTCGAATCAAGCAAAAAAACAGTTTTTTATTATCAGAGCAAAATTCCCCACATGGTACTAGAGTGGTATTTTGCACTCAAAAAAAGTTATTGCCCTAATGTACATATTTTTCTAACAAAGTATTTATTTTTTATAAAAATCCATTTGAAAAGTTATAGCTTAAATGAAATAAAAGTAGAAACGGCCGAAAAAACACTCTATCAAAGAAAAATAAAAAAAAACAACACACTCTCACAGCAAACAATCCTTTATGGACTCTACCCTACGCCCGCACAAAAGGCTGAAAAATACAAAACAAAAGTTCACAAATATTTGTGTGATTACTTTGTTTGTCAGGGCCTTACACGAACGAAACGAACTTGTATATTTCAATGTTTGTTGGTATAAAAAGGTTGGTGTTCAGGTGTTTTGTGTTTACGTATTGATGATCCTTACGATAGGAAGAAAAATATTTAGGCATTTAGGAAATATTTTGTTATTTTGCCATGTATGTATATCTATTCGTTGCTTCCGATTTTTAAATGCCACCTGCTACTACTAAATAGTTCAACCACATGCACCCAAACAATCCAATACCAATCCATACATGCATACATACCCGTACATACATTCACATACAAATATGTGTATAATACCTCGAAAATCAATCAACCAAAGATGAAGAGGGTATTATGATGCGTTTGTGCTGAAGAAAATTGGTGTCTATCGAAAATAGTCAGAATTAGTCTATTATTATACATATCCCCCATATAAAATAAACCATTGTTATTCACATTAAATTTGGCCCAAACATATTTAATTGCAACCCTAATCAGTGTTCTATTGGAGTCTATAGATTTGACCATTGATTCGACTCCCGCAAATAGCATTTAATGGCATAACTTCCTTAGAAATGTTGCTACTAATATAAAATTTAAAACAGCTGCTTTGTGAATTTTATTCTGGTACATCCAGATTTAATCATTGGTCCCATATAAACCCCCTTCCTGAAAAGATTTTGAAACGATAATAGCTCATAAAGATATAGATATCTAAATAATTTTCGGAACAACCAAATCTCATATATCAACCTTTGTTAATATATGAGTCCCAATTAAGGCACACTTTCAAAGCTTTGTCTGTTAACATTTTAGTGTATGGTTTACTTGTAACTTCCTACAAACGCACAGTGGGAAATTGCGGCCAAAACCCTATATGACTTTCTTATTTATTTTCGTAAAGCAATAAAACTTATTACGAAGGTGAAGTAGCTGAAGGTCAATATACCAACGTTTTAAAATATTTGCCCTGCCCTTATGCAGTAGTAACCATTATGCCGCCATTTGTTGACCAATATTAAGGATATATATTAGACCAACTCACCTTGTATGGAGCCGAATAAAGTGTTTTTGTTACACCTCTGAAAATAAAGCTTGATATGTTTTATGGTGATTCCCAAAATATATTGGTTCTGGCGTTGACCATCCGTGAGCTGGACCATTTTCAAAAAAGGTCTTTTTCAGTTTTTCGAATTTTTTTGTTCTTTGCTCCAAGAAGACATAAATAAAATTTGGTATCTTCGAAAAGAGTTTTTGAAGCAGCATCCAATGGTATATAAATCTTGACCAATTGCGACCTACTAATTGAGATATTTAACTAAATACATATTTTCGTTTCGGGTTTTCATACAAATTCTACGTATGTGGAAATAATGTTCAAATTGAATCTGTTTTAAAATAATGTTAATTTATTTATTTTTTGTTGTAATTATTCACAAAAAACGCGAAAATCGCTATATATTTTATCTTTTTTCATATATAGGCTAGACCAACTCACCTTGTATGGAGCTGAAAAAATGTTTTTGTTACCCCTCTGAAAATAAAGCTTGATATGTTTTATGGGGATTTCCAAAATATTTTGGTTCTAGCGTTGACCATCCGTGAGCTGGACCATTTTTAAAAAAAGGTATTTTTTCAGTTTTTCGAATTTTTGTGTACTTTGCTCCAAGAAGATTAAAACTCACTTAAACAGGGCTCTAAAATCCATTGTGAAGTTGAAAGTGCTTCCTGTAATTTAGTCTGTCACTATACGTATTCCTTTTTTCACTTTTATATTGCTGGTAAAATGCGGAAATTCTGACAATTTTTTAAATGATGTTGACAACTATACTCTTGCCTTGGCAAACGAATAAAAAGTTTTGCTGTTCAAAGTTAGCTAAAATGAATTTAGGTCGAACCTTAAAGGTTTATAATTTTTTTTTGAATTTCGCCTTAAAGTAAGGCAAAAGAAAAAATTCTTGAAACTTTAAAAATATTTTTCCCGAATGCTTTTATCAATTCCCAGAACCAAATCTATAGTATGAAAACGTTTTCACTCAAGTACATAGTACATTTGTAAAAGCTGCTATTAAAATTTTTTTATACAAAAATTGTGAATTGAGTTAGTTTGTAGTATGTTTGTATGTATAGAAATTTGTTTGTTTTTTATAATTTATAGATTTTTATATTTTTATGTGCGTATATGTGTGCGCATGTATTAAGTATGTTGTGAGCATATGTGTAAGTAACGCCATACAAACATATAAAAGTATATGGTCTATGATATGGTAATGGTCCGTACATTCAGAATCCATTTATTTGGGTTTTCGTTTGGTTGTGTGTATGTGCTTTCATTGTTTTCGCAATGATTTTTACGATAATGTCAGCACTTGTATTCGTCTCGTTAGGCAAATTGATAGACGATGAAGATGTAGACATGTACTTATTTGTGCTTTAAATATCATATGTAGTACATTTGCAAAAGAACATCTAAGTATGCCAGAGCAAATTTTTTACACAACCAAATATTTTCGTGTGTGTTAAGCAATGTACAATTGCATACATGTAACCAAAACAGGAATTATTACAGATTTATATTTAAGAAACATAAATAAATGGACATAATATTTTAGTTAATATATTCTAAAAATTAATTAAGCCGAACAAATAATCTTTACCCAATAAGCAATTTTCCTGGAATTAAAGTATAAATCAAGTGTAATTCCAGTCCAGTTTTCCAATTTTAAGCCTTAAATTATACTTGAATTACACTGTAATTTAATAGCATACTTTAGCAAAATGGATAATGGAAATCCAGTCGAACATAACAATGGAAATACAGTGTAATTTAAGCGTTGAATTACAGTGAAATTCCAGTCTCAAACACGTAATAGTTAACCTTGAATTTAAGTATTGAAGGCAACTATATCAACCCAATAAAACCAATATAAATTAAGCGTACAATTCCAATGAAAATCAATTAAAAAAAGTATTGTACATTAAAATATGGTGTATAAAATAATTGATCATCCCAGAGTTTGGTGGTTTATTCACATTTTACCAGCACCTATAAAAAAGTGATATCATTGGAAAAAAGTTTAAGAGGACCTCACGATGATACAGTTTATTGGTACGAGAGTAATATAAAACGGTATCAAAGACAATAACGCAAATGGCACCATTAGATTTACCTTTAAATTGGTTTCTTATGCGCCCCATACACGGTTCAATTCAGTTGTCAACTGAGTCTTTCAACTCAGTTGACAACTTCATCAACTGAATTGAAAGATTTTAAATTAATTTTAAAATTTAATGAAATAAAAGACAATTTTTAAAATTCTTAACTACAAAAATTAATTTTGACAGCAAATCAAGAGACTCGAGCACACACAGTACAATCGAATTGAAAGACTTAGTAGTCAACTTGAAAAAATCAAAATCTTTTGATTTTTCTTCAACCAACTCGACAACCGTCAAACTAATCAACTGACAAGGCCATACACGCTTTGATTTGGACAACAACCGACTCAGTTGACAATTGAATTGAATCGTGTATGGTCTGCTTTAATACCAGAGACGTTTTTTGAGACTTCGTTTCATTTGATTTTAGTCTAAGGAAGTAAAAAATCCTTCTCCTCCCTTTCAGCACACAGAAATATCGAACAATATTTTTTCATTCATACTTTTTTGATAGCTTAAGCAATACATAAATAAGTAAAAAAATAGTTTCAAACATTTTTTTATGAACTGGAATTTTACTTGAAAACAGGGCAGACATTACAGCTGAATTCAATCAATATTTGAGGCACTTAAATTTTTAAAATTTGAGTGCTTATTGGGTAATAATTTATAATAACAAAGGTCTACTAAAATACACAATTAACAGTAGAACAAAAAAAAAAAACGATTTTTTTCATTACAAAAAAGTTAATGAAAGAGAAAGAAAGTTAAGACATTTGCCTTCGAGAAGTATTTGCTATTTGCTGTGGTAAATTTACTTTGCTGTAAGATACACCTTTTTAAAATACACAAAAGATAATAGCTTGCTTTCTTTTAACTGTGATCTGTATATTTTTGCATGTCTCTACTGTTTTGTTCTTACTGTGCCAATACAATACAAGGGAATATTTTGCATGTCTCTACTGTTTTGTTCTTACTGTTCCAATACAATACAAGGGAATATTACTAAATGCCGTTTAACACTATCACACAAGTACTAAGTATTTTGACGAAAATACTTCCCTGATCTAATTGTTGTTTGAAAATGTGGTGTATTGGGAGCAATAAAAGACACGTGTTTTCAGTTAAGATTTGAGTCAACGAGTGTCACTTTTATTCTTTGTTTCTTTTTTAAAACAATGTAATAAAAACTTAAGAATGGCAGTAATTCAATTAAGGTGACCATATAACTTATTGTATTTATAAATCTAAAATACTCTACATGCTCTTTCTTGTGCTGGATAATAACCAAAATGTTAAATTAATGACAATATTATTATGGAATAGAATTTTAATAAACATCTTACATTCTATTTGATATGTATGTAAATGTTACTAAATTGTATTCAAAACAATATAAATAAATATGTATGTACATATATTTATTTTTTTGCTTTTTTTTAATTTTTTTTTTTTATTTATTTTTTACAAATTATATATTTTATTAATCAATTAATTTATAGATTTAATTTAATTCATTTCAATGCCTACTGAATCTATGTTTTTTTTACTACTCTACCCTCTTCTCTAGGTCTCAATACTCTTTCTGTAGTTTGTAAGTTACTAGAGATGTCGATTACTTATTGTATTTATAAAACTAAAATACTCTACAGAAAATTTTCAAAAAACAAAAACAACTTATCGTGACAGGGTTGTATTTTCCTCAAAATACGTAAGACTTGTGTGATAGTGTAAAAAACTTTGATATTGTTACAAGTAGAACTGTTGCTTATGATTCTTATACGCTTAACAGTTTTATTTGGTTTTATATCTTTAGTTTTTTAAAATCTTTATGGATAAAGTTTCCTGATGATCTGGCCTAAGCAACCAGTGAAATGCGCATAGGAACAGCTTATCCCACCAACAATAAATTTCAGTGTTTTTTATCAAGAATAAAAATTGGGAATTTAGCACGAATAACAAAATCTTTTAAATTTAAATTTTGTATTCCCAAAAATTACTTTTGATGGTGTAAAGTACCCTTAAACAGAAACGAGTAAGAGTGCTTTATTCGGCTATGACGAATCTTATATACCATTTATCATGGTTCGAAAGCCATTAAATACCGTTCTTTAGATATTAATAAGTCTATTTTATGCCACTCCCACTTCACCCATCCCGCGCATTTTGTTGGATGTTGTGTATTCACACCATTTGGGTCTGACAACACATGTCACTATTAAGAAAACTGAGTAAAGCGAAATTCAAAACATGTATTGCATGAATGTTATTAATGATTCACAAAAGCAACGAATGTCATTATTGGTTTAAGTGAAAAACAACTTTTATTTCAATGATCGGTTTAGTTGGCAGTTATTTGTAAACAAGTTTAAAAGCTTTTTATTACTATTTAAACAATATTTCTAACTGTTAACACATTTTATGTTCATTAAGACTTCATATAATTACTAGCCTGTCCCTGCCAGGCAGGAAGAAAAACCACTTTACCATATGCTTGGCCATTCTTTGCTTCATTAGTCTTGAGGGGGCTTCAAAATTAGCTGAAATGTATAACCACACAATTTTGCCACACCCCTTTTCCACTCACTACTCCGCCCGTAGTCCAAAAAACTTAGATCCGACTATGTCAGGCTAATTGTTATTGTTCCATTGTTAGGACTATATGCTTGGCAATTTTCAGCTTCATATGTCATTAGGGGGCTTAAATATAAGCTAAAATTTAAAAGAGCAGAATTTTGGCACGCCCCTCATTTCTATTAATTCTCCGCCTACAGGTTTAAAAAAATCGTTAGAACGTTAGGATTTGACCTAGCTGTTTAACTATATGCACGGCAGTTTTCACTTTTCCCATCAGTGGTCTTCAGAAAGCTCTGGATAGCCAAAACAAGAGGAATACACAAATAGGATTGTTGATAAAAACTTTATTAGTGATTGTTGGAATGTAAAATTTTCAAGAAACATGTATTTAAATGCGGCGCATCATAATCAATCGAAAACACGAATTTGAATATTTTGTAACTTAGGGCCCTTTTGAAATTTTTTGACGATAAGTTGTTTTTAAAAAAGTTTCAAATTTTTTTTATAACTTGGGTATTAAATAAGATGTCAGACGCCATTTTATGTGTAAAACTATGTATTTGTTTTCAAATATCAAGATGAGAAGTAAATAAAATAAACCTTTGAAAATGTTTATTCTTCAGGATTTAAGGGACAACATTCTTATGAGCTACACATACTTATTTATAAATAAGTTCAATTTAACTTTAAACAAAAGTTTAAAGATATGTGTTTTACGTAGTTAAATTTCCTTTAGAATATTTTCTGTTTAACAGTTTACAAAAAAAAGTACTTATTCATCTTCTTCGTATCGTTCATTCACACAAACTGATTAAGTATAAACTTAAGATAGAGCTAAAGGAATGTGTTTAAGTAACGTAAGAAATAAATTTACCAATACACACATAAAATGTTTGTGTGCCAGTTTTCATTAATAGAACGTACTATGCTACAATACATTTTTTAAATCAGGAAACAGTTAGCATTGTATTTACAAAGGCAAACGGAAGATAAAACAGAAAAAATTAAGGAAACACACAGAATTCAAATAAGAAAATAAAAAGAAGAACAAAATAAAGGAAACGAGAAAAGAAGCACGGCTACAGCAAATAAAATTTTTGGCGAGGGAAAGCAGGTTTATAGAGATATCCTTACCAAAGCTATTTTGCCTCTTAGTCACTTCTACAGTACATGGCAACTTTAGTACTTTCCAACTCCAACTGCTACTATTACCACATTGTATGTGTGTGTGAATTATCATCATTGTAAAGAGATAAGTGTAATGGCTAGAGAAGTGATGCTGGGAAAAGCAGAAATGAGTCAAGAGCTGAATATTGTCGCATTATGTCCAATTACTGTCGCAATTATGAACAGAGTTTACGTACAAATCGTCACATTTTGCGTATGACAGCATGACAGACAGATATACATACTAAAGCACATTGTCGTGCAAGACGGACACTTGGATAGATAGACAGTATAAATAAACAACATAGACTGGCAGTGAGTTTGGTTTCGACGGAGCAATGTGAACGAACAGATATCCACATATACAGATGCAATGCTCTCACAAAAAGCACAACATATAAATAAGTAAAAACAAAAAAAAAAAAAATAATATGAAAAAATATGTATCGAGCAGTCGTTGTATTGAAAATTATAAAACATCGGGCATGTGTCAGTCAGATAAACAAAACGAACAAAAATAGACAAAAGAACAAACAAATTTGGTGCACAGAATTCTATGTTCGTCACTTGAACTAGGGATGTAATTGATACCGATACCGATTTATCGGAAATAACTTAAGGTTTGCCGATATATAAATATCGGCAAAACTTCTTAATTGTTTTTCTTTTGGATTTTCTGAATATAAAATTTAATTTTCAATGCTGATTTATTTTTTGCAATACAACTCAAAGTATAAAACCATAAAAAGCAGAGCATATAATCAACACAGAAAACATAATGAAATTCCTTCTTTTAATTCTTAGCCGTTTTGCTTTGCGCAATATTAAAAAGTTATTTGACTCTTTGAACAGCGAAATCGAGGAAAGCTAATTTTCGATTTTTTTCTTATAAATTAAATTTTTTGTTTGGCATTTGAATATTCAAACTTCTTTAAGTCAACCACATTATTTTTATTATTCTTATTTTCGTTAATTTTGATCACAACGTTTGTTAAACATTTCTGGTATCAAATTATTTTAAAAAAATATAACAACAATAAAAAAGCCGAGTTTGCTAAGCTGCGAATTGTTTTTAAGGAGCTTCTGAAGCTAAACGGCTTTACCACAGAGTAGTATAAGGACTCACATGTAAGTGCATTGAGTTTTACAACTAAGTTCGCCCAATTTTTATACACTAGTGATATTAAATTATTTATCATAATTTATTTGGAATTTGTCAGTTGTATCGCTTATTTCAATAAATAAAAGTGTTTGTTAGAAATGTATTAATATTTCGGTTAAATTACGTAGTGCGATCAAAGATATATTTTTATTGGAAAACGTGTTTCACCAAACTACGGGTTCAAAACCAAGGTAGCCAATTAAGCCATTTTCCTGCTAGATCTGACGGTTTTTTCATCTAGCCATAAAAAATGGCAAGATTTTATCTACCCGGAAGATTTAGCCATTTTCTTCTTCATTGCTTTTTTTTATTTTTATTTCTGTAATATTTTTAAAGATAATTTTTTGGCATTTTTTTTATTAAATGTGCTGTTATGGCACTGACTTGCCAATCTACGTACAATTTGAAAAGCTTTTGAAGATGAATTGGTAGAAGTGCTATGTTAAGAAAGTAACAGTGGAGCAGGATATAGAGGACAAGAGAACCCAAAAACCCGATGAATAAAATAAGATTGGTTCATGGTATCTGAATTGTTACAGATTATGTTCAGTTCTTTCAAAGAGAGAGTATTGTTCAGATTATAGCGATTTTTAAAATTTAATAGCTTCGGACTCTATTCGTAGCAACTGTTTTGACACGATATTTCATCATATACATGTTATTGCTAAGGCGAAAGAACAAGGTGACGATAAAGTCTGGAAGCCTAATTAAAAATATTAAAAAAAAAAATTGGATTAAAAACCATAAATAGTTCAACAAAATAACCACATTACTAATTATTGTTAAAGCTAAGGCACGAGCTCTTTGTGTTCATTTGTCTTTCAAGTTTGTGTTCATTTGTCTTTCAAGTTGTGCTGAAAAAGGTCAACAGGAACAAGAAAGACAAAAATGAAAAAACAAAAAATGTACTTTGGACTTCAAGAAAAATTCTTGACGAAAGTACGAAAAAACAGAAGTAAGGAAGAACATGTAAAATCAATTAAAATGGATAATCATTCAAAAAAGCAATCTTTGATCTACCAAAAGGTTACAATACCATTTGGTTTAAGGATTGATGTTTGACTATTGACGTCAGCAGCCGTCGATGGCTGCGAGTGTAAAACGGCAAATCCATTTGAGAAGATCGAGTGGTTGCGATCGAAACATGCCATGGTAACCTGCCGGCCGCGGTTCGAATCCCGGCCACGGTCAAGAATGAAAGATTATCAATAACAATTTTAATAAAATTTCATGTTGTAAAATTCCTTTCTTTATAAAAATAATTTAATGAAAATTAAATTTAATGAACTTAAGCCTTTTAAAAATATTAAAAAAAAAAAAATTGGATTAAAAACCATAAGTAATTATTGTCTGGAAAGCCCTTTATTTTTCTTTTGCGTAAAACGCATTAAATAAAAATAAACTGTTTCTGTTTCCTTTTATGTAATTAATGCAAGTTTTTGTTAAATTTTGATTATAATAAATATAAGTTTTATTTGAAAAATGCTAGGGCCAAAATTTGTATATACTGCGCACTGTTACGGATATATACAGCCCCCAAAACCGATTATAGGCGATAGAAAAATTTTTTTAATTAAATAGGTTATTTAATTAAGGTAAATTGCTATTCAAAAGGTCGTTGATTTTTAGACCAGACCGCTGTGGGCATTAATGGGTTAAATAAATGGGTTAAATGTAAAAAAAATAACGAATTTATATCAACATTAAAGGGATATTCAAAAAGATGCAAAAAATCTCATGATATTTTTGTTAGCAGGTGTAATATGTGCAAAAAATTTTTAAATAGCATATTTGACTTGCTCAAGCAAACGCTCTCGAAATAATGAAACGGGATGCAGATAAAAAAATTTTTCCAGTGTGGGCGAGAAAAGGAGCGCCAAGGGTTTAGGTGGAGTTCACATGCAACATACTAAAAAGGAGGACAACGCAATAAATAGAATAGGCTTAAAAAGTATTTATCTTCTTCTCTAATTTCATCAGCAGTAACCAACTCAAACGAATATTTAAGCAGTTCAGATGACGATAATTTTATCTTGTCTATGAATTTATGTACCATTAGAACCACAATTAGCGATATCATTAAAATAATGCCAATTATACATTAAGGATTTAGATTATTTTTCTAACAACTTAATAATGATAACTTTGAAAACATATTATATTACTCACAACCATTTCTTCCCAGCAAAAACTTAACTTACCAAGTAAGTTAGCAAATAATGTTGGAGAAAATAAACACTACTTATTTTTCGGCTGAATAACTACTTATTTTTTTTCGAGGTGTCCACAAAATTCAGTACTTACAATACACTTACTAGAAGTCAAAAAATATCTAGTTATTATTTAACTACTAGTAAGTTGAATTGTAAGTACTTACAATATACTTACCTGAAGCCAAAAAATCACTAGTTAATAGACCTAATAAGTAATTATTAAGTGAGTTACCAGTAAGTAAATATTCAGTACTGAAAACAACACAAGTAATAAGTAGTTATTGAGCTGATTATTAGTAAGCAAATATGCAGTAGTGAAAATAATAGAAGTAATAAGTAGTTGTTGTGGTCATTACTAGTAAGTACTTATTAAAGTTTTCAAAATAATGACAATTGTAATGACAACTACTTACCAGGTAACGTATGAAATAACAACCACCTATTACTAAAAATCAAAAAGTTTTTCCTGGGTTGATATTTAATAATCATAACATAATAACTTTCCATACGTGTAGTCATAGTATGCTTAAGAAGCAAACAAAATAAGTTTACTCTAATAATATTATGTTAGCGCCATTTGTAAAATAACTTTGAATCAGTTGTGTCGTTTTTTTAAATATGCCTATGGAATTATTTGAAATATTTTAAGTGAGTGTTTAAACAATTAAAAATAAGTCGTTAGCTAAAATGCAAAAAGGCGTAACTAACAAAAAATTACAAATCGTGTTTTTTATTTATTATAATGAATGCAATTGAACTATATGTCTTCATAAAATTTAAAACTTCTGCGATCAAAATTTGCGTTTTTTTTAACAAAAAACAAAAGGGCGTAACTACAAGAGTGTTTATTTTATAAATGAAAAATTACGTAATTACCCAATTTTTTTTCCAACAAAATATAATGAAATGGTTTGCTTTGAAAATTGTTTAAAGAATTCCATGTACGACTTATCAATGCATGTTTTCTGACATGTTTATAGTTTTCATTAAATAAAGTTTTTTGCTTCTCCTGTAAGATTATATTTTTGTTAGTTACGCCTTTTTGCATTTTATCTAACGAAATACTCATTAAAAAAAAGTGTAAAGAAATTAAAAAGAATATAAATTTTATTTACATTAAAAAAAAATTAAAAGTGTCACAAAATAAAAAATCGATGCAAAAAAAATTTCAAATTATTTTTTATTGTTGTGACAGCACCACTTCTTAGCTTATAATAATCAACATGACAATAATATGATTACTTCTTATCTTATTATGATTAACATGATAATGAAGGTTTGATCATTATATGAGTCAAGAATAATCGTAATATGTTTACTACAATCATGAATCTTAACATAATATGTTGCTCTTAGAATATGTTTACCACAACCATGTTTTTTATTTGCGTGTATCGATGCTCTTAGGTACACAAATAAATTTTATATCAAAAAGTCATCCATTCAACGTTTTCGTTCACAAATACGAAGTGAACGCGCTTAAAGAATAATATTAATATTGGATTTCAAAAATAACGTTCCAAAAGTTGTTACTCTACACTGTCCTGATATCTTAAAAGACCGAACTGATGGATAATCTTAAAAACCGCAGTTTTTATACTTGAGGACAGCACTAATTAATTATTTTTAAAAAATCACGTAGGATGTGATATAAATTGTTTGATGAGTCGTACATTTCACATGCCGGTCGATTCGACACCTTTGCGTCAATTCGGCATGGCACGGGGAGCGGATATTTTGTAAATAACTGCTTGGAACCAAACATGGTATGCGTATAGAATTTCTAAAAAATTATATCCAGATTTGGGAAATAATCTATCTCCGCAAAACTTGAGAATACTTTGTTTATCTATATATATAAAAGCGTTTGTGGCGTGTATGTGCTCCTAAAACTCAAGAACCGCTGGACCGATTGACACCAAACTTGGACAATAAATTATTTTAGTCAAAAGTCAGATTTCTCTTAAGTTTAATCCCGATAGGTGGCACTGTTGTCTTGACATTAAATTGTTTTCTTATTTATGGTACGATTTGGCTCAAATTTACAAAATAAATTTATTAAACAAAAAAAAGTTTCCTGATATAATTTTGACCCGACAGATAGCGATGGGATCATATTATTAACAAAACTCTCCAATATTTAATTTTATATTTTATTTGGAAAATCCGGAGCAGCGCAGGGACCAAACCAAAATTCTAGAGACCTCAAGGAAAGCTAAAAACAGGACGATAGAGAGAAAACTATAACAGACTGGCAAAGAAGATGGGAGAATTTACCCTAAGGTCACTAGACTGGATTAACTCCCCAGATTGATGTGTGGTTGAATCGACTCCACGGAGTCTTCAGGAGCTACTTGTATAGCTTTAGACAAGATAACTCAGCGTGCTGCCCGCAATGCACCGGGGAGAAGAAGTCGCAGAGCACGTAACATTATCGTGTCAGAGATTTGTGGCCTATCGCTGTTGGCTTGAAACGCTCTTAGGTCTATACTTCAGGTCGGATAACATTGTGAAGGTCATGTTAAAATCGGTGGAATATTGTGTCACAGTAAACTTATTTATGGAAGTTGTAATGGATCCGTTGGATCCGCATGGCAGTTTCACAGGGAGTAGAGAAGGGGGTATGGATTAGTATGCAAGCGCAAAGGCATGTTTTTCAGTACGGACTGAATACATCTTTTAAAAATTCCATACCTCAGACACAAAAAAAGAAAATACATACATTAATACATGAAAAAAATCTATAAATAAAAGCACTGCTTTTGGTGTGTATCTCTTTTAATACAATTCGTAAATAATACACTTAAATCAACGACAATTTTGAATCAGAATGTTTTTGACATCACGTTTAAATGCCTGATTTACTGACGTTGCAGCCAGTGCATTTTACATACACAAAAGCTAATATTACTAAAGTGAATACGCATGGGAAAAGCATAAAGCCATTATAAGGCAATTGGAAAAATAAACGGACATATAAAAAATATAAAAGTAAGTCAGACTAACCCGAAACATCAAATGTCACTTAGAACAGTCACACTAAATAACTGAAACCCACCATCTAATCAAACTTGACCATTAAAAGTAAAAATGACACACAGGCAGGTAAACGGTCCAAGAGTTTGTAATTGAACATGGAACTTGTGAGTTGAATTGTTCGAACACTCTTTAAAGTAAAATGCGTCATTAAGTACGCTTCACATAATTATTTAACGAGCTACAAACGTGACTTTTAAACTTTGTATGTTGTAGGAGTCTTATTTTGGAGAAGGTTGGCCAATAAACGAGCAATGAATTTGTTTGAATAAGCATAATTAGCTTATGCTGCTTTAAGATCCTTTTAATATTTTATTTATTTGACTTAATATTATTTAAAAACGATGTCGAACCATTTAAAGAAATTGTTTATAACACTTTTTAATATTAAGTAATGTAACCCGATCAATATAAGCCCATATTCACCCATTGAAGATGCTGATGAATCAACCAACCAAAGAAGTTCATCACTATTAAGATATTATTAGAAGTTGATTGCTTCATCTTCGGATAACGATAATGAATGTGATATGAGCCGGGATATTTAAACAGCATATGGGCAAATATAAAATAACAGACCCCAAAAGAGGATGTGGATATACAATTACTGATTTACTGACATGAACAAAAGTACAATACGCCTTTTCAGAAACAATTAGCGTATATTATCCAGTCCCAGCCAAACAAGTATCTGATGAAAAATAAAGATCAGTGGAATGTTTCTGAAGTTAAACCAAAGTTCATTTAATTAAAAATAAACCAAGAATTAATAAAATAAACTTATGAATGAGAATGCTTACAATTTTGTATAACAAATAAAAATATTTCTTTAATGTTTAACTGTTATGACCTAACTTTTTTTTTTTATTTTTTCCATTGTCAATAACTGTTACCAAACAAGGACAAAAATATTAATTGGAATAAAATAAAAATTAAAGAAATATCTTATAAAACTTATAACTCTTATATCCTTGGTTATTAAAAAGAAATATAAACATTGTTTTTTTTTTACTTTAAAACTGTTTTCATACAAATTTAATTATTTTAGGAATAAGTAAAATATATTCGCAACGAACATTCGTCGTCAGAAATAGAACACTTATTATATAATAATTATTATATTCATATAAAATAATGTTTTATACTATTTTTGGACTATAGTAAGAAGTTTTTTTTTTGTTGAAATATGGTCACTCTATGTCTGGCTGGTGTGGACATGGCATGTTGATTGGCCCGTGTGGACTGTGGTCGTTTGTTCGTGAGGAACTGGGCTACATGTGTGGGTATCATATGGCAACCACACAGGTAGTGAGGTGAGTTTGCGAAGTTAAAATTGTTAACTTTACTATTTTCATAAAACTTCAAGGAAAAAAATAAGAAGGTAAAATTAAAAAAAAACCCTAAAGAGCCTATTCTTAAATAAATTGAAACGTGAAATTAAAATAAGAAAAATAGAAGTATCTTTTTGTGGTTTTTTGTTTGTTTTGTAGGAGCCAAAGTGTGTTAGCGTGTGAGTGAGTCATGACCTGCCTAAACCAACCGAGTAGTGAGATTACGTGTCACAGCCTACCCAGAACCAGCGACTTGGACAACTTGGATAAATTTAAATACACAAATAATAAGCATTAATTTATGTATGTATGTACCAAAAAAATTTAATACAAATTGTTGCAATTTAAAGATGAAGAAAAACGAATGCATATATAAATAATCTGGCTTCCAAGGACTACAAAAATGCTCAGAGAAAGGCAAAGATCTGGGTAAACATTGGTAGCTCCTGTCCTTTTCACACTTATTGTGTTCCGTTTGACGAATTTACGCAATGAATTCATACCGACAAATTCGTCGTGCTATGCGAAGTCCGTCCCAGTTGTGTTTATTCCATTAATCGAAGAAATCTAAAAGATTTTTACTATGAAAAAGGTTTTTTTAACAAATAATTTAAAATATGTAAGTTATCTTCTTTGTTTATTTTATTTATTTAATAAGAGTTACAAATACAATTAAAAAAATATATTCTAACTTAATTAACCGAGCAATAGTAACGTAGACCTTCAGCCAGTTGTAGTGAAACAGACCAGAGTCTCTGGCGGAAATCGAACTCGCAACCCTCGCACTGATAGACTAGCTCACTTCCAACTAGCCTACCAGGGCACCAAAAACTAATTTTTCTTTAAAGTATATATTATATAACAAAAAAGGAAAAATTTAAGATTAAAGTTATTTTAAGGAATTTCAGAGGTTATTTCTGATCAGAGAAATCAATATACGTATACAAATTGTTAAATTCAGAGCTCATTCTGCGGAAAGGATTGAAATTTGCAAATTTAGACCAAAAGTATTGAAGTCTTAGGGGAATATAATTATTCCCCATATTGATGGCGGAATGCTATGTTTTTTAATTTAAAAAAATTATTTTTTATATCGAAATCAGCTAAATACGCCTTAAACAGCAATTAGATATTGGTGTTGTGCTGAAATTTGGTTGGATAAATCTGCTAAGCACATGAGTCCCACATAGATTTACTAAAGCTTAAAAATATTTTTTCTAAAATTTAATTTTACCAAACCTTAGTTATAGAAAACCTTCCCTCGTTAAAGTACACTGCTTTGAGTTTGCAAAAAGTCTGATATGTATTAAAAGGCACCCTGCTGTTGTAATAATTGAGAATGTGTTATGTCTGCTGTTTATTGATATAATATTTTATTTGGTGTTTACTACATTGTCGTTAAACAACGCACACAAATGCAAACGGAAAAAATCAAGCAAAGAATGCATTAGAGTACCAAGAGGATCTCCTCGTTCATACCATTACTCACGAACAAAAATGTACATACGTTTATAATGGAAAATGGTCGGGGTTTGAAAGAACGAAGGGTAAAAAGGCTTGTTGAATGCATGCCACATTAAGCAATTTGTATAAAGAGCGTAAAATAATTGAACCCATCATCAACCAACCAGCCAAACGATACTAAAACAACTACAACAGCAATGACAATGACAGCAATAAAACAATAAAGGGCAAAAAACACGAACAACCAACAAACAAACTAAAAACATCATGTCAAACGATAAACCAGAGGACATTATTGGACATAAATAGGCGTTTACTTTAATTAGGTTCCTGTAACACTAAACAACATACAAATACGTTCACATACACACACATCGATAATAAGACAGAAAGAAGCACAATGTCATTTGACAATACATACAATTTGAGTTACTTTTGTTTTAAACGAATGATTGCTGTCCGCCTACGAAGCGTGTAACCTATATTTCTATTAACCCAACAAACACGAACCTTTGATATGAAATTAAATTATCATATGACATCAAACAAATTCTCAAACGTTTTTCAAATGTTTGATTTTAACATTTAAATTAAAATTGATTATGATTTGAAAATAAACATTTGACATCAAATGTTTTATCAATTTGATGTCAAATTGATATAAAATGTTAAATTCAAATCAATACTAAACTTAGCAATTCTAAAGCGAAAAATAAATGTAAACATTAAAAATGGCGATTAGTTAAATTTTTACTTCGTGGTAAAATGTGTTTTACAAGTGAACGATTTATTTCTTGTGAATAATAAAAATTATTTGTGAGTATGAAGTTACAATGATTAGGAATACGAATTTAAAATAAATAAAACGGGAAAGTGAAGAAATTATAAGTTTGTTGTATGATCGCGGTGCTACAATCCTCAAAATAAAAGGGAGCCAAGTATTTCGTCTGTCCAAGAATAAGATGACGGAAAGAACATTATTTCATCTTTTAGCTATGGTGCAAAATGCTTATCTCACATTTTATTTAAATAAATAATAAATTAAAATTTAAAAAATAAATTATTTTTATTTGTGTTCCACATTGTATTGCAATCCACATTTAAAAAACATTTGAGAATTACGTTTGAACGCAAGTTGAAAATAAAGGCATTTTTCAATTTGAAAATAATTTCCCCTTTTTGTTGAGAATGCTATGATTTTTAAATCATTATCAAACGTTTGTCGTTTGAGAAAACGTTTGATTTCAAATCATTTTCAATTTGAAATCAAACCTTCGTGTTTGTTGGGAAGAGAGACATACATGTGCATATGTATGTCAGCAAATAAAACTTTGAATATTTTTCCGTAAAAAAAGTTGCAGCAATTAAATGACAATTGTAAAATACTTTATATTGTTTTACTACACACACAAAAAGATCCTCATAAGCAAGGTTGATTTTACATTTTTTGGTTGTAAATTTGCTTTATAGTTACTACATGTTAATTGAACATGATTTTACAATAACTTGCGAACAACATTATTTTCTTTTTAACTAACTATAATTCATGTTACTTTTACATTCCCCTAAAGTGAGAGCAAAATGAGATTCATATTGAAATAACACTCCGAATCACGTTGAATGAAAATTATTTCAAGTTAAAACAACGTGAATTTCCTGTAGAATCGAATTTGTTTGAGTTTGATGAAAATAAAAAAGTGTATGTTTTTCTTTTTATAATGTTGTTATTATTTCTATACAAAACAAATAAAACAGGATTTTATGAATTCAATAGTGAACAATGTTATTTTAACATTTTTCGTTTAAAATTAATATGAAACAATGATAATTTTAAGTTTACTATGATTTTTAAACGACATTGCGCAATGTTAATTAAACATTGGTATATTTTTCTGTGCGTAGAAACAATGAATCGGGTGCGCCTTTAACCCATAGAGGACGCATTTCCAGGGTGTGGAGTGCGGAGCGCCTCCCAGAAATGGGTAGTAAGAGGGAAATCAAATATCTCTCACAGACCAACAGATAGCAGCGTCTGTTTCACAGTGTGTGGCTGCAAGCAGCGTCTGTACTCTTAAAGAGCGGCTGAGTACACAGAAGGGACACTTGAACCCCTTGAAGGCAATGGACAACCACTGAAGTATTTATCCCTCGACCAACAACAATGATTCTTTTAAAAAAATTATTAAGCCACATATATGATACTGGAAGTTATTGACAATATTGGGTTAAACGTTTATAACCATCCCAATAAAAATTCACGCTAAAAAGGCTTATTAGTTTAAGGAGCCAAGCTCTTAAAAGAGGATATTCACGAGGAAATTAATGGCATCCAAGAGGCTATAATCGTGAATGATGATTGTATAAACAACTTCAGATACCCTGATGACACTTCTTCATTGTCCGATAGCATATCTGATCTTTAGAATCTAGTCACAGGCTTCACTTTATGTATGTCATATACTATATGATAACTAGTTGAAAAAAGTACACACAACACGACTGTCTTAAGATACAAAACTCTTGTATCGAAAGAGAATAGAGTTTAAAATGTCTTGGGGTTCTACTAAATGGACGGCCTCTTATCTAGGGCATATAATACGAAACCCAAAACATCGAATATTGCAGACAATTCTTCACGCCAAAATTGAAGGCAAATGCATCAGAGGCAGAAATGAGATGTTCTGGCTTCAAAATATTCAACAATGGACAGAATTCCAGAATGGAGAGAATCCTATAAGTTTTGCAAGAAATAGAGATTTATTTTTTTATGTTGTGAACAACAGGAAATCGAATTGGCAATAAAGAAGAAAGAATAAGATTATTTGCAATACTTAAAAAAAGGGGCCAGATCCAGAATTCGTATTTTAATATTATTTATCTTTAATTTCTATTCAGATACGAAACTGAGTTTTCCTGTGCTTTTTTAATGATACTTGAATAATATTTAAAAAGCCAACGTAGCTTGTTTAAAGCCTGGATAAGTCTCCGTGTGTTTTTACTTGATAAGCTGGCCCCAACATCTCAAAAAACAAAAACAATAGGCAATGCAAAAAAACAATCAGCTGTTTCTTGTAAATAAATATGTATAATAACTATTTTAGATTTATTACGGCTTAAATGGATTAAGTGGATCCAGACTTACCGTTCGAGGGGGGAACGAATTTTAAAAAATTTATTAAAGCAAAACAAGTAATTTTGCTATGAGCAGCTTCCCAGTAAACCAAGCGATATTGTAACGATATCGAAACGATATATAATAAGGTGATAGAAAGTATCACAAGTTTTTACGGACTAAATTTCTTATAATATCGTTTTTCCATTAAAATAATCGTTTTCGATATCATAATTTCCAATAATAACGATAGTGAAATGGTATTTTTAAAATTTTTGAAAAACTATTGTTTTATTATGCTGATAATGATACATAGTTTTTATTTTTATGTGTGAAATATAGTTATTATTTATTAAAGATCAATAAATAAATTAAAGCTAGAGTAACAAAAACTAATAACAGTAAATAAAAGCTAGATTAACAAAAATGAAAAAAGATTGAGGAATTTCGCTACATTTTCATGGCATCTGCTGTGGATGTAATCTGTGTGCCTGAAACTTGGTTCGACTCTGAAATAATTGACTCAATTTTTTATTTGCCAGGCTTTAGATTATTTCGAGCTGATAGATTGACTCATGCTGGATGTGTGGCAATATAGGTCAGGTATGATATACACGCTAGTGTAAAAAATAAATCCAATCCCTCTAGTCAAATTGAATATATTTTTCTGGAATTAATAATGGGGGACAAGAAAAAAATTCTTCTGGCTTGTATTTATCGACCACATGTTAGCATAGATATCACACACTTAATGGCTGAAATTGAATCGTTATCATTATTTTACAATGATGTTATTATTGCCGGCGATCTAAACAGCAATTTACTTAATGACAATTCGTTATCTGTTGATATGCAAGCACTTGGGCTTCTGCTAGTGAACAGTGTTGTTCCCACTCATTATTCAAATGGTGTAAGTAGCTTGCTTGACTTTTTCTTCGTTAACAACAGAAGGAAAATATTGTTGAATGATCAAGTATCTGCTGCAGTCTTTTCAAGGCACGACCTTTTTTTCATTATATATGATGGCCTTACCCAAACTGAAGATGTTTGTTATAGTTACCGAGATTTTAAGAACATTAATTATAATATTTTATACCAGCGTATTGACTGTATCAGATGGCATCTCACCTATGATATCGAAGAGTAAATGATCAAACCGCTTTCTTTCAAAATAATGTTATTGACTTATATATGAATTTGTGCCGGTAAAAACTAAAACTGTAAAATCTAAACAGCCACTGTGGTTAAGCTCAACCATAAAACGCTTAATCAATGATCGGGACTTAATTTACAGTCATTGGAAAAAAATAAGACCCCAGAATTATATGCGATCTTTTAATCTGCAAGGAAAGATGTCGTTAAATGCATAACTACTGCGAAGTCTACGTATTATGGATTGAAATCCTCATCGGCCTTAGGAAGCAAAGAAAAGTGGAAAAATATTCGTGAAATAGGTATTGGAAAATGTAGAAACATTACTTCTGTTTCAAATGTGGTCGTAAACGAATTAAGCAACAAATTTATCAATGTCCCAGTTAAAAGACAAACAGTAAACAAGTATGCCCAATTTAACATCGTGCCATTTGAATACAGTTTTTGCTTCAGATGTGTTGATCAAGCGGAAGTTCATAAAAGTGTATTTGGCATTAAATCAAAAGCTGAGGGTCTAGATGGCATTAATCCCAGATTTTTTAAGCTGGTTGTTCATAAACTCCTGCCGTTTTTGACATATTTATTTAATTCTATATTAACTAAGTCAGTTTTTCCTGATACGTGGAAAAAAGCCAAAATTATCCCAATTTCCAAGAATAGCAATGATTTTAGACCTATTGCAATACTTCCATTCCTGTCAAAAGCTTTGGAAGATATCATGAAAAGTCAAATTTGTGAATATCTTGTAAACAAAAGCTATTAACTGATTATCAATCTGGATTTAGACAGGGAAGGAGCTGTATTACTGTTCTAATCGACGTGGTGGAAGAACTTAGTTCTAAACTGGACAATGACATGGTCTCTTTTCTTGTACTCTTAGATCATAGTAAAGCTTTTGACACTGTTGAACATCAGATCTTATTATCAAATCTCCAAAAGTTCTTAAATTTTTTCCCTACAGCTAGTAAACTGATTTTTTCGTATCTTATGGCTTAATGTCTAATTGTCTTGAAGTTGACAGAGGGGTTCAGCAAGGTTCTGTTTTGGGTCCGCTGCTGTTTTCGTTGTATATAAATGATCTGCCAGAGGTATTAAGTCATATACTGATGATGTACAATTGTACTTAAGTACCAAAATAGACAGTGTAAGTTCTTGTAATTTCAAACACAATGATCTTAATAGAATTAATGATCTTAATAGAGTTCATCACTGGGCGTGCATGAATGGTTTGTGCATAAATCCATCGAAATCTAAATGCATTTTTACATCCAGGAATAATAAAAAGGCACTTAATAACAATGCTTCATTATTTATCAACAACAATAAAATCCATATAATATAAGATTGTTACTAGCTAAAACTTATCTAATGCCGCTTTTACTAAATGGATGTGAAATATTTGCCAATTGCGACACCTCCGATTTTCACAGACTTGAGTTAACCTATAATAATATAGCTAGATATGTATTTAACCGTAGGAGAATTGAAAGTATTTCGTCGTACTCCTTTCAGCTTTATGACATGAGCTTTAGAAGCCTACTAAAATTTAAAAGCCTCCTCATGGTGCATAAAATAATATATACACTATCACTGTAAATAATAAGATGTTTATCTTGTTGTGATAGGAATTAAGATAAAAAAAAACTAAAAAGTTTTCTTAAGCTCAATATGAATCACATATGAATCACATGTATTTCCACAATTGCTTAAGCCAACTTAAGCATATTGTAGGCCCAACTACGAAGTAGAAAACTTTTTAAAAATAGGAGTTCTCCAATAAAATATCTAAGGATCATGATCACAAAGCTATACTTATTTTCAGGAACCGTAAATAATTTTTATCACGTATGTGATGAAAATCTATCAATTTTAAAACGAACGTTTTTGAAAGGTGCGATGAATTTCGAAAGATTTTAATATCCATTTCTGAATTATAGTCTTAATTTTTCGTTCGGAATACACTTCAGTTAACGTATATAATAAAAAATTTAAAAGAATAAAGACGGACAATAAAAGGAGTATGTATTAAAAATCCATTTTAAAAGATACTGAAAACGATATTTTCGGTTTCAAATCATTTCGTTTTTTAAATCGATTTCCATCACATAAAAAAAAAAAAAAAAAAACAACCGCAATAAAATATCGGAGCCAAGACATTAACAGTATTATTTTTTTAGAGCTGAACCGAAGATAAGGTCAGGTTCAATGGGCAGACCTCACGAGGACGGCTTACTTGGGTCCCTTTGTGATACACTGACACGAGTCAGCCTGTATTCTCCAGCTTATTCTCTATAGATTAATGCATCCTCAAAACACCCTGAGTCCCTGCAAAAAAAGAGATCGATTTCAGGATTTTTCGAAAAAATAAATACACATGTTAAAAAAATCCGATTTTTCCCTACACGTTGAATAAATTTCCCCTACAAAAATCCCTACGCATTATTGTCATTCAAATAAAAGAAAAAACATTAGTTATAAGAAATAAATTTTATTCGAATACAAGCTGGACCGGCAAACGTTGTTTTGCCATATAATTTACTTCTTTCAGATGTTACAGGGTCTGCATGCCAAATTTAAAGAAAACCGGTTGATAATTTAAAAAGATATTGGGAGGGGGAGCTTTTACCGCTTTTGCCATATTTCACGCCCTAAATAATAAAAATTATAGGCTATAATTCCTTCCAGATGTTACACTATTTGCCTGCCAAATTTCAAGAAAATTGGTTGATTATTTAAGAAGATATAAGGAGGGGGAGATTTTACCCCGTTTGTCCTACTTCTCGCCCTATTACTTATTACCCTTCTGATAATACAGTATCTGTATGTCATATTTTAAGAAAACCGGTTGATTAGTTAAGAAGGTATAGGAAGGAGGAGCTTTTACCCCCTTTATCCCTTTTGCCCTATTTCCCTTAAAATCACAAATTTAATGATTAGATTTTACGGTGTCTGCATGCCAAATTTTAAGAAAATCGGTTGATTAGCTAAGAAGATAAACTACGCAGAAACTACTCACGGCCCATAGTCACAAAAAACTAAATATTGCGCCATCTGTCGGACGAACTACACAGATACACTACTCACGGCCCATAGAACATGCATATAAAATTTGGTCAAAATCGGTCTAGTAGTTTTTGAGTTTAGCGATCACGAACATACACGTAATTTTTATATATGTAAAGATGTATATTAAAGCTTTGACAAAAAATTAATATATATGTATGTACTTTTATTTAATTCAATTAAATCTTTCAACATTGAATAATATCCCAGTGGTATAAGAAAGAACCATTGCCAGTAGTGACTAGCGAAATGGTTGGCATTTTCACTCTATACACTAATGGCTCTAGTAATAGTGTATGTCACAGTATACATACATATCGCTTTCTCCAGACACCTTAAGCTGTAACAATTTACACCCACTATTTGTTAGCTTCGTCGCTAAGGCCTTGATGTTTATTTCAGCAAACAATTGTTTAGAAGCCCCAACACTTTGTTTTTTAAGATATACATTTACATACATATTAGTGTCGCCATTTTTTTTTTTTAAACCACAAGCAACTCTGGAAATATATTTTGAAGCGATTTTAGGGAGTAAAAATTTTTTAGCCGTTTTGGACAAGAAAACATTACTAAAAATACGGTTCTTCTGCATTTATTTCATAAATAATGCGATAAGACCAAAAATCCCTACATATTGGAGATTATAAAAAATCTGTCCGATTTTCCCTTCGCTTCTATTTTAGTATCAAAAATACCTACATGTAGGGACTTTCCCCTACTTCTGGCAACCCTGTCTATACTAGACATATCTTCAAGAGATGGCAATTCCGGTCTCAAAAAATACGTAAACCTAATGTCCCCGCGACCGTGGCACTGGCGGAGAAAGTACCACCAGGTCATATGATACGCGCAGCGTAACCCTGGCATAACCGTAGTCCCGCGTAGACGATAGGCCAACCGCCCCCAGCCTAATCGCGGAAAGAGCCAACTGTTCGGCAATCCGTGATCATCAACGCAACCAAACTATAGACTTTCTCAAGCATCCTGCAGTACCGCCCCCAACTATGGCAGGCCACTACACTATGACCCCATAGAAGGGGATCGGTTTTACCACCGCCTAAAATATCCATTCAACGCCCCTGGGTCCAAGGTCTCCGTACCTGCCAACAGGTCTCCTGCAGGTGTATATGGCCACAATGGCCCTATCGAACCTCGAACGAACATTGAGTTCCCAAGATATTTTACTATCGCGAATCACGCCCAGGTGTTTAGCACTATTCGCGATTATCAACTCTGTGCCACCGCCACACGGTCCGCATACGCGACGGTTTTTATCGCTAACCTGTCGAGCTGGCGCAAAAAAGTGTTTATCGTCAAGTTCCAGTCCAAGTAAATAAATTTTCTTGGATCGCTTCAGCTCTGAACCCTCTATATATAAAACTTATTCAGTTCAAAATAGAAAGGTCAGTTTACAATATTAATGAAATGAAAGAGTCATAATTCTTAACGTAGTTCATTGTAAAAGTTAACATTTCCATTTAGTGCATTTCAAAATGAATTTATTTCTTTAAATCGGATCAAAGCTCAAAAAAAAAAAAAAAAAAAAAAATTGCTGGCTTATAAATCAAATTGTTTAAAAATTTTTATTAATAGTATTATGCCAAAACAAGTATTTAAAAAATAAAATCGTCTTCTTAACTTTAATTTATATTATTAGTTTACCCAAAAAATTATTACAGTGCAATTGTTGTGGATCTCCTTAGCTAATACAACAAGAATAAAGACAGGAATTAAAAAACATTTTATTAGATATCAATTTTCAAATATACTGATACTATTTGGTTTTTAAAATCGATTTCTATCACTGCCGCATTTTCCGAATTTTTTGTTTTGGCAGACAAAAGCTATTTCTTGAAATACCGTTTTATTTTTGAGAATTTCCTTTATCATGGGATAAAGTATAATATTTTCAACGCAAATTAAACGTGGACACTTATACCAGCCTTCGCAATAGCTAAGGATGGAGCTTCATCACCAAAATTGTCATTCATAATATTTAGTAAAATGCTTTTTGAATTATTTATCGCGTTCTTCGCTTAGCACTTTGAGAATACAATTTAAAAACACTTTTGTATTACTTTTATTAATGCAGTTGATTGATTAAGAAATGATAAACGACCGTGTCAGACAAAAATCAAGTGTTTTATTTGCCTTATTTTCTGGCTTTAAACTTATTATTTTCTTTTCTATTTCAACTTGGTTTTCAACAAAACATTAGGAACGGCAGATAGCAATATATTACCAACAACGTGATATATATTTATATATACACCAGAAAAAATCATCACTACTCAAAGATGGTATAGTTGTATGCATACTTTCGCTTGGAACTGTTGTTTTCTCTGAGCAATTTGCCTAGAAAACTCCAAATACAAATCTCTGCTTTAACGAACCTTTCAATGTACTTTTAAATTACATATTTTTCATATTTTATCAATGCTAAAATGTATTTTCTTCGGATGTGCTCGTTCTTGAAGAAAATCATATCATATAGCATCAATTTTGTGCAAAAAGTATATAAAACGATACACAAACTGATATACTATATACATGCATACATAAATACCTACACTTGCACTGTGCACACACAGAAATATGTATAACTGTTTTTTCTTGCGCGTGTAAGTTTTTACAAGATTTTTATGGAAAAAAGTTGGAAGCAGATATTCCCAAACTGTAGAGCTATCTGCACATGAATGTCACAATGTGAAATAAAAACTTTATGTTTTTCACTTTAACCAACGCGTAACACTTGTTTGGCTGATACAAGGGGGTTTTCCTTGAGTTTGCCTAACACTGGCACGTTAAGCTCATATACTTGAATGCATTTTGCATCGAAGCAAAAAGTTGAAAAAATAATACATTCTAAAGAATCCACTAACGAAAAGAAGCATATGGATGTGTTATTGCTTAAGGAAATTTCTATGTATTGTATATGAATGACTGTATATGGTATTGGTGCTTAAATATATGTATATACCCAGCGGGAAAAAGAAGGAGTATTGAGGCCTTCTAGAAGCCCTCTGTACCCCTTCTTTTGGATGTACAAGGCCTTCTTGCTCCATTCCATACTCATATCTTTTTTACACACGTTGTCATTGCGGAGAAGGCCTTCCGCTCTCCCTTCTTCAGCAGGTACAAAAGAAGGGTAACGGGACCAAAAAAAAAATTGATTCTGCTTTTGCTTGTGCAAAAACAATACAAAAAATGTTACTCCTTCTCTACTCCCTTCTCATAGAAGCGAGTGTGGAAGGTGTATCTTATCTTTTATACGAAAGAGCCGAGGCCTTCTATGAGGCCTTCTTTAGCAGTAAGATAAGAATAGTAATTGAATCAAAAAATCTTTTAAGCAGGCCTTTAAAAAGGCCTGAAGTAAGAAGGTCTTCTGAGTTTTCCCGCTGGGTAGACATTAATATTCACACATTCTTTACACAAACTTGCGCACACTTACACCAACTCATGCAAATACACGCACCATCGAACAAACAAGAACAAATCGAAATCTCAACACAAAACCATCACACAAATATTTACACACGCACACACAGATCCGTTGATTTCTTGCGCTGAATGGTTGTGGTAAAAAGTGGATTTTTTTTTGCTGCTGTTAAATTTCATTTTTTATAGTCTGACTTTATAAGCACTAGGATCTGAAAAGTGTACATTAAAACAGGATGGATGTTGAAGAAGAAAAAATAAAAGTGAGATATATTTTTACAAAAAAAAAAATTACGCGATAAATACAGATAAATTGCAGGCAATTGCTTTGTAGGGAAAAAATATTTTTTTATTACTGAAATTACCCTGCAGATAACGAGACTAGTCCATACATGCATGTAAAGAGTAGTCCATAAAGGAGTAGGTGTACTTAAAAACTGCTCCAAATATATGGGTAAAAGGTGGTCCATTTAACATTACGATGTCCTAGGAGGAGACTATATAACCCACCGAAGAAGTCCCTAAACTACTCCATGGAGTACTAAAGTGGGTTAGTTTTAAAAGTACTCCATACCACCACAGTTGGAGTACACTAAAGGGGTAGTTTAAACATTTTTCATTTTTTACTAATCGCCTTTTATGGCGTGCCCTGTAGTCTATTATTGCTATTATTAAATATATTTTCTTGGTATTTTTAATTTGTTTACCTTTTTTCACAAATTTCACAAACTTTCACTTTTAAATAAGCAATTAATAATGGACACCATCAGGGCTACCAATGTGTAAGTATACATCATGCAGTTGTTGGCAGCACTGCTTGTTAATTTCTTATAACATGGTCCATATTACAGTAGATTTGACCATGTTGTAAGCAGTCCATTTAAGCCACAATGGACCATGTAGTCCAATATTATCTGTAGGGTATGTTCATACTTATGTATGAATCTATGTTTATACTCGTCACTTGTATGAACAGAGAAAGATAAGAGTACGAGGAAATAAAGTATATTACAAGTAAGTATGTTTATTCATATTCTTAGCTTACCTGTGCTAACTGGTCATTAGATATTATTTATTATAATATTTGGTAGAATTAAAAAAAGTTTTTAAGAAATTTTTAGACAAAATTAATTTTAAATCTTTCGTTCTAAGTATCTCTTTTAGCCATTGTCGTAAAAAACTATTAACTTGAAGAGGCAAAACAGGGTTAAAACTCGTCCTTTTGGTAATTTTTTAAAAGACATTTTTCCAAAATAATTTTGCGCAACAAACAGAAAATGTAAATTTGTGGCAAAAAAAGGTTAAAAATTCGTACTTTTGTAAACATTTTTTTAAATAAATTTGCGCACACACAGAAAAAAATCAAGTTAAAAACGTAGAAAACAAGGCTGATTTAAAATTTTTCGGTGGTGATTTTGCTTTATACGTTTTTCATGTTAATTCAACCTAATTTTACAATTACTTGCGAACAACATTTTTTTCTTTTAAAATAACTATAATTCATGTTAATTAAACATTGTAGTAAAGTTAGAGCAAAATGTCATTTATATTGAAATAACGATCCGAATCACGTTGAATGCAAGTTATTTCAAGTTGAAACAAAGTGAATTTTATGTAGAATCAAATGGGTTTGAGTGTGATATAACAGTCAGAAGAAGCTTTAGAGACAACATATGCATTTATTTAAGAATAATTCAAAACACTTTCCCTGTATTTTGTATTCTCCTTTGTTAACGGAAGCATCAGTAGAATGGCCCGATATGGTTTTCGACATCATTCTACTTTGATAACTTGATGTACTATTTAACTAAATAATTTTAATTAAAAGAATACGGGAATTGTCTTCTTTTTATAACATATTTTAAACATGAAAATAAAAAAATGTACATACTTAAGTATGTATGCATGTTAATTTAACAAGATAAACTTTTGATTTTAATATAAAACAGGTTTTTATGGATTCAATATTGAATCATATTTATTTATATTTTAATATTTTTTTTTTTTTATTTTAACAGTGAATAATATTAAATAAACGTGATTAAAGGTTATTTTATTTAAAATTAATATGAAATAATGATAAATTTAAATAAAGGGCATACTTTTGCAGTAATTTACTATGAACCTCAATCAAGATTTTTCCATGTTAATTTTACATTGGTATTTTTTTCTGTGTGCAAGCTATTTTCTTTAACCCTGGATGGTTACTGTACTTTGAATCGATAAAGCTCATTTACATTTTATCATATAACTTTTTTATGTGTTTTCAAATTACGCTCTTTCTTCAACAAGCTGAAAACACAAAAAGGTGCTAAAATTCGCATTAAATTTGTAGACAGAAGAAGAACTTTTATTTTTTATGTTTTATTTTTTAATAAAGTGCTTAATTAAAAAAATGTTGTTGATTTTTTACTTTAAAATTATTTTACTAGAATTTGTTTTAAAAAGTTCGTCGATTCGACGAAGAGTTACCTTAATGTTATAAAATGAAGAGTAACCTTTCAGGGTTAACGTAAATGAGGCAAACGAATAAGGTACATTTAAGGGCCAAGCAAGGTAAAGATACGTACTTTTGGTAATTATGATTTTTTTCAAAATAATCTTACTATAACTTGAAACTTATGTTCTTAATGGCTAATAAATCAATGATGGTTTAAGTTTAGTTGAACTAAACTTTAATTTACATGTAGTTTAAACTCAACAACTATAAATCAGTGTCCCATGTATTATATGTTGTTTTAAAACAATAAATCTTATCAAATTCATATGATCTGTATTGGTAGTTTAAACGCCCAATTTTATACACTTTAAGATGGTTTATATGTTAAGTGATTTATAGATTTGTTGGTTTAAACATATTTTAAACCAAAAAGAGAGTTTAACTTGCTCTGACTTTTTAGCCCTAAGCATACATTTGAGGGGCAAAACAGTCTAAAAATTTGTACTTTTGGCTCTTTTTGTATACACGTTTTTTCGCGAAAACTTTAAACTTATGTTCTTTCTCATAAAGGCACGAATTATAGGACAAAATGGAAAAAAATTAAATTTTATTATCTGTTGTAAAAACATACAAACAAATAAACAAAAGATTTAAAATGGGAGACTAAAAACACTTACTAGCACAGCAGTAGTTTTAGGTGTGTGTACTTATATGCAAAAATCGTATGACAAGTAATACAAGAAAATAGTATAATTTAAAAATGCGTGTATTCTGTAGTACCTCACTTCTGATTTCCTTTAGAAGTCCTAAACTTCTTGTACCTAAGATTTTTTCCTTCTACTGATACGTTAGAAAGGTTTTAAAGTTCCAACCATTATCAAGTTACAAAGCATTGATTTAAAATTTATTTAAATGCCTGATATAATAAATGTGAGTTGATATTCTTCCGAAGGCGCTTTATCACCAGGAAAAATTTTTATTTTTGATTCTCAATGACATTAAATTAAAACTTCCAAGAAAGCTAAGAAAATTTGAACACAAGGTATATTTATACAGGACTTTAATAAATAATAAGATGCAAAATATACTTTGAAGAGGCAAAAGTAATTTAAGTGTTAAATACTGTATAATAATATATTTTTTTTAATTGTATGAGTCACCCAGATTATTACCATTAAACTTACTACACATTTTTCTTGTACGCAATAAATATTTCAATTGAATATTTAAAGTATTTTGGTGCACTATGCAAAGAAAAACCAAAAGGTATCAGGGACGGCAATGGGTGTTTTGAAATTGTGCAAAGTTCTTCAATTGTAGTATTTTAAACTTAAATATTTCAAAACATAACTTCTTTATACAAAACAAAATTTAATATAAAGAAAATTGGACAATGTGAGCGTCACACAATTTTTTGACCCGTATACATAAACGAAATAAAAACAAGTTTTGACAATTTTAATGTGTTTGGAGCAGACCAAGGCGAATTCATACATATGACATTTTCGAGTCACCTGTTAATTGTTTATTTATTTGTGTATATAATAAATGTCAAGCTTTGTTTACATTTTGCGAAAAAATTAGTTAAAATTTAAAATTCAATTAAAATCTAAATACTTAAAAAAAACTTATTTAAATTTTATAAAGCAAAGAAAGTGAATTTAAAATATAAACGCAGGGAAATAAAACTGCGTAAAGTATAAGAAGAGCCACAACAAATTTGCGATACAGGAAAAAGATTTCCCTTTCAAAGCAATTGTGTTTACATATTTTATAAACATAAAAAATCCTCGTCGAGAATCAAGAAAAAAAATGTTTTGTCAAGATTTATAAAGGCCAACCATAAAACACGTTTTTATTTATTTATATATTCATTATATTTTAACTCATAATTAAACAAAGCAGTATTCATAATAAAACAAAGCAGTGTAAAAAGGAAATAAGTATTGCATCGTTTTATTTTAGAGTATTTGTTTAAAAATCTATCAAAACTATGTACGTTTCCTATACATATTCAAAATCTTATTATGCTGATTTAAAACAGAAACCCGTATCAACACTTGTATGTTGTATGCAGCTGAAAAGGAAAGGGGTGCAAGTGCCAAAATAAAATTTCTGACTAATTGAGCCTTATTTTTTTTTTTATATATGGGGCATTTCATGTCAAGTGACCCAATTTTTAAATCGATGTCTTCCGATTTGGATGAAATTTGCACCAAGCTTAGTCCTATTGGATAGTAGCTTAGACACAAATGTTCAACAAGATCGGTCAAAAAGTGTCTGAGTTATAGGGGGTCACAATTTGACATTTTACCCATACAGTTGTTCTTTCTCATCCATGTAACTTATTACCTATTGGTGTTAGCAAAGTTTCTCCTAAGTAGCTTCGATATCTATTTGATCAATCTTTTGAAATTTTTTTTTTTTTTTTAATTTTTTTGTTTATTAAAAAATTTAAATTTTTTTTTTTTTTAAATATAAAACTTTTTTTATTTTTTTTTTTTTTGTTATTTTTGGTCGCTTTTTGGTATGCAAGTGGCTTATGAATAAAAAAAAATAATTTCTAATTCAAGACGAGGGTTTTTAAATTTTTTGCATATGCAGCCCTATTTTGAATTTTTTCCTAAAAGACCAGAAATAACTTAAAGGAAAAGACATAAGCTTTCTTTTGAGCAAAAAGAAACATTCCCGCTAAAAAAAATAAAATAAAGTTTTAAACTTAAAAAAAAAAATTTTAAGAATTTAAAAAAAAACAAAAAAATTTTTTTGCAAAAATTATTAAATTAGTATTTTTTTTTTTGATAAAAAAGTAAAAAAGCTGATATTGCAAAAAAAAAAAAAAACCTAAAAATGCCGATATTGCCAAAATAAGCAAAATAAAGCTATAACAAATATAACTCATTTTTCTCTTTTTTTATGATCGGAATTTATTTTTAATCAAAAATATTCTATCATGTAAACCAAAAAATAAGCAGTTGCTTTTTTTGGTTGGCCTTTATATAAGTATGTATATAGACACCTTAGCCTCTGAATCGATTTTTAGAAAATTAAAACAATATTATACTGATGGTCTGGAAGGTACAAGAGGCCTTATAATTTTTCGAAGTTTTTCGTGGAATTGGCAACTCTATATAATTTATAATTTTTCGAAGTTTTTCGTGGAATTGGCAACTCTCAAACAAAGCTAACACCTTTTTCGTCTACTTTCAAAACTGTATGGCTGAAAGCTTTCAAACTTTTAAAGAATTAACAGACTATAAATCTTTGTACATTATCCAATTTCATATTGCATCGATAGGAGTAGAGAAAAATAAACTCCAGGTCAGTGATGTTATAATTGTTTTGAAAAGTCCCTCCGCAGCCCGAGAAAAAACCATATTTTCCATCCGCGGTCAAAAAATTGTCCCCACAAAAATCCCTAAAATTCTTAAAAACTTCCTACATTTAAATGATAACAAAATCTTTCCTTCTTTTCCCTATGACCATTTTTTTTTAGAAACAACTCCCTTAAAATAGGGATTTTCCCTACGTATAACACTACTGCCCCAGATAGTAGTTATTATTTACAGTATATATAGCTTAGGCTTAGTTGATAATCGGTTACATAAAAACCGTTATAAAGTAAAAGAAAAAAGTATAAATGGATGTGTTAAAAGCTAAATGTCCTAAATCCATTTTTTGAAAATTTCTCAATGTTATTATGATACTACCTAATTAAATTGAACCCTTTGAAAATTGTTTTTTTTTTATATCAATTATTTAATATTTTCCATTAAAAAAGATGAAAAATATGTATGTATAGGGTTTGAATGCTATTAAATTTTTACAAAGCCTACCAGTCAAAGAATAGGAAAACATACATAACAAAATTAGTCCACAATATATCTCAGTAGTATGCATGACTACGCTTCGAGTGTTTGCCAGCTTTCTCTTTGTAGCATCTTATAATTTTGGAAATTAATTTTTCAACTATCACTAATTTTATATGCATTTTCATTTGTGGAGTTAGGCCTTTTAGCTTCTGACACATCCCAATGTTGAATGCATCAATAACATACACAATTATATGTATATGTCTAGAAAAGCGGAGCGGGTAATGGTAGTACTTACCCTGCAGCCATACGATCAAGTGTTGCTTTTAAGTTTTTTACACATACTGCTTGTCAAAATTCACAAAAATTAAAAGATTTGATGTAGGCTGCACGCAATTTTATGGCAATTAATTTTTCAGATGTCATCAAGAAAACAACTTAAAAAGACAATTAATTTAGCGGTTTTCTTGAATGTTAATTGAAACACTTAACTTGAAAGAGAAACTGAAATCAAATTAGATTGAATTTTAAGAAGTATGAGTGAATTGGTAAATAAGTTTAGAAGTATTTAAACTAGAAGTGCAAATCTTGATCGTCTAGCACCCAAGTAAGACAAAAAATGGTTTATTTTTTAGTTGAAAAAAGTAACCAAATGGAAAAAAGGACACAAGTACACATTGAGAAAAAAAGTAACCGATTTTGGTTAAAAGTAACCAAAACGGCAACGCTGTCTCAAAAAATACAAGATTCCGAGTGAGTGAAATGCCAGGAGTTTTCCTTCCCCATTCTAAATTATAGTGCAGCTGTTCGCATACGTAACGAATATTGTTTCTTGTGTCTTTTCCTTTTGTTGCAAAACGTGTTGGTATGCAATAATGCCTTTTAATTTAATTAACTTCGAAATAATAGTACAATTGTAGCGAATGAAATATGGTTGTTTTTTTTATTATGATTATTTTATTATATTCAAAAATTTTTTCAAGTTTCATCTTTAAAGTTTTCCTTTATGAAATTGATACATTTATTTAATTTGCAGAAACCTCATTATGTTATGTATATACATATCGCACTTGATCTTAAGCCCTTATAACACTGCATTTTCAATGCATGTTCAAGTTTTGGTGAACAGTGCAAATATAATGTAATAGAATAATTTAGCAAGTGCAAAGAGTTCAAACATATTAAAAAAGTTATTGATATGAAGTTATGTCAAAAAAAATGTAAAATTGTTCAACTTAAAATTTACATTTCAAGCTTAAAATATTGAAAGTGTTGCCGAATCAGCGGTTTATGGGCAAATTCAGCGAATTACCGCTTTTTGGTTGTTTTTTATTTCTCATAAACAAAAGTTGACAACATTTAGTAAAATAAACAAACCATAACAAAAGAAAACCAGAAAACAGATGAAACAAGGGACGTATGAAAAATGCCTAAATCATTTGCGAGGGCAGCTTTCGAAAAAAGAGAAAGAACACGTTTTTTGGTAGTAAAGTGGCAATGTGTAAAAACAGGCCGCTACTATCAACACGAATTGCGTAGTCAAAACAAAAAATGCAAAAAGGGCAGCTTTCGAAGAACAAGACAGAAAAAAAACAATATTTTCTGTCTCGTGACGCCTCTGTGTGCTCTGTGGTAGTGTCATAAGGGCTGTATGAGGGTATTAACTCGAAATTTTTATTTTTCACCTTTTAAATAAAAATGGAGACGTAAAAACCGCTGAAAAAAGATCGTGCTAATTTGTTTACTTTTTGTTAATGAAACGGTTGGTTTTAAAATTCTTTTTTATATGCCTTAATGTTAAATAAAAAATTTGTTTTGCTTCCTTCTACTTAAAATTTTTAAATTTACTAAATATCTATTTTTAATAATGCTTTTTTTATAGAATTCGACGAGCGTCCATTAATTTTCCCGTACTAATGCTGGCAAGCCAGTTTTTGTTAAGGTGAAAATACAAGAAAAATATGTAAAAACTCAATACCCACATCTAGTGTCACTTTGATACTTTGTTACTACAGTCAACACATTGAAGAGTTGAAAAAAAAAACATTTAATAAAAACATTCATTTTAATTTGCTTTTTTTGTTAAAAGGAAAATAACAAAAACATGAAACAAAATTTGTTACACAGCAAGGAAAGCGCATAAAAAAGGTACTTCTAATACATTGATGCTGGTCAGACAAGGAAATCCTTAATGGCTCACTGAACATGCTTATTGCTCTTATTATTGGTAACATTTGTTGTTGATATTGCTGTTGTTGTTTTTGCTAATACTGGCATTGCTGCTGATGATGCTGAGGTTGCCTTACTGATGCTTCCATTAGAGCTGCTGTTACTAATGTCCTTATTCCTTAAAGCCATATAAAAAATAATATTTTTTAGGTTTGCTGTTCAGTTCCTTGGACTGGCATTTTGAATTAAATACATACATGGCAAAGCTATAGGTCAACACACGTGTATCTGTATATTTCTTTCTAGTTTCGTTTTCTTTTCTGTTTCGCACATACAAACTTAGATGTAAGTTATCCATACACCTACCTTGTCCTTAAAGTTTAAAAGCAACAAAAGAGAGAGAGAGAGAGACAAATGAAAAGCTATAAGAGCTGGGTCTCACAGGTGAATTCAATTGATTTTATTACGTTATAAAATGGATAACTCTGTCAGTCCGTCAGTTAAGTTAAATGAGTTTTTGTTAGTTCTTTTTGGCTTTGGTGTAGTACTATTTTTTTTATTTTTCTATCCAACCCAATCCATGCTTTCTATTTCCATTGTTGCTGAAGAAAAATGAATAGAAAATGTATTGATTGACTTTTGTAAAGTTGACGTCGAAGAGGGTACAATTGTTGGGAGGTAAAAATTAAAAAGTTGAACTTAATATGGGATACTGAATATTTTATACTTTTTTACGAACTTTACACAAGATACATGTTTTGATTAATTAAATAAAACTATTTTTATGGAATTTTAAATTTTATCAAAGAGTAAATTATGTAGAGAAGTATTAAAATTTTTAAATTTTGGTTGTTCGCGGAAGGCTGATAATCCATCAGGTTATGTGGTTATGCAGTTATATAAAAAATTAATACATGTATTTTGTTATTGTGAATATAACTAAATAACCATATAACCTGATAACCAGCCTTTCATGAACAACCCAATTATTTTTCAATATTGTTTTTATTGAATCATTTTATATAAAATAGAAACTAACGAAAAGAAATCAAATCTTCTTCGAATTATTTATTTAATGTCCTTCCAGTGCCAGACGAAAATTTTGCCCTCGCGGTTTCTATTCACATATGTAGGTGATAAGTCCTTCTGCACCTCCCTTAATGAAGCCCGAACAAACACAAAACTTGTCACGTGACACTTATAAATTGCTGGTGACCAGTTCAAGTTGTGTTTGTTGTCACTTTAACATGGCGATGTCCTAGGAGAGGGTAAACAGTCACTTTTTTAACACTTTGAAACAAATCACTGAAATAACCTAAATATACACATAAAATTTCGGTCATTCCGGTTTCGGTTTCGCAGAGACTCTTCAGATTTATAAAAAGTAATAGAACCAGAAAAATGTGGCACTACCGGCACAAAATGCAGGCCATGACTAGTTTTGTGTCAAGTACCTTTTCTCTGAAGTAACTACACTTTTAACATATTATCACCAGTTAGATGATATGTCTTGGCTTTACCTATCGCAACTCGTTCTTTTTTATAATAATTTATAGTGTTCACTGGTCACGGGATAAGTGCTTCAAGAATAATTGACACAAATTTCCCGAACGGTCTTCTTTTTAAGCGAGTTTGGACACCTTTGTTTAATTTCATGTTAGAAAATTCAAGCCTTTTTAATTTTTTTGGCGTGTATTTCATGATTATAGTTTTTACTAATGGCAAATGGAGAACAACTATGTAATTTTCGAACAAGAAACATTAATAAGAGTGAAGAGCAATATTCTTTCTTTTGAGATTAACTAGTATATGCGTTTGTTCAATTACGCAATGTTTTCTATTAAATCCAAGTATTTTTTTTATTTAAAATCAGGGTTAAATTTGACACTAATATTTTTTCAAACAATTTTGTGATCTTTTTCATTTTGAAAAGAAGCACTAAAATTAAATGGATTATTTTAAATGCTTTTTTAGAAGATACATATCGTTACTTAAAATGCAACAGGCCATAACGAACCAAATATTAAAAATCGGGTTTTTCATTGATTCTGATGTATTTCATCAGCACAAATGTCTACAAAATCTGGAATCTTTTGACCGGCCCTATCTGAACGGCCGTATCTAAAATAGATTAACGCTTAAAGACCAAACTAACAGATTGCTCAATATGCAACATTATGAAAACAACTGATGGGTTTCACAAGAAAACTGTCAATTTATCACTTTAAATAGTTTTTTGCTTCTCCTGTAAAATTTTGAAAATGTTAGATAGATCTTTTTGCGTTTTAGATAACGATATATTGTCTTCATTTAACTTATATAATTATTTCAAAAAGAAAATATGAAAAAAATCCTTAAAGCAATGATATTTTAAATAAATGGCATGAATCGAAAATGAAATTTTTCCTCCAAAAATTATCTTGTGTGGTATAATATTTTTCAAAATACAATTATAAGGCCTTACTTTCCTTTCAATGACGTTTTCACTTTGCAATAAGTTGTTTAATATAAACGGCAAAATAAGTAAAAAAAGAATTGATAAGGAAAACTTATTGTCCCTCTTGGCTGTGTATATTCTTATATTTTTCTTGTGTTGCTCGTTTGAATGTGTCTGGAATGCCCTGGATAGAAGCTTACATGTGTTTAAGGATTTTTTCTTTTGATAAGTTTGCATTACAAATGTCTTGTCTATTTGTTTATTCCATTCACTGTTTTCAGAAATGTAGTTTCTTTGGCCACATTTTTTAAGGCAAGTAACACAACATAATTCTGGTTACATATTTTCATGTTATTGTACGATGTAGTATTTACGTAGTTTGTCTTGTATTTATCTCGATGGTCGAATAGTCGTTTATGGGATTTCTTCTTTTATATTGTTTCTGTTAAATCTAAATAATCTTTTGAGGCATATCATAGAGAAAATAAACTCATATTGACTTGTGCTTTTTTGTCTTTGTAAATTAATTTTTATACCGTTTTATGTGATACTGGAAAGTTCTTGAGGAGGTCCATAAAAAAATGAAACAATTCTACTATAAACATTTTTTTGGATAAGAGATAAAAATTAATTGAAGTACAATGTTTATAATTTTTAGAGCGTTTTATAGTTTTAAAATGATTTTCAGAAGGCTGCTTGATATGAGATCAAAGGTTAATAAAGGACCGATTATCACAAAATTGCATGGTTTTATTTCTAACCATATGAAGCTAAATTGGAACGATTCAAACGAAATTTGACAGTGTGGTTTATAGTCCTATAAGTGATGTACCAAATGTTATTACAGTAGCATTGTTTGATACGGTTTTGGGCTATGGTCAATTATCGACTGATCTTCACGAAATTGAACAGAATGGTTTCCAGTCATATAGAAAGAATTGGTTTTTAATGCTTGTTTTTATAACAAAATTATCAATTTTCCTAGCTCTTATCGTACTGAATCGATTTTGGTGAATTTCAATCCCATACTGCTTAGGATCACTAGAAGCAATTTTCACCAATATTGTTCCTTTCTTTTGAGTGTTTGAAAGTGAGTGAGTTTTCAACAGACGCACAGAGGTTAGACGGATAGACAGACCGACATGGCTTAATCGCCTTAGAATATACAAATAAAGCAGTCATAAAATTATAGCAAGTACTATGAACTTGACACAATAGAATACTTTGTGAATTGCCTAAGAATGAGTGTAGTGTTACCAACATTGTGAATCTGCTCTTCAGTTTAATTAAATTAAAATTTAGACTTACAGCCATATTCATAATTATTAATATTTTTTAAGCTTTTGGTATGTAATAACTATTAAACGCTTTTTGTCTTATAAACCCCTTATAAAAATTTGTATTCATAAACGTACAGTAACAGCTTTTTTACTATTAACTGTTTGCAGCGATTTTCTGTTTAAGTATGGCAACTTTCTTTTTATTTGGATGCTATTTTATTGTTAGTGATGCACGAAACTTCTATTCGGTTTACATGATATTCTATATTATAATTTTTTTTTAATTGTAGACCTTTAAAATTATTCTTATCAAATTATTTTAGTTTCAGAAAGGTATCATAAAAACTTTTGTTTGAACCTTTTTTAAATATACGATAAGAACGTATTCGAATAAAAAGTTTGTTTACTTTTTATTAACATCACTATTATTATGGTTTGTTTATTTTATTTTTTTTTTATATTTTTAAACAATTATTTGTTATTTTGAAAAAAAAAAAAAAAAAAAAACAGCTAGTTGCAATAATTTAATAAATAATTAAAGAGAATATCTGCATTTGTCCCTGAACATATTCATTTAAATCATATAAATACTCTGAGCGTATTTTTGAATATTCAAAAACTGATTTTTTAGGTTCTGAACACTTGTCTCTTTTCAAGTATTTTCACTGCTGCGTCGTGTTATTTTGCATATAAATATTCACTTAGGTTAAGAAATGTGGAGAAATTCGGTAGTAGTATTTCTGTTATCCAAAATAAATTCATTCATTGCATGCAAATAGTGAATTTTTATAAAAATCTTGCGAAATACGCAAAAACTTACTTTTCAAACAATAAAGCTTGTCAAACTTGTCCGGATAATAATTTTAACAATATTTTTGGTTTTTAAATATTTTAAGTCTCTCCTAATAAACATATTTCTATAAGTAAATATTTATATAGTTTTAGAAAGAATACAACATTTCCCTTCTTTTTGTTTTTATTTTTTTTTTTATCATACTGTCACAAGATTTTTGTTTATTTTTATAGATTTTGTTGGTCTTTTTCTCCCTGTTGTATGGATTTATGTAAATACAGTGAAATAATTTTGTAAAAGTATGCACATAAATATACTCATTTATACCCTGCAAATAATATTGGACCACCTGATCCATTTTGATTAAATGGACTACTCCATGGACTGGTCCGATGTAATGCAAGCATGGCCCATGTCATTGTTAAAAAGTGTTTGTAGTGTTTTCGTTTTTAAACGAAGTTTAAACTAATCCTCTTGTGTATACAATGGAGTAGTTTTAAGACTACTCCTTAGTACTCCAAAGCTGGGTTATATGGTCCTGCCCTAGGACATCGTAATGTTAAATAGACCATGTTTTTTCCATACGTTTGGGTAAGTTTTGGACTAGTCCTAGTCCCTTGTGGGCTACACTTAACACGCGTGTTTGGACTAGTCCTATTATTTGCAGGGTAGTGCAAACAAATACACACACAAATTCAAGTCACTACCGCTTCAAAAACTTTAGAAGAGGGCATAGATGGATAAATAGATAAAAAAAGAGTACGGAGAAAAGGCATTGAAATGTTATTAATATGTCTGAAGGTTTCTTTATTTTATTTGCGCTCCATAAAGAAAGGAAAATAAAACAGAATAACAGAAAATAACAAAATTTAAGCAGAATGTTCTTTACCATTATTTTTACAAAATTGTATTCGTATGTAATTTAAATGTCTTGAAGTCTAGAAGAGGGCAACTAAAAGTTAGTTCGAATTTTTATAATTTTTTTTATGCATACACACATGATTTTCTTTATCACATACAGCTACTCCCACTATAAGTGGGACACCTCATAAACATACTTGTTTTACATACTTAATTTTAATTATTTTATGCAGACATGGATAAAATTGGGATAATTTAATTAATATAATTCATATAAATTAAAATTCTTAAATTAACTAAGACTTTTATTTTGAATTTTACACAAAGCACCAAAAGACTTATAGTGCTAGTGGCTTAATATATTCTATATAACGAACGTTATAACTTTTATAAACATTGTTTATTTAGAACAGAAATTATGAATGAAAGGTCTTCGGTTTTAGAAATTCAAAACTTTTGAATCAAAGTCAAGCGCTTATACAAATGTGATCTTCTATTATGGGTTTGAAACGAGAGTAACTACAAAAGAAAAGCTAAGTTGCATGAATGATCTAATTCTTTCCTAAAAACAAACTGTTTTTATAATGACCTCGGTAGGTCAATTCTTTTACCTGGTCCCCTAACAAATGTCTTCTTTTATTTGACTATTACTAATAGGTTCATAATTTTCTTCGGCTGGCCCAATCAGAATATGCATAAAAAAGCTCAAATGCTTTTAAAAGAACAAAAACAAAATAAAAAAAACGCACTTTAAGCAAATGACAGTTTTATAATATTTAACAAAAAGTTGCCTTAAGTGCAATATGGCTTGGCACATTAGATTAACATGTATTCCCACATTTTCTTAAGCAAAGTTATGCACATTCTGCTTGGGCCTTAAGTTTGGCGAGAAATTCGATTCAAAAGTTCAACCATAACATAAAAGTTTTTTTAAATCAAATTTTGTTTGACTTAAATATAACGAACAAAACTTAACAGTGCGATTTTAGAAACGATATCTTGAAAAGTATCCATTTTACAAAAACACTAAGCTTTTAGAACCCATAACAGGCCAATATTTTGATAAAATTTTATGTTCTAAAACTTGCCTTTGATATCACGGTGAAGGGCTTATAATATTCAATAATGCCGAATGTAGCAATCTTACACGTTTAAAATTTATTTCATTCTATTTTTATCATAACTGCTTCATTTTTAAATTATTAACTAAATTTTAATTAAAATTTGTTAGTCCTTCGCACGTTTCGGATGCTTGAATTCTAAAAATAAGAATTTTTGATTCTAAAATTCGTATTAAATTGGGACTCTTTTATTATTCTGCTTAAAAAATGCATAAAAATTATTTTAATTTGCAAACCAAATTGCCTTTATTTCTTCATGTAATGAAACATTATTAAGTAATATTCGCATACTATAGAGCAAAATGGAACATCGACAATGTAGATTTAATGTGGATATTAGCTAAAACTCCTTTTACTTTCTCCTTTCTATTCTTAACAAGTTTTTCTAGGCACGAAAAATGCCAATGTATGCAAGTAAAACAACTTTAGAGAAATAAAAAATATGCAAAGAAAATAATTTATTAAATATTTCAATTGTAATCATTAATAATTTTTTTAACACGGAGCTTAAAAACCTTCCCTTGTTATAAGTTTAACCTGCTTAAAGTTTCAGCGTCTTAAATAAATGCAAAACATACGTTTAACTCATAAGTAAAACAGGAGTAATTAATATATAGTTAAGGAGCTAGACTGAAACCATTGGAATACCCCGTTCAATGGAAAGAAAGTCCAGACAACTAAGGCTACTTAGTGTAATTCAAAAAGCAATAACATACTAACAGAAAGTAAAACAGCACATGTGCATATCAAATATATGAAATTGATACTTTAACGAATGAACAAGTTGTTGTCGGTGGAATTATTGCTAGCTCATTTACTTAAAATATTTAAAAGAATGACGTAGTCCACTATTCAACTGTTATACATACACTCATAGAAAAATGCATCTTCATATTGATGATGCCAGAATATCAGAATTGTGACATCAATGTTATTACTAGGGATGCGATTTCCATGCAAATGCATGTTTTTTGTCGATAATTTGAGAAAGTTGTCGACCAATTATCTTTCCAAATCATTAAATTTGCGTTAAAATGGCATCGATTTGTTTTTGAATATTGTTGCATATTTTGATTAAAATGCATATTTTTGCATATTTTGGTTTTTAATGCATATTTTTGCATATCTTAACATTTTTAAGTGACATATTTTTTTAATTAACAAACATATTATTTCCATGTAAGCAAAAAAAAAAAAAAATATTCCATAAAAATTTTTAAATCATTTTTTGGAGATCTGCCTAAAATACAAGATTTCGAGAAAAGGGCTTCTATTTTTAACCAATGCAATTACATGGCTAAGGCTGTCAATGGGCTTAAGCATGTTACTTGCTTGACACATGAGTTACACCGAGTTGCAGCGCAAATTAGAATCTTGTTTGATAATATTGATTTATTGGTTTCATACGGGAAAAAAATATTCTTAAAGGCTCCTTCACGAGTTGCAATTTTTAATGATATGTATGTTTTGGTACTGTTGCCACCGGAGCCAGTATTAACAAGATGGGGAACCTGGCTAGATGCCGCAGACGACTATTCAAAAAACTTTGAGCAATTTAAGAATGTTATTAAAGAACTTGTTGCTACTAAGCATCGGTAACAATTCAAAAAGTAAACGATCAATTAGCATTTGTATTTTCCAACAAATCCGGTGAAACAATAACTAAATTGGAGGGATAAGTTCACTTAATAGTCAGCACAAATTAATTGATATTGCGGAAAGTAAAATTAACAATGTGGAACGAAGAATAGCCCAACAAATTAAAAAAAAATCCAAAACGTTTTGTAAAAATATATGGGTTTTCAAAAAATAAAAGAAATTTCAACCATACCCTAGACAAAACATATCAATGCATGGTTTGTTGACCGTTATATTCTGTAGCACAACGACAAGTAGATTAGAAAATTTTAAGCACAGTAAGCGCAGAAACCTGAACATAACGAGTGTACTACATGTAGTACGGTCGGCATATCTGGGTTAAACTGACACCGGTTCGTCATTTTTGGGATGCCGATGTGTCATCCCATTGATGAAATAATTTTACATGATGCCAATTTTGTCAAGTGATGTTAGAGCTGACGTCACAATTACGAAATTATTATCTCGAAATACATCAGCGTTATGACGGCTTTTCTATCAGTGTATAAAATAGCTGTATTTATATATTTTTTGTGTCGGTTAAACGTTTCAACCAACTGGCAATTTTACGTAAGATATATATCCAATACCAATCTAATTAAGTATCCTGGCCCTATGAATTGGGAGATTCAACGGGTTTCCCGAAGATCGCAGTTAACAATATCAGTTCATACAATATGAGCAAAACATCAAGATTAGCTCAAGTCTTTTCACTTTAACAATTAATAGGCTTATGCTCCTTTTAGGACTGTCGGGAACGTATTTAGCCAGGGTTTAAAAAACTACAGTCAAAATAAAAAAATTGCGTTTTCTTCCACTTTTTGAATTTTTATTGGACAAAAATAAACCGTTGCTTTTACTTCTGATTCATTAAATGAAAACAGTCGTAGTCCAGACAAAAGCAAAAAACGAAAAGTTGTTAGCAACAAAGGACATCGGCATTCGACATGTTCGGAAGTGTTTTGTTTGACAGACTGAAACTTTTAATAAATCCCGAAGTTAACGAAGATGGGATGTTGTGTTAATTGTATGTATATGAAAGCGATAATGTTATTTAAAGTTGTATAAAGTTTAAAAACATTAAAAAGATTAGTTAAGCTTAAAAATAAATAAATATGTATGGATTTGTGTACGCATGTATTATAAAAAAAAAATATGGAAAACCAAAACACAAACACAACGTCCCATCTTCGTTAACTACGGGATTTTTAAAAAGTTTCAGTTTGTCAAACCAAACAGTTCAGAACATGTCGACTGCCGATGTTCTTTGTTGTGTTAAACATTTCGTTTTTTGCTTTTGCCTTCACTGCGACTGTTTTAATTTAATGAATCAGAAGTAAAGGCAACAGTTTATTTTTGTCTAATGACAATTGAAGATGTCGACGTTACAGCACAATCTTATGACTTTTACTATCTTAACTGCAGCTTTTTAAACGCTGTATTTTGCTATCGAAAGAAAATATTCGACTTAATAGCGTCTATCATTCTTTGTGCATAAAGTTTTAACAGTACTGAAAATAAACGAAGTTTATTTATTATTTCACAAGACTACCATGCAAATGCTTCTGAATTTCCCATTTTGGAATGACAAAAAAAATCTAGGATTCGGCTCAAAATTATTATATACAAAATCACTGTTCACAAAAGTTCTTTGCGACTTATCACGAATAAGGTTAGGAAAAAAGGACTTTCTTATACATACATTCCCTCTACTATCATTCTGTCTGTCACTTTTGGTTTTTCGACTATCTGGAGATCTATTATAATTTATTGTGAAAATAGTTAAAAACTAAAGATTAAAGAAGATAGAGTCTCGTATCTTACAACTGGATACTATTCATGTGCCTTTTTTTGCTAATGAAGAATAAATTTATTTTTTCTTTTTTTGAGTAATTGGAAAACTATTTTGTTATTTTTAGATTTTCTTTCTCGTTGCAAGTTTCTGCTGGTAAAGTAAACACCATTTTGAATAAACTAGCTTTTGAGTCTTAAAAACGACATGCATCACATGTTTGCCTTTAACCTTAAAGTTCGATTAAGGATGAGCTTTTTCACATAAACGCAAAATCTCTTAAAAAAATAATATTTTTTGAATCCAGGTTTTTAAAACTCTAAGGCCCGTTTTCACAACTTACCGATAGCTTAAAGTAGACTTTAACCGGCCTTATAAAATGTGTTCCATTATTAAAAGTGAGCGATAAAGTAAATTAAGGTTCATCCTACGTGGTAGGTTAAAGTGAAGTAGTAATAATGGAATACTTTTTATACGACCGATAAAATCCTACCTTTAGCTATCGGTAAGTTGTGGAAACGGTCTATAGAATTGCATTCATTTAATTTAAAATTTTTTTATAAAGTAAAAAAAAGTAAATTGTTTTATTTTTCTATTACTAAATAGGTTCTCTGTAAAACAAAAAATATAATGCGTTCCATTCGGTGTTAATGCCTTTAAAAAAAGTTGAGCTTAAAAAAATTTCTTATTACAAAAGAAAAATTTACTTGGTAAGAAAAGTTTTTGTTGGGTAATTTTTCACACAAATTGTAAATATTTTGTAACAACAATTTATATCAAAATAAAATTTAAAATTGGTTGAGCTTCTGTTTAAATTCAATTTCATTTTAATAAAAAGTTGCCTGCCAAACGTATAACTTATAAATTAGGTTTTTATTAAATAATACGCATACGTCATGCAATCATGGTGATTGCTATTTGTTTCATATACGTAAATATGTATTAGAGATGCCAATCGGGACTGTTTTTCGCGAATCCCGCAGTTCGAGATTTCACAAAATCAAATCCCACGATCTCGGTATTTTTCGGGAAAAATTAAAACTAAATTAATTAAAATGCATAATTGAAATTTGAATTCTAAATAAATTAACATAATCAATTTATTTTATTAAACTTAAAAATCTTATTTTAATAAAAACACATGTTTATACCCACCACTGCCAGTGGCAGGAACTAATTTCTTGAAATCGCATCATAAACTACCGTAGTTCCTATGCACACTCTCGGAAAACACTTTAATAATCCTAACCCTGTAAAGATTAAAGTTTTAATTTTGAATTTGGTGCACCAGTGGAATGTTTTGTGTATTTCAAAAGACATTTGCTACTTTATTTAATATCTTCTCTAATTATTTTCAGCACTTCTCACGTTAAAATTTCTTTATATTTGTTGGACACGCTTAAAAAGAATTACAAAGCTTGCCGTTTTTAGTAAACAATTCGGGCTTAAACAAATCCCGCAAATGCCGGGATTAATTCTGCAGCAAGGTATGTTGCACATAAACATTTATAAAAATGCAACTATATTTTCTATAATCAGTAATTGACTTGTTACGTTGACAACACTTGTTTTGTTTTTTAAAATTGTGTTTATATTCTATATTGCTTTAGCCGTCGGCGTCATCATTCCGAAATAAAACAAAAAGGGAAGAACAAAAATTACATACTCAATCACACATTAATCGGCTTATATGTACTTGCCTAAAAAATATTTCGTGGTAGGTAATTTTACATATTTTAGTAATTGAAACTTACTAGTGAAAAATACCTGATAACGAAAAAAAAAAAAAAAAAATTATTTTTAGGAGCAGGTCTAGTAGTACTTTCACTGTCTTCTTTTAGTTTTTTTTGTTCAGTTCTCTTATTTTTTAATTTATATGTTTCGTTTGTGTTACAAAATTTAATTGTGCTTTAAATACTGCAAACAAAACTTAAATATTGCTTTGATTGGAATATGTTCTAAAGGGTTTGGCGCCAAACCATAGTTAAGCAATAAAGTCGGTTTTTTTACGACTTTAAACTAAAACCTGTTACAAACTTGTAATTCACTATAGTCAAAAATAAAGTATGTTTTTAGTTAAACCAGCCTCTTTAATGCCTCCTGAAATGTAGAAAATATTTGCATGCAGTCTGTAGCAAAACAAAACAAAGTGCCATCTCATAACTGCTGGCTTTAAAATTAAAAAATAATCATTAAGCGAATAAATTTAAAAAAAAGGACAATTGAAAGAGGAGTTAAACTTTTTTTTCTTCACTCAAAATATTATGTAGTTAAATTCAAACGAAAATTCATTTTAAACAACTTAAAATTCATTTAAAAAACGGATCATTTACATTTCATTTAAAGCAAATGATTTTTACATTAATTTTAAAATTTTTTATTTTTTAAACTGCAAATTCCTTAAAATTTAATAGGTTTTACTTTTAAAAATATATTTTAACAAAAATGTTTTTATCTATCTTGTTTCCTTATCTTGTAAATAATTAATAAAGTATGTATATTATGTTACCCTCAAAAAAGTTTAATTTTTGTTGCAATACTTTTTACTTTATATTAATATACTAAAAAAAAAAAAAATTAATAACCCACAATCAGTTACTGTATTAAATTTAAAAGTGTACACAAAAAAAATTTAGAATTAATAAATGAAATATTTTGGATCTTTGTTATATAAATTTATGTAAGACCTTTTTTTACTGATGTATTTATTTGTTTGAAAGGTTTTTCGTGCTAAATTCCTGCAGTTAATATGTAAATAATCATGATACTTTTATTTCTTCACATAAACAGCAGATGTCAAGTGTTGTTAAATCAGTTTTTAATAAATCAATGCTATGTTCGCACGACAAGGTTTTTTCGAAATTCGCTCTCTCATTCGTAATTCACAGCCCAATAATGATCCAAATTACATAATTCGTCATACAAAATTTTGAGAGCGAATTATCTCATTTGTACGTAATTCATTTTGAATTACAATGCCAACTACAAACAAATCATTGCCATCACTAATTTTTATCGAATACAATGATATACAATAATAGAAAAACAAAAAAAGAATTGTTTAATAACGAGACTATTTAATTTGTTGCATGCTTTTGTATTAATTTTCAAAGCAAAAAAAAAATTCATAAATGTAAGAAGAGTTCTTAAATTAAGAAGAAGCCGTGTGAACAGCGTTATTTGTTTTCGTAATTCAAAAAGCGAACAACGTAATTCAAGATGTCGTGCGAACCTGACTTAATGTATAACGTATGCCTTTACTTGTCTAAAGTTAGCAATTTAAAATAATATCTTTAATAAAAGTTTACTTAAGATCCCTTAACGTATATTTTTAGGCCATAGACTTTAAATTTTTAGCTGTTGTATATTTTTGGTTTGCTTGTTTCTTATTTACGACATAATTATTTAAACATCTTACTGGACTTGAATTTGCCGCAATATTAAAATTTAAGTGTGGGAGATTTCTTGAAGTAAACTTTATAATTGCGTTTTGTTCAACTATGAATAGATCTTTGCATAAAACCAACATTTTTTACTGTAATAAATCAAATAATAATATGTAATAAAAAAATAAATAAAACACACAGTTTTTAATTTAAGGGCTTTATCATTTAGTGTTATCATTGAATCGGGCTTTTGCTTTATTGGCTTAATAGCTCGATTAATTAACAGAGGTTTTGGTTTAATCGGTTAATTTTATTCTTCATCGGTTAACCGATTCTATCTAGAGTTTCTTCCAGGGAACGTTACAGTTATTCTTTTTTTCATAAAAGTCAGATGAAACCCGTTTTTTTTTATTGTTATTTTTTTGAACGAAAATAACAGTTATTTTTTAATGTTTATTTTTTTGGACAAAGATAACAGTAATTTTTTGTTTTTTATTTCTTCGAGCTAAAATAAAAGCTATTCTCTAAACAAATGTACGTGTTTTAATAATTTAGTTGACTTTAAATATTTTTTTAATGTGCATAAGACATTTCAATGATGATTACACATTAAAATAAACATTTAAAGTCAACTAAACTATTAGTACACGTACATTTCTTTAGCGAATAACTTTCATTTTTGCTCGAAAAAACAAAAATCAAAAAATAACTGTTATCTTTATTAAAAAAATCAAAATCATAAAAAAAATAAAAATCAAAATATAATTGTTATTTTTGTTCAAAAAATTAAAAATCAAAAAATAACTTTTAGTTTTGATCGAAAAAATAATAATCAAAATTTAAAAAGTTAATATATTTTATCATATACAAGTTCATAAGGATCAATATGGTATGCTTGAATCCGACATTTACTTCTATATGCTTTTTTGTTTTAAAATTCCAATATAACTGTTATTTTCGGTCCCTGGTTTTTTCTGTTGCCAGGTCATCCATCTGACAAGTCCTGGCAAAGCTCTGCACCGAACATTCTGCAAAAAAGTATATTTCCGAATTCTTTAGTTTATGTTTTGAAGAATGTATTCCAAGAAGAAAATATATTGTATGATATATTTACAAGTGGAATTTTGAGTAGTATTTACATTTAATTATAGGCACAACAAAAGTAGCAAACTCAAATGAAGATTACTGTCTTTCAATAGATGCAACTATTTGATACTATAAATCAGTTCATAAAAAAATTGAGATTGACATTTTTGATTCTATAGCCCTCATTGAATGTGTGTTTTTCATGATAAATGTGTTCTATTTTATGAAAAATGTTTCCGACACATTCATTTCATTCATGTCCTTGTGAATTTCAAATTTAAATAAAGGTGTATGCAATACCAACGGCATGCTTTTTTCATTGTATCGTTTTTAATGTTTATTACAAATTAAAAATTTACAACCAAAAACGCTAATAACTAAAGTGTTATTACAATTTCATCTAACATCCATATGTTGCCAAAACGAAAACAAATTTTGTTGTTGATGTCTGTTTTTTTTTTTTCATCTCATTTATATTTTAAAACCATAAATCATATTAAATTTGGAAAAGATTTGCACAGGGGATTTGAACGTTTCTGTCTGTCTATTTGAGTGTAGAATGTATGCATGTGTTTTAGAGGCAAATGATAAAAAACAATATTATTTTGTATAACTTTTTTAATTCATTTTTATATATTGTTAATGTTACAACTTAAGCAAAGTTTAATTGCCAGACTCACATGGGTTTACATACAATTCTGCATATCAATATATGTATGTATGTTTGTATATTGTATACGAGAAAAACACAACACACTCTAATTACGAAAAAACGTACATGCAAACAAATTTAAATATACATACATATGTATTTTTAACACGTATACATTAGTATAACTTTTATATATTTTCATTTTCATAACAACAGAAACCACTAAACAACATTAACATTATAATTTTTGTAAATATGTAAAGTAAACATTCGCAGCTCTTATCTCGGCCTCTTTCTATTCATTGATGTACCCCCAACTCTGCATTCGTTCTGAGTTGTGGATTTGAAATTTTATTACGAACCAACAACAAACGTAACGGGTTCCCTGGGGATACTACGATATCGTTTATTTTATTACTCTTACAGACTAGCACTTTCTCTTATAAAAACACCTTGCAACAGAGTATTCAAATGAGTCTTACAAAATGTTCAGTTTCGTTTGTATTTGAATATATTCGTAAATAAAGTTTTATCGCTTAAATTTAATTTTGAAAATTATGTCTTTCACAAAACTCGAATTATAATTTTTGTTTTAAAATGGTATCAAAAATGTTTATGTACTCTTTTCAAAACAATATGGATATGCGTTTGCACTCATGTTTGTGTGATTTACATTTATTGATTTGAGAAAAAAATTTGCGTTTAAGTTTTTCTAGTTGTCTTTTTTTAAATTATTAGAAAATTCCAAATTTATTAAAAAAAACCGTCATATGAAATAGAATTATGTAGATCTTTATCAACGTACGGTAGATACTATTTAAGGTATTTTTTAAAATTTTCGATATCTTTCAAAGCTATTTTTGGCCGACAATTTCCATGCATTTTATGGTTAATTCAATTTAAAGAAATTCTCCAAAAGGAGGCCCCACCCACATTATGGTTGCCTCTAATTATGTTATAGTTAAATATAACAAAAGCAATTTTGATATTAAACACAAATTATTTCACTGCATGTATCCTTTCACCGCAGCGCAGTGGTTAATATCCAAAACTTCTTTATTTCGTTAAATCAATAGCTGAAATCCGGTTTGCGAATTAAGAATAACATATTTGATCACTTAGTAAAATGTTGGACACATACAGGAGTTTCCAAGATAGCATTTACTTTCCAAATGTATCGAAAAGTATAAATAAACAAAAACCAAAGAACAAAAATCATATAAGTAGCTTTTGAGATATATGTACTTATATTATCTATAAAGATGAAGACACTGAAAATGCTCTTGTTGAAAGAAAACTTTATACTACTTGCTTTGATACCTAACAGTAAAATACGTAATTTACACTTTACCTCTTCTAGCGCCTTCTAGTTTGTTATGACCTTTGAAAATTTCGATCTCAAAAGCTTTTATTTGTTTCTTAGCTTTACCTCGTATATACTAGAACAATCAAAGGCTTTACAGAGTTCTTTTTAAGTTATGTTAAATCTATGCTTTTAAGAGATTTTGGTTTTTTATTCCGTAAATATACGAGATGATATTTGCTTAGAAGTGAAATTGAAATTAATTTTTTTTTCTAAATTAATAAGTACATTTTTAAAAATTTTTTTAAAATTTTGTGCACAAGGTATTCATAAGTGGCTGTTTTAAATAAATAGGTTGATCTAGTTTTAATGTAAAAAAAAATTCTATTTTCATACGTATGTTCTAACGCATACGTAAATTTACACTTAAACGTATAATACATGCAATTGTTAATAAAACGCTTGGTTGTTATACACTGAATATTTCTTTATAAAAGTTTAATGTAGACAAGTGTAGACACTCGTAACCAGTAAACTTACATACATGTGTGAAACATCCCAGCGGGAAAAAGAATGAGTACGGATGCCTTCTAAAAGGCCTCTGTATTCCTTCTTTTGGATATACAAGGCCTGTCCGCTCCATTCCATACTCATATCGTACATAAGAATGGTAACGGCATCAAAAAAAAAAAAAAAAATTTTGCTTTTGCTTGTGCAGAAAAACAATACAAAAAATGTTACTCCTTCTCTACTCCCTTCTCAAAGAAGCGAGTGTGGAAGGTATATCTTATCTTTTACACCAAAGAGTCGAGGCCTTCAATGAGGCCTTCCTTCACAGTTTGACAAGAATAGTAATTGAACTAAAAAATATTGTAAGCATGCCCTTAAAAAGGCCTGAGGTAAGAAGGTCTTCTGAATTTTCCCGCTGGGATTTCTCATTAACAATTGTGTTAATATGTGTATGTAAATACAATTCGTTAAATTAAACTAACATTACAACTGTTAAGTAGGTACCAGTCTCCACTGCACCATATAAAACTGTTGCAAGAACAAGCCAGTAACATGAAAATCGGATACATAAAAATTTGCCATGTTCAAGCACTCACAAGAAAGCCAAGGTTTTCTACCCCTAAAATTTATAATTGTCATTTCTTGGATCTTCATGCAGTCATGTATTGTTTGTCGTTCTCTAGAAAATTCTGCAACATGTTTATTTCTCTAATTTTGTTTTAAAAAAGTTAGTTTCCTTCAAGAATTATGTATGCATGTCAACTAAAACTACACAATAATAAAGAAAATATATAATATTTTGTACGAAGATGGCCCGTAAAGACTAAATTATTTCATATTTACAGCAGTAATTTTTACAATAGTACATTCAATTGATAAGCGTACGAGAAAACAATCCATTTAATGTGCTCACCTTGCAAACGTTTTGCAAGGTATAATTTTTAGACGAAGACCAAAAGTTTCTCTTTATTAATCTTTTAAGTATAAGAAATAACAAAAGCATCGTTTTAATGGAGTAGTCTGAATTTAGTTAAAAAATAAGTATTGCAACTCTTAGAAAAATTTTAATTTTATGAAAATTATTTTTTTTTATTTAAAAGCATACAAAATGGAATTTTAAAACCTTTTTAGACGTCCAATTTTAAAGTTATGAACATTCGTGGCCCATGCATGAACTAAGTCCGTGACAATATGGAGAAGTTGCTAATGTCGACTTGTGACTTGTTACATTATTTGAGTGTATACATAAAGAAAGAAAACATATTTAACCATTTTAAATAATATTAATTTAAATCTTGGACAGGAGTTTTGTATTCATAATAAGAAAATATGAAAGAATTCGTATTAACTTAACGCAAAGTAAAATATTTTATACATATATAAATATATATAAATATATATATATATATATATATATATATGTATGTATCCAAAATATTTTTTTTTATTCAAGAAAACATAACAACCTCAACATAGAAAAAAAGATGCAATAAATCCCAAAAAACATTCAGAAAAAGAAAACAAAATAGATTTTGTGGACACAAATCCTTTGCTGTGTTGTGGTTGAAATTGTATTGCGAATCCAATGTTTGCAGAAGATTAACTAAGCTTGAACGCCTAGTCATTCAAAGTAACCGCAACAACATACAAAAACTGGCTCAATACACACACTCATACTTTCCTGCAAGCATTTGAAAGATTTTGGAAGATGTATGCGACTGGCCGTCACTTCTTCACCCCTTCTAGACGATGGAAAGAAGATTTTACACATTTTATATTAAAAAAAATATATCAATGTATTTTTGGGAATACAAAATTTTCAATTTACAAGATTTTGTTAGTCGTGCTTAATTCCCAATTTTTATTCTTGATAAAAACACTGAAATTTATTGTTGAAGGTATAAGCTATTCCTATGCGCATTTCACTGGTTGCTTAGGCCAGATCGTCAGGAAACTTCATCCAAAGATTTAAGAAAAACTCAAGATAATAAACAAGTAACACTGTTAAGCGAATAAGAATTATAAGCAAAAGTCTTACTTGTAACCATATCAAAGCTTTAACAAAAACAACTACAATAAACAGTGAGTTTATCTTTTCTTACGTTCCCCACTCTTCCAACACTAATTGTAGTTATAAGTAGGTTAAGAAAAAACAAAATGAAAACAAAAACAACTTGCTTTATAAAGATAAACTCACTGTTTATTGTAGTTGTTTTTGTTAATGCTTTGACATGGTTACAAATAAGACTTTTGCTTATAATTCTTATTCGCTTAACAGTTTTACTTGTTTATTATATTGAGTTTTTCTAAAATCTTTGGATGAAGTTTCCTGACGATCTGGCCTAAGCAACCAGTGAAATGCGCATAGGAATAGCTTATCCCTTCAACAATAAAGTTCAGTGTTTTTATTAAGAATAAAAATTGGGAATTGAGCACGACTAACAAAATCATAAAAAAAATATATATATACCCCCATGTGATTTATGAATACAAAAGTTTTATAAGCAAAAAATTAAAAAAAAAAACAGAGAGACAGATCGTTTAATTTACAAATCCAAAGTACAACAGTGGTGCCAATGATTTTTACAGAAATATTTTCGTTCGTGGAAAAAAAATCTTAATATAGAACAAGTAAAAGTACTATATTTGGCTGTGCTAAATTGTAATAATCTTCACCTAACGTAATGCAGCGTCTTTAACCACTGACCCAATAACACACAGTATCAAACAGGAATTAAAAAAAAAAAAAAAAAAATGTGAGTATTTGCTATGCTTGAAAAAAGCAAAAAACGTCTTTATATTAAAATAAAATACAAGAAAGAGTGCTTCATTCGTCGATAGGAACAAATATACATATAAAAGGTGATTTTTTATGAATTAAGTTTTTCGGGCTGGCAGCACTGTTTGGTAATTGTGTCCAAACTACATCTGTGAAAGTGAAAAGTGTTCAGTATACTCTGCCATTTCCTCATGGAAAAACTCACAAACGAGCAACTACTGCAAATTTATTTTAAAATTAAAATTTATTATCAAAATTCAGCTCGATGGAAATCCACAGTTTTATCGAAAAATTGTGTTCAGCGATGAGGCTCATTTCCGGCTAAATGGACACGTAAACAACCAAAACTGCCGCATTTGGGGTGACGAACAGCCACATTCCGTACAAAAGTTACTGATGCATCCCGAAAAAACGACAGTTTGGTGTGGTTTATGGTACCCGTCAACTTTTTTTATTTGACATAATTGTAACTTATATGTTACTTAAGCTCCTACGGCCACGCCTTCCGTAAGCGACGGGGTCTTAAAGCTAGAAATAGCTGGTTTTTCTATTATCGTACTGTTTTTAAACTTGTTATTTTTTGTTTTATTTTTTATGATAAAACAGAGATCTAACAAAAGATTGCATGAGTTTTTGTAAACAAGGCAGAATATCCACTGAAATATTCAGAAATAGTGTAGTTTGGCAGAATTTGCAAAAAAAATTAAAGAAGACCAAGTGCTTTAAGATAAGAAAAATTTATTTGTACACACTTTCGATAATTTTTTGAGACAGCGGACGCTTATGCCTTAAAGTAAATAAAAATCGTGGAATACAATTTCTTTTTGCAGCGGCAACAGGAGTCTGGTAGACCAGGCTCTCTGGTAGGAGTTCATTAAAATCTATGGATTAAAGAAAAAGAACAAAACTTCGGTTACTCAAAGAAAGAAAAAGACAGAAAATGGAAACACAACAACCGTATCACTAAATTCAAGTTTCTCGTCGAATTCATCATCCATGATTTTTGATGAAAATCATCAAGATCAATGCCCACAGTTTTTTTAAACAAACAATTTTAACTCTCCAAAAGAAGGGCAAAAAGGAATTTCTTCCTTCAAAACTTAAAGCTCGTAGTGGTGAATTGACTATGTGTATATTTTTGAAGCTGAACTAGAAGCACTTGGGCATAATGAAAACGAATACATAATTTATAAGTCTTCCATGCAAACAATAAGAAGATAAATAAGAAAAAAGTGCAGAAAATAATAAAGCACATTTTACAGTTCTGTTGGCAGCCCCAACCCTAGGATCGGGTGCTTTGGGCTAATAACTCACTCACCCTAAATAACAATCACGATAACAAATTCAACAAATAACTACCCCTTGATGACGAATTTTGGCTTTAAAAAACGGTTTATGATTGGTACTTGGAACGTAAGAACACTATCTGAAATTTCCAGAATTGAGCAAGTACAAAAAAATGGTGCGTTATAATATAGACAAGTATGAGCCAGCAGTCGACACAATCGACTGCAAGCTAGAAATACAGACTTTGTTTAGTGTATGCCAGCTAGCCAAACGGACTTAATCGATTGGTACACTAAATGGTTGTTCAGAAGCAATGTTTTTATCTGTTACATACTTCAGTACAATATCAGTACAATAGTACAATATCCTCTCTATCTATGGTAGTGTGGGTATTAAAACAGCAAGATTACAATAATTTTTAATTTTCTTTTGGAAAATTAGTTTTTCTACCCTCACCACAACAGGCAGAAAGTATATTATGCGTTTGTGCTGAATAAAAAATTATGCCTATTGGACCATAAATCCACATAGCCCTGATACAAAATTCTCTCCGGAAAAAGTTTTGTACCGTCTAATTATGTTGTCATTTAGATTGAATTGGACCCATATTTATTGTATTGCATCTCAATTTATCATACCAGATTTTCTTGAAATCGGTCCATATTTAACCATAGCTCCCATAAAACAACCACTCCTATTAATAGCTTTTAATGCAGCAACAATATCAAAAATTACGTGGGTATGAATTTTAGCCACAGTTAAAAGAAACATATAAGGTGTCAGTATCATCATTCCATTTGTTGAGAACTTCATTACATATTTGGTAATATTGTGGAATTTTTTCTTCGAAGCCTATCAACTCTATTCTTCCAGGTTCCTCGGCCAGGCATTTTTATTTATCACTTATATTGTCACCTTTTTAAAACAAAACAAAATTGTTAGAATTTGTTTTTGTTTTAAATGGAATTGATCGAACGAAAGAATTATTTCGCACACCAGAAATAGGCTATAACATCAAGTCTAAACTAATTAACACCAAACACTTATTAATTTAAAGTAACACAAAATAATATTTAAAAAAAATAGCAAAGCACCACCGAATTGTTGAAACAAATTTAATAAATCCATTCTATAATGTAACATTCAAATTATTCACATGCCGATTATTAAAGAAATCAACGGTAACATTAAAAATTATTCATATGCCAAAAATGTAAGTAATCAACGGCAACATTTAAAAACAACAACTCTTCCAAAAAGAAAACAAAATATTTAAAAGTGTCTCTTTTGTATTTCTTATTTTCTACGGTTCTCCAATTTGAGGCATAGGAAAGAACTCTGTCTGTTTTTATACCCTCCACCACAATTAGTTGTGAAGAGGGTATACTAAGTTTGTCATTCCGTGTGAAACTTTTTTACTATTCATCTCAGACCCCATAAAGTATATATATTCTGGCTGCTTGAGTAATTCTAAGTCGATTTAGCCATGTCCGTCTGTCTGTCCGTCTGTCCGTCTGTTGAAAACACGCTCACTTTCGAAAAACTCAAAAGAAATAAACAAACTAGATGTCAAATTGCTTGTAGTTATCCTAAGCAGTTTGGGATTGAATTTCAGCAAAATCGGTTCAGTAGGACCAGAGCTATGAATCAAAATGTGGAACCACCACCTTCAAAAACTTGATAATTTTGTTACAAAAACTAACATAAATGATGCAAAAATGCACGGAATGACAAAAGATTTTGCACAAGTCCGTTTTATTCGACTAGAAATTACACTGTAAAATTTCGCGAAGGTCGGTCCATAATTTACCCTAAGCCCCATATAAACACTACTCCCGGAAAACGGTTTAGTACGCCTAAAACCGTAAAAAATAATGCAATCATAACAAATTTTGGCTCGTCACAATTTTATAGGACTATAAATGATACTGTGAAATTTCGTGAAGATCGGTACATAATTTACCCTAGGCCCCATATATGCCCTACTCCCGGAAAACAGTTTAGTCTCCTAAAACCATAATTAATAACAAATCGTCACAGTTTAAGATAATAATAATAAAAAGACATCATACAGATATTACTCCTTAAACATTCGAACTGTCGGTGGAGGGTATCAAAGATTCGGCACAGCCGAATATAGCACTCTAACTTGTTCTTCTTCTTCTGATGTATCATTTTTTAAAGTCCAATGAATAGTATAGTCGTACAAGGGAGCAAAAGAAATCAACTTGCCTACACAGAAAGAAAAATACTCGGGATAAATCAAGTTTTTTATGATTACTTTAAGTACGAGTCGTACTCAAAAATTCAAGTACGAATAACACTAAAAAGTATTCAAAATAATCCTAGATGGGATTACTTTCGAAAATTAATTCCGGAATTTCTTGAAATAAGTATAAAATTATTAAATCAAGAGAAAAAAAGACTAAACTTTTCGTTGTGTTTAACCCTCCGGCTTACGCATGTTTTGATTTTCTATGCACATTGAAAAATTGTCTGGCCAGACTCATGTGTACCACGAAGGGTTAAAAAGTAAATTTGAACTCTTGCTTCTCATTTAGTTTACATTTTTGGTTAAATATGTACATAAGATTTCTAAAGTAAAAACCATATCGGGCATGATGTTGGTGTTTTATCATTCTGTAAGGTGTAATACGGGTAAGTAAATCAATCATAATAACTTGTTCTTTCTAATTTCTTTCTTGGTTTCAAGCACGAATTTGGGATAAAATCAACTTTAAAGTACTTGAATCAAGCGCATTTTGAGATTGATTCAATCTTAGTTTTACTTAAATCAATCTCATTTTCGGATTATTCCAAGTACGAAATCGGGATTGAATATGGATAATTTAAGTATTTTGCGATTGAAAATCCGTACTTGAATCAATCCTTTTGTACTTGATTCAAGAAAATCCATATTCACCGTACTATTAATACCGCTTCGGATTGATTTGAGTGCGGATGGATTGATTTTTCTTTTGAGTGAATTAATATATGAATGTGTATGATGATGGTGATATTTTGGGACTAAGTGAAATACGATGGCTTAATAGCGGCTCAAGCCAGTTATCATCCGGACACCGCTTCTTGCATTGCGGTAACTCTAAGCACCGAAGGAATGGAGTCGGTTTAATGTTGTCTCCAATGGCAAGGGCTGCATTAATAGAGTTTAATTCCAAATACCGCAAAATATCTATTGTACAATGTTATTCTATAACCGAACCTGACGAAGATGATGTGAAGGATGACTTTTACAATCAACTAGAAGCTGTGTTAACGCTTCAACGCTATGGTTGGAACTAACAAGAAGAACCACCAGTCTATAATGCGTAAACATGGCCTTGGAGCATCCCGTAACAACAATGGAGATAGGCTTGTAGTTTTTTGCGCCCGAAATCGTCTTTTTAATAGTGGTACCAACCTTCCACACAAATGTATCATAAATATACTTGGGAATATCCGAATGGTCGCTCATTCAATCAAATCGATCACATAATGATCAGAAAGCTGTTTCTTGGCTCCCTCATGGACGTGAGAACTAGACGTGGTGCTGATATTGACAGTGACCATCAACTGCTTGTTGCGACACTTCGATTACGTCCTGTGGCATGCAATTTTTGTGCAACACAACCACACTGACAGGAACGAGGTAGCAAAATCCTGTAAAGAGTTTGCTAATGCGGTGCTTGGTTTAAGAAAGGAAAAGATTAAGCCGTGGATAAGCTTCGAGTCTTGGTCTGAGATATAAAGACGTAAAACCCTTCACTACGCTCGGGTACGAGCCAAATCCCTACAAAAAGGGCACAAGCTAAAACAGAATACCGTTTATCAGCACGCAAAGTAAGCTACATGGTCCCAGCAGATCGAAAGATATTACAACAAAATAGCTAAGCAAGCTGAACAATCATCTAACACAGGTAATCTCTGCGGCGTTTACCCAGAAATTAAACAGCTAAGCGGTATCAACATAAGAAGTACGGCTCTAACAACAACACACCAACAACTTATTAGGTGTCGTTAACATTTTGCAGCCCAGTCAACTGCTCCAAATGATATAATCAGGGCTATACTGTTCCGTTAATAAGACGTAATCCCAGAGGAGACATCTCAACAGGTCCCCCTACGGGTGAAGATGTAGAGACAGCTTAAGTAAAATGAAGGACTACGAATCACCAGGCCCAGATAAAATTCCGGCAGAGTTGCTGAAATTTGGTGCTAAAACGTTAGCAGCGTTTCTCACACCTCTTATTTGAAATGCTTGGCTCAACGAGCAGATACCATCAGAGTGGAAAGAAGGTCCTGTAATTACCATTCCAAAGAAAGGTGACCTAACCCTTTGTAAAAACTGGAGAGGTATCACCTTACTCAATTCCATAGGTAAGATCATGGCCACGATAATACTGCAAAGAATATCACCTGTGTTGGATGAAATTTTGAGGAAGGAGCAAGCCGGTTTTCGACCTGGTCGATCCTGCGTAGATCATATCAATACATTTCGCATAATTATAGAACAATCAGAAGAGTATAATTCACAAATTAACCTACTCTTTGTAGCTCAATTTGGTCAACAAACATTAAAAAAGGTATCCAAGAGAAAATTGTTAATGTAATATGTGAGGTATATACCGGTTCACAGTATACAGTACGTTTAAATGGAAGGGAAAGCCAACCCTTTGGAACATATACAGGAGTAAGACAGGGTTGCATCCTATCTCCAATTCTCTTTCTTCTGCTTTTGGATGGCATGATGGAAGAAACGAATATCGAAGCACCTTTTGGAATCCGTTGGAATTTGGATGAATACTTAAATTATATTGACTATGCCGATGATATTTCTCTTATGGCACATCGTTTTACAGATATTGGGGCGAAAATAACTAGACTGTCCATAAATGTCAGGAAAGTAGGACTGAAAATAAATTTTAAGAAGACAAAACTTATGCGCTTTGGTGCTAATGAGACAACACCACTTATAGTGGATGGCAACTTAATCGAAGAAGTCCAGTCTTTGAACTAATTGGAAAGTAGGCTAAACGTTACTGGTGGTTCCGATGTAGATACCTCTGAGCGAATTTATAAAGCTCGCGTTGCTTTTCACAAGTTACATAAGGTCTCAAAAAAAACTTTGTTGAGAATATTTACCTCCAGTGTAACATCGCTGTACTACATGTAGCTATACCGGACTTACCCTAAACAAAATCCAGACTTTTGTAAATCGTTGTCTTAGACAAATTCTACTGATCTTCTGGCCAGAACAAATATCCAATGAGACCCTGTGGCAACAGACTAATAGTATGCCCATTGAACAAGAAATAAGAAGACGTAAATGGACATGGACCGGTCATACTCTTAGACATCCAGCAACGGAAATAGCTAGAACTGCCCTCAAATGGAACCCTCAAGGACACCGTAATCAAGGATGACTACGTAATACTTGGACACGCTGCACAAGACAAGAACTCGCAGCAGTTTGTAAAACATGGAGACAAATCAAAGTCCTTGCCAATAATAGAAGAGAATGGAGAGAATTTGTTAACGCCCTATGTTCTTCGTGAACTTTTTATTAAAGTATAATTTATATTTAGATACATATATATATATATGGTACTGTATTTGAACTAAAAATCCTCAAGCTACGGTTAGCGTTGACATACCTCTCTTTAACAAATTAAAAAAAGAACTGGAATAACATCAAGCATTTCAATATTCAAAATGTTATCTCGATTCCAAGGCAGCACATAGATTAATCGCGGATTGACAACTTGATCAGCTTTTATTTTTGTAAATTCAAAGAACCAATTGTGAGATTTGACTGTCGTGAACTGATTGAGCTTTCGATATTATTTTTCAGCGGAAGTGATAATAACAAATTTTAAAAAACGCATATTCTTTTTTTTAAAGCCTCGTCGCTTTACTCCTTTAAGTTATTACTCAGATACACTAAAACGAATCCTTTAAAAGTGTCTTCTGTGCGCATATTCTTAAGAGCTCAAAAACAAGTTTTACAGACGAAAAAAATTTACAAATTTGACTGGCGATGATTTGAATGCCTTTTCTTTTAAACATCCGCGATAGCAAACACCTGCAGGGCTTTCAACAAATTCTATGTATATCGTTTTACTAACATCTACACAATATAACAAAACAAATAAATGTTTGCAATTTACAACAGCTCCTAAATAAACAAACAAAGCACAGTCGCACACCTTCACACAAACAAAAACAAATTAGTACATCCGTACGTACTCGAGAAGCAAATAAGAAAAAAACACAATTCAGTAACAAACAGTATTAGCCGGTCAAAACCACAAAATTTAACTAAAATGAAGATTTTTCAAAAACATAAAATACCAGATAAGCGACAAAAAAGTATATACACACATTCACACACAAAGGGACTGGAATGGATGAAAAAAGAAAAGCGGAAAAAAGGTTATAAATTGGAAACAGTAACAAAGTATTAAATATCAGTCTTGTTAGTTTTTAGTTACTGCTCCTGCCACTGTCAGTGATGTTTAAACTGCTCTTAATGTTGCAACTGTCGCCAACTACAGTGTTTTTAAAGAAAGAAAAACCAAAAAGAAATGCCAGTACTTTGGTTGCACCAAAAAAAAATTAAGCGAACAAAAAAATTAAGAAAAATTCAAGTAAAAAAAGCAACGATTCCTCACAACACAAGTTGCTGGAAAAAAATGGTAGACATTTACAGGATAATTAATGTTTCGACGCAGTTTTTATTTTTCCACTTTTGAAAACAGGAGTTTGCTTTTGAGGAATTTTTATCGTCTTATTTTAAAAATATTTTTTGTTTCTTTCCTTGCTGTTACTTGTTAGCAATTCATTAGTCAACGTTATTAGTTGCACTTAGGCGTATGAGCAATAAATTAGAGAACATTCTATAAGAAGATAACATTAAGTATACGGCGTGATCACAATGCAGAAACTAAAAAGAAATTATATGTATTTGGGAATACAAAATTTATTATTAATAAGATTTCTGTATGACGTGCTTATTTCCTAATTTTTAATTTTTGATAAATACACTGAAATTTATTGTTGAGGGAAAGCTAACTTCTATGCTCATTAGACCTGGCGTTAAAAATTTTTTTTTGAATCTTCAATGTGGGTAGCGATGAAAATATGCGATTTGATACCAAAATTGATGTAGCAAATTTTCAGGCTGATCGGATGGTGCCAACCCGTGCCATGGTGAGGTCAAAGGTCAAAACTTTGAAAAACCACCAAAATACTATTTTTTTAACTTTATAAATTTTTTAATAATAAATACTAATTAAATAAAGTATTTTTCTTTAATTTTTGTTTATTATTTTTATGTTAAATCAATGAAGATTTTGTATAGGCTGGGAAGTCCTTACGGTAGCCCTCTACAATGTGTAGCAAGTACTGTTTATCGTCTTCGTTGTGTGTTAAGCATCTGTTGAAGTCAGTTATTAGTTTGACTTTTCTTTCGGCGGGATTATTCACAACAGTAATGCTTTTCACGATCTGCTCCCCTTTACAAAATGATTCGCTCTTAGGCCAATTTGCTGGATTAATGCGTAAGAAATCCATAGAAATTTCCAAACGAGAAAACAAATTTTTTGTTTTGGTAGTCACAAAAGAGCTTAAATCCTTGGATGTGAATAATTGTAATTCATCGACGCTTGCACACAATTTTTTTGAAGGAAAAATATCAACATCGTCACCGATGTGATTGTCTTTATCTAACTACATGGCGAAAACCATCTTTTCCTTTATTTCTGATTCTACATGTGGATCAAAAAAGGCAAGTGCAACAGCTTCCTCTGATAAATACCACAGATGGTTTCGAATTTTTTCCAATAGCAGTTTAGATATTTTTTTTATCAAAGTAGCCAATAATCCCCTTTATTAGTTGCATATCTCTATTTGGCGCTTCAACTGCATTTGCGGTGCTGAACCAGTATGGAATATAGAGACTTACTAAGAAAATGCACATATTACGAATTCCATCCAACTGACTTGCAGAAATTTTAAAGTGAGGGTGAAAAATATACATTTTTAAACAATAGATGGCCTTGGACATGAATCTTGCATGAGACGTTGCTCCTGGTGCACGAAATGTAAAATTGGGAATGCTTCCACCAAGAAAAATTAATGCAAGTTGTAGTAGTTCTCTATAATCATGCCGAATGTGGACTTAAGGCAAAAGTGCTTGTTTTTTTCGCGTTCCTCGACAGATATGACACGCAAAACTTGTTCATCCTGCATACAATTGATGTATGCCTTCGAGTTAAGGGTGCTCCATTCCCGTGAAAAACGTTCAAAAATTGCTACCTCTGGGTCACTTGATTTTCCGAAATTTATCTCACAAATGGCTCTTAAGAGAATTTCTGCAATATGGTGGCGACATGGTAACCACAATAAGCTGCGTCCCAGCTTGCGTTCCAATAAAGTTCCAGCACCACTAAAAGGGCCAGTATTTGCAGCAGTTGTATCAAAACATATCATTTCTAATGAATGCAGCATATTCATTTATACCAAATAGTCGTATACTGATTGCGCGACTGCAGCACCAGTTCCATATTTAATGATGGGGATAGCTATCAACTTTTCAACGTTCTCCGACGTGAGCACAATAGCCAAGCGATCCACTTTATCTTTCCCAGGAATAGCAAGTAGTAGCTTTCCGTCCCAATGCAAAACAAATGTTTCAGGGATCTAAAAAAACTTAAGCTCAAAGAAAACCTCATAACTTGGCAAAAATAAAAAAAGTTACCTTAAAATTTTCAATAATTTCTTTGCCATGACGCCGACGATATATTCTACGTTGTTCACGCAAACTTGTGCAATTCAGAACAAGATCCTCAATATTGTGTCCCAAAGCTTTGGCAGTTGCACTGATGAAATGTATAGCTAGTGGAGTTGACATATTGCCAGCATACTACATACTACAGCGATAATACAATTTATAAATAATGATGTTCTAATTTATAGTAGTTTTATTAATAGTATTTTTTATTAAAAAATTTATAAAATACAAAATAAGAGTATTTTGGTGGTTTTTCAAAGTTTTGACCTTTGACCTCACCATGGCACGGGTTGGCACCATCCGATCAGCCTGAAAATTTGCTACATCAATTTTGGTATCAAATCGCATATTTTCATCGCTACCCACATTCAAGATTCAAAAAAATAAAAAACCCCATATAAGCTACGCCAGGTCTAATGCTCATTTCACTGGTTGCTTAGGCCAGATCATCGGGAAACCTTTTCCAAAGGTTTAAGAAAATCGAAAAATATTATACAAATAAAACCTTAAAGCGAATAAGGATTACAAACACTCAAAGTCTTACTTATAACAATATCAAAGTAAATATGTCAAAAACTAATTGGAACATAAATAAACTTCACAATTCTGGTCAATTCCGAGAGTTTAAAGATTGAAATTTTTTCCAATATTTGCCTGGATTTTAATTTGCCAGACTTTTTCTATTCCCAGAAATACAGACAGTTTTTTTCATTCCCGGGAAGACCCAAGAGATTATTTGTAAAAAATTGTGCGCTTATAATTATGGGTATATGGAAACGTAAATTCAAATTTATTGCTCAGAATTTTATTTTCCAAGACGAACAATGTTTCAATTTTGTTTGCATAACCCAATGACGGCCCATAAAACCATATACCGAGAAATAATGCGTTAGAAAATTTATTGCCGCCACACTAAACAAAGTACAACTCAAAAGCAACGTGTAAGCGCTTCCGAATAAAACTACAATTTCCTAATCATTGTGATAAAGCAAAGTATATTCATAATGTATCAAAAGAAATGATGAAGAATGGTTGATAATTCTGGCTTAAGAGTAGGAATTCGAAAACAAGGAACTCTAATTTTAGTCATTTGAAAGCTTCGAACGAAATCATGATAAAGATTTAGGTATAAGTTTTTAGTTCTTGTTTAAATTTGATGTAACCGATCGGCTTACTTAGGAATTTATTGCTTAAGAGTTCAGGATAATTTGAAAAAAACACTTGCCAGGTCTTTAAGTAAATGCTCGCTTCGAAACAGATAACGGCCGAAAAGCAAAAGTAATAATTTATGTTATGAACATGTCGGCTATTCAGTTCGGCTGGATTGGATAAAGATTTTATGAATATTATTTTTGTATGCCGAATATTTCTCTAGACCAACCTTACCCTCTATATCCAACCCTTCTGGAGATCTCCAATCAAAAAACTGAATTTCTACGAAAATTGGTACCAATTTGAAACAATGGAATTGCACCAAGTACAAAAGCTTTAAATGCGAAACCGATCGTACAAACAAACTTATTTTTTAGTGGATACACGGGTACTGTAATTGAAAAAAGCCGTTTGTGTACATGTGAAGAGCCAAATATAATTCTTTGGCTATCACTGCCAAAGGACTTGGACGTTGCGGGGCCAAAATATGCTTTTTTTCTGCGTGTGCATATTTATATTTTTATATTTATATTTGTTTGGCCTGTCCCTGCCAGGCTGGAAGAAAAAATACTTTAAGGTAAGCCCCAAAGTTGCTTGGCAATTCTAAGCTTCATTGGTCTTTAGGGGGCTCCAAAATTAGCTGAAATGTTAAACAACACAACTTTACCACACCCCTTTTGCTCAAGATTCTCCGCCTTAGACTACTTCAGGCTATGCTCCATTGTTAGGACTATATGCTAGGCAGTTTTCAGCTTCTTATGTCAATAGGGTGCTTTAATATATGCTTAAATGTTAAAAAGTTGAATTTTACTACGACCATTTCTCCTCTTAATTCTCCACCTTCAGCAAAAAAAATGGGGCTACGTTAGGATTTGGCCTAGGTTTACTGTATGCCTGGCAAATTTCAGTTTTATAGCTCATCAGTGGGCTTCAAAAGTTTCTGGATAGACAAAAAAGAGAAACACACAAATAAGGAAATTTTATACAAAGATAGCAAGTTCTATAAAGATCGTGTCACGCGTTCCTTTTTGTACTTATTAGCCAAATGGAAGCCCTAGACATTAATTTTGAAGCTGTTGCTTTGGTTAACAAATGCCAAGAGAATGCATTCAGTGAGTTTCTTTGTGTGCATAAATTTAAGTGTTTAGCTAAGTTAAATTTATACAAACAGAGTCAGCCATGTTAAAGAAAAATTAACTGCATAAAAAAACGCCAGGAAGAAAATAATATAAATCTGATATTTATTTCCAATCTGTTACGAACTGAGGTAAGGCTGCCATAAGTGTTGAAAACGAAATTGTTGTACCGGTTCTTTTTGAACGTATTTTATGCTTACCCTTCTTTTAAAGAAACGGATCTCTTGCATCTCATTATTTTGAATTTTTCAAGTAGAAAATTTATTTTCTTCAATGTTCTATGTGCACAAAAGATTGCTGCTTAAATATTCAAAGATTTCGTCAGGATATTTTACCAGTTGTTGTCTGCAGTATTGGTTGAAAAGAAAATATAATAATATAGTACACAAATGTTACCTCTTATTGGCGGGAAAAGTAATAATAATATTGATGCTAAAAGCTTGCATACAAACATACATACTACCATACTTGAGAATGCAAGCGCAGTACCAATTTGAAACGGTATGTAAGCACTTTCAGAGCAGATTGAAGAGTTCGTTTAGCTGTGGTGGGATGCCTAAACATATATTGTGACAACGGGGGGAGGGGGTACAGCTTTTGAGGAAACTAGGTGCAGCAATACCTTGAATTCAGCAGAGTTCAAAATTGACAGATCGCCATCTGACTATTGGTTGATAACCCTTCAGCGATCATGGGGTGGTTGTGGTTTGAACTCAAAGTCGCGGGAAGGAAGATCTAAAAAAGTCAGCTTCAGGAGCTGATTTTCTAACTGGTGGATCTCCTAAGTGCTGCTACTATTCATGGGAAGCTGCTAGCATGCCAAAAGGAGGCGGAGGTGGGATAGCTCCAGCTTCTTAGCAACGGGTGAGCTTACAGTTCTGTTTGGTTACATTCTAACATTGCTACATGTGCATATGGGCTGCTTGCACTCACACACTGAATCAATTGGTAGTGCCCCTGTTTGTTTTTCATCCAGTGGTTAAGACCACCATGGAGTTATGCCTACCCTGCAGGTGCCCGTATTAATCTCTTCCACATCTGTTTTACATAAAAGCAGCCATCAAAGAAGAATATTCTGCAATTGTATTGGCTGTTATTTTAAGCTGCACTATAACTTTTGATATCGATAACTACGGTTCGATAGATGAGAATGTCAAACTGTGTTAACAGTTCTATGCAGAAAGGTTTGGTAAATTATCGTGAATCGTTTACCGGTAGAACAACGCTTTTTGCCATATTTGGAGCGAAGACAAACTTCAAGCCGTTATCCAATCATCAGAGTTTGCTTATAATTATTCTAAATTAGTTTTACTTAAAATTCATAACAATCGTTAAAATATGGCTAAAAAAAGATGTGTCCCGAAAATTGCAAAATTTCAATCGCAGGTAGCGAAAAACTATGGGAGGTATGGACATAATTTTTACACATTTTGTTTCCCTATTATATCCTTAATAAATCCCAATGTGATGATCAAAAAACGCGCCGTGCTATAAAGCCATATGGTCTTATTTTTAAGCATTTGAAAATGGAGTTTTGAAACTGCCGTTAAAAATGTTTTTTTTTTTTTTAACAAATACAATCTGGGTATTTATTTCTCATGTTGAGTAACATTTTTATTCTATAAATTTTCATATTATTCGAATGTATATTCCAAGTCAAATTACAATCCTCAAAAGCTTTTATACTTTATTAGGCTTATTCCTTCAATATTTTCCAGGAATATTTTCTATTCACTATCAGAATTTTTCGTTTGTATATTTCTGTTAAAATAATTAAGTAAATACATAAAAAAAAAATGTTTTTTTTTTATTTTGGTCATACCTGCGAATAAATTAACAGTAAAAAGTCAAAAATAAAAACTCACATTCAAGTAAATACGGGTATATTTTAAGAAAAAATTAGCTCTTATTCAAATATTTCCCAACATTTAATTTTTATCCTACATTTCTTTTTGAAGTGGCCTGAGACACGTTCGTGGCATTTTAATAACTTTTCCATTATCTAACCAAATGTTGTCTTTTTCATCTCATTGGATCGACAATTACGTACATATTTCGATTATTTTACATTTAATTGCACAAGTAAATATTTAATGGCAACATTTCTACAAAAACTGAAAAATATGTATTTTTCCCCTTTGTAAATTCACGTTTAAATTTAGCGTCGCTGCGGCACCAGTTAACGATATCCTATTATCCTTATATTTTACACAACGCGCGTCAAAGAACCATTCCAAGGGAGGGGGGGGGGGAATATCTTTTTCGTCCATACAGTGTTGAGGCACTCTAGTGTATATATTTGCAAAAAGCTAAATGGCTGAAACAGATTTATGAAAATATCTTTGAAGTAAAAATAAAAAAATTAAATAACACAAAGAAAGTTTGGGATACACCTTTATGTAAATTGCTTAAAATTAATAATGAGTTTGTTTAAAAATTTTTTATTTTTTTATGTGAAAATTGCTTCGTTCCCAAAATGAATTACATTAAAACTTTTAAAAATATATATAAAAGGGCTCTTCAATGCTAAGCTTAGAGTGCGACATTGTATCGTGATTTTAGTAAGCAATGACAGTATATGCGCCAAACTGCACCAAAAGATATTTTTTTGGCAAACAACAACTTTTTTTGCGGATTCTAAGCTATTTTATTGCCAAATTTAGTTAAGCGGTATCACGAAGTCTAACCAAGCTGTGGGCCAAACACTGATGTCACCCTTTTTTGAGAGCCCACCGATTTTCAGAATTTTTGGAGGCCCATTAAAAAAATTTTGTACCAAAATCGCCAATCTGAGTATAGGATTTTACTACCGGTTGGTAATACAAACGAAACCGTGTGATTTTTGCACTATTGCACTGTTTAATTAGTTACTTTTGTTAAGTTCTTCATAAATTTATAAATTTATGTATATAACATTTCGATTCAGGAAGCAAGACTAATATTTTGTTAGCTTCATGTAATGATAAACAAAAAATATTACATTAAAAGAAGTTATACACGAGAAAAATTGCTTTGTTCAATGAAAAAAAACATCTTCATTCAACAAGGACATTTATTTATCAAATCCAACAACATTTAATAAAATAGAAATGTGTTTCCATTTTATTTCTTTTGCTAGTTGTGCTTTCAATTTGTATGTGTCGATTTGCACATGAAACCGAAATAATGCCTTTTCTTGTCAAGATTAAATTTGATTATATATTGATCAAACAATGTTTCTGGGAATAGCTTCGAGCATAATACAACATTGTACCGACTTCAATTCACACACACACACAAACAATTCCAAACATCAATACATTTTTATTTATACAGAGAATGTTAAAGAAATAGAAACAGTAATTCATTTATTTTAAATATGCACATTGTGCATTGCACAACTATTTTACTAATTTACTGTCTGACAAAAAATTCTGTTCAACTAAATTCAAATAAATTTAGTAGTTAATATTTTTGAAGGCACATCAAGTGGATGACATTACGAGGAGATTCCACCAACCTCATTCAATGACTTAAGATCTTTGTGAAACTTGTCTCCCCTGGTTTTCATTGTTATTAACCAAAATGTCAGAAAATGTATCCACCTTTTTGTGCAAAGGATTAAATCTCTAAAGACTCTGCAGCATTTCATGAGCAATGTGGTGTGTTTTTTAAGCCTTGCGATTTCGCAAGAAATTCTTTATTCTTTTAATAATAAAAATCGTGTGTTCTGAAAACTGTACTATGCAGCATAAGTGTCTAATGGGAATTTGAGTTTAGATAAATCATAAAATCATAAGTTAAGGAAAGTTAATATGTGCATTGTCAAAGGATGTACCAGTTAATATGACGAGTATCGAAAATCTGTTAAAGTTTAAATGATGAAGGCTACATCGCTCGATATAATAGTTACATATCAAAATCAGAAATTAATTTTAATGGACTGAAATCCGAGGTCTCAGATAAAACTTTGACTATAAATAAAACTAAAAAACTAAGCATTAGAAGAACTGTCACTTAACATTAAAGAATATAAGAATCGGCATTATTAGAAATTGTGTATACAACAAGTCGACTGACTTTAGACGATTTCTTAATGGAATATTTAAAAGGAGTTATATTATAAAAAATAAATAAATTTGTGTATGTCCTTTGTTTAAGGACTCGTAAACGACTTTTTTTACATGTTTTTGCAAAATTAAAAATTAACTGAAGGCCGGCTAAGCGGGGAAGCTTTTCTTAGCGAAGCCGGTACTTGTTATACCATAGAAGAGAAAATCCTTGCGCACAAAAACGTTTTCGTTATAAATTTAAAAATGAAATAATCCCCCAAAAAATATGTTTGCGGCCTTATTTATTATTTCATATAAAATAAGTCCCCAAAAATAAAGAAATGAGATACTAAAAACGTTTTTTTTTCAATCTAAAATAAAGAATGAGAGAATATTAGAGGCATCGGCCTCTAATATTAAAACAAATTCAAATGCCGCAAAATAAACTTCTTCAAATAATCTTAGCCACCCGCTGGCATGTTAAAAACTCAAATATTAAAAATATTCGCTAAAACATTTAAAAAGGCTTGAAATGCACCCAAATGCTTAAGCTCGAAATATTCTAAGCGATGATGACCACATCCGCCTAAGAAGATGAGTTACTGCATGACTAGAAGAGCGCTAAACACTTACATGTCTGAACAGAAACCGTGATGGGGGAAATTTTTGTCAGGCAATGACAGAACAAGAAATAACCAATAAAAAAGATTTGATTAATTATTGTTAGCTCACACTATACAAACCGACTTTAAAAAACTATAATATATAATATTGAGCTTTTGTGACAAGCATTTCTGTGGATTTTGTTTTTGGTTCCCTGGTTCCCTTAGAAAACAAGTTGCCAACGTTGCTAGTGCTCACAAATTAAATTTAATCTTAGAATTATATTCGTTAATATTAAACAAATAAATAATATTTATAATAATATTTTATGGGACATGAAAAAAAGCAAAGTCGCGCACATAATAAAGATTATTACTACAACAGAACAGCAGAATCTAAAAAAGGTTCCTTTAAATTTAAATTTGTGTTCGAACAGATGAGTTGGGCAGACGATAGTCGTAGGTTTAATAAAAAGTGCTCTTCGATATTTGAATTTTCTAAGTTTGGTAAAGCTTTTTCTGTAATTTTAAGGCCTTTGGTTTAATTTTTAAATGAAAAGAAAAACTAAAACAGAATATCAAAACATAATATTATTTTTTTAAATTCTCTACGGTTTCGGAATAATTCAGACCGCATTGATGAAAAATATTATTTTTTGCAAATTGAAAAATTTTCTTTATTTTTCTTTTTCAGTGAAATGCACATAGGAATAGCTTATCCCTTTGACAATAAATTTCAGTTTATCAATAGTATGAAATGGGAATTTAGCACATTTAAACGAAACATTGTTAAAAAATTTTATTTTTTAAAAACTTTTAAAAAATTTAAAATAATCAGAACTTACTATTTTTGTAACGTTATCTTAAAATAAGCATATTTAATTTATTATTTATTCACAATAAAGGGAAATATCATGATTTCAATAAAAATTGAGATTTGAAAAGAATGCTCCACAGATGTTTTTTAAAAATTGAGACTTTTCGACCAATCTGATTAAAACGTAATTTAAATGGTAATAATGTTAGTCGTCTTTAATCTACTTTTACTTTATTGTTTATATAAATAAAGGTTTTCAAGATATTTTCGACAAAATAAAAAGAGGTTTTTTCGGTGTAAAATTGATTATGCTTTTTTTCATAAAATAAATCATAAAAAAATAATAAATGGCAAAAGTAATATTTTTATTACTGGATCATGAAACTTTTCCGCAAAGATCGATTACCACATGCTGGTTTTTTCAAAATGAGGTGAAGTAACCTGTCAGCAGCTTTTATTAAATAAATTGTACAATGTGTAGTAAAAGACGATAGTCCGCACACAGAAAAAAATAAAAATGGATTTAAATTAAAAAATGTTCGATATTAATTATATATTCAACTCTTTAGGAGTTATTTAAAAATGTATGCCGATAAATAAAATAAAATGTATTAACGTAATCCCCTTATTCTGGGCGAAATATTAGTTCATCCCATAAAAAAAGTCTGAGCCCGATAGGAAAAACTAAAAACGGATTTCAATTTAGAGCGTTAAAATTTGTATAGTCCACATATTTTTGTTGAAAGGTGATTTTTGTTGCTGGCTCGTGTCGTTAATTTCAATTTGTGAATTTCATTGAAAAAAAGGTGCTGGGCTAAATAAATATTCGCAATTTTTAGAGAAAAAATGTTACTTGCGTTCATTATGAATCAAATTACCGTATCTAAATCGATTTTTGTGGAATAAATAATAGTTCATTAAAGGTAGGTATACGTAGGTTCAGAATCCAATAATAAAAATATAAAGATTTTTCCATTTATACTATTTTGAATTTTTCGATTATACATAATTTTTATTTCCATTTAACTGATTGATAGTTGATGTAAGATGTTGCAAGTGTGAATGCGTGTTTCACATTCTCAACATTTTGCATGCGTTCGTTCCCCCGAAATTTATGCAAGTGCTAAAAAGCTATTAAATAGTTATGATAAAAAAGGTGGATTAGCCTCTCCAAAAACACCAAATTTTAGAAGAATTTATAATAAAAATTAAATTTTCATATAAATTCGAATTTGTATTCCAAGTCAAATTACAATTTATAAAGCTTTCATAGTTTAATAGTCTTATTTCTTCAATAATTTCCAGGAATTTTTTCTATGCACTTTCAGAATTTTTGTTTGTATATTTCTGTTACGAGGCTTCCTTTAGCTGATACAGGGTAACCGTTAGGAAAATATTTACAAAATGAAATTGTTTTTATATTTTTGTTCAGGGGAACTGAAGTAAATATTTTTTTCTTTTTAATTCTGCAGAGCTTTCCCTTTATTTTGTTACCAAGTTTGCTGAAAAAATATTACATACTTATATTGAAAAAAAATATGTAAAATAAGTATTCTTGAAAAATGTTAAGTCCCTTTAAAAGTCCAAAAAATGAGGAAAAGTAAAAATCAAGCACGCAGTTTGATAAAGTTCTGTCTCTAGATTAAAGGATATATAAGTATATATATAGTAACCTTTCTGCAAAAAAAAAAAAAAAAAAAAAAGAAAAATAAATTGAATTTGTCACACAGTGCTATTTTTGAAATTGATATTTTTTGTGTGTCTGTCTGACATGTACATATTTATTTTGGTTTTTTTGTTCTTGTTGTTAAAAAATGCTTTAATTATATATGTTAATGAATACTTTAATTATAATGCATATTAACAAAATATTTACAAAATATTTTTTGTTGGTAAAAACAATACATATTTTTTTGTTGTAGGAAAAAAAGGATTTTTTTGAACACGTAAGGATTTTTTTAATTTCTACTGGCATCACTAGATAGGAAATAATTCACGAAAGTCCAATAAAAGCTTTATAATAGAATCCTCAGGGCAGCAGTCGCCCCGGACGTCCAAGCAATACATGGCGAAACCGCCGATAAGCAAACTTCGGAAGAAAAATAAATACTTTGACTTAAAAAAAAATAATTTTCTGTGATAGAAATATGAACAAGACTTTGGTAGAAACCACAGGGTTTCCCATGTGGAATAGAAATAGAGGAAACAAAATATTTTTCTAAAACGAAAAATAAAATATGTTCACAATATGTTAAGCAGAAATATGATTCCATATTTAACATTGTACAAATCCTTACAAAGTTCTAACTCTAGAAAACTTTACATTATAGTTACTTACCGGACCAAACTGTTCAAAGTAGCTTTTGACATCTTCCAGAGTGGTGGGCGCCGATAGGCCGCCCACAAATATTTTCTTCGTTCTTGTCACCATCTAGAAAAAAAAGAAACAAAACGGTAAAGCAAAAATAAATTGATCATACTTGTTGTTTTAACCCTGCGCTGGCCGGGTTTATTAAAACAATATGTAAATATAACATAGCATTTACACATGGAAGTAATTTCTTGAAAGCTGCTATACACTCAAACTTTTTCACTAACACACATAATTTTTGTTCTTTCAGCCAATCGGCTGTTTCTTCGATTTTTCGTTGATAATACGTAGACTCTACTTGCAAGAAAGTACTTTCATGTGAAAACCCCAGGTCAATGAAAATTTCAAGAAAGCGATTTTTGATAATTTCATGAAAGCAAATGATAGCAAACCAAGCAGTGTTGCCAATTTAAAATTTTCATTTAAAATTCCGGATTGTGTTTAATATTAGTTACAAAAGCAACTTGTTATGTTCGTTTTTATAGAGAACTTTAATATATTTGTTCTACTAAATATTAAGAATACAATTTTTTTTTTTTAATTTCCTAAGCTAATCCCGCGAAGCTATATGCTTGTCTGCAGGAAAGAAACCAGAGTCTCAGGCGGGAATTGACTAGCTCGCTACCAGCTAGCCTACCGGGGCACATAGATTTTTACTAAAATGTATAAATATCATGAAAATTAGTATTAATAAATATTTATTTGAACGAATGACTGAACTTCGGCAACTCTGAACCTTCAAATAAGCAGAATAGTAAAAGAAGAAGAATACCAATTTATGCTAGATGTTTTTCTTTTGACAACATTTTGAAAATTAAAGTTCACTTTCATGTGAATTTTCATTAAATTCTATTATTTTTTTTTTAATTTGTGTTTAGAATGCGTGTATGGAACTTTCAAGTTAAGATCTAAATAAATGAAATTTAAATTTTTTTTTAAATAACGTCGATTTGCTGAATAAAATTATAACATGGGGAAATAATGGCATTACATATCGATCGAAATTTCCATTTAAATTCTATTGTAATTTCGATCGATATCGAATGCCGTAATTTGTCACCAGATATTTATTCTATTCGCTTAAGATATAAGTGTGACTTACTGCCTGTTTTTAGAAAACGTAAACAAGTGAGTGAGTAAGAAATGATATTGAAAACAAAAACAAATTTTCGTTTATTATTGTTGTTTTCAATGTAATTTCTCACTCACTCACTTGTTTACGTTTTCTAAAAACAGGCAGTTAATGTTAATGTTGAAATGGGCAAAATGCTATATTCGGTTGTGGCGTATCTTTAATACCCTCCAACAAGAGTAAGAAGTGAGATTTATATGGAATTTTTGAGCCAAAAGTACGTTTTCGAGATTTGGCTATACATTTGCCTTTGTTTATAAAAGAGTTATATAAGGGTAAAAATAAAAACAGTCCGGAATGCGATGAAAATCAATCTATTTTTAAAGTTGTGACTAATTTCGAGCGATTTTAAAATCCATTTCGGAGTTAAAGCTTTTTCAAAAGTTTCAAACGTTAACGAAAATGTCGCCTCCAATGTGGCATTCCTGTTAAAAAAATTTTATTACTACTTAATAAAGTTAAAAAGGATATATACCCAGCTCAAAAGTATGGGATTCTTCACAGCACTTTATCAAGTATTTAAAATGCCAATGCATTTATTCTAAAAATGTTGAAGACTAGCATTGAAGCACTAAATGCAAAAGGCTTCGAAAGCATAGCTGCCGTATTAAAGAGCTTAATCCAAACTAAGACACCCGCTTATTTTAAATAAAAATTAAAACGATATAAATTGTAGACAATGAAGTTTCTATATAATGAAGTGATTTTATAGTCCATGCAGATTTGTTATAGGGAAGTACAAAATTTAGAAGAATATTTGCAAAAATAAGAGGAAAATGTATAAGAAATAAATTATTAATAATACTGAAAACGATATTATCGGTTTTAAAAGGTTTCGTTTTCAAAATCCGTTTTTATCAAACTTCAATTTATAAAAGACTACACCATTTTTCTTTGAAATTAAGAAAACTTTCAATGAAATTGAGAATTTAAATTTGAAATTAAGAAAATTTCAAACAAAATTGAGAATTTCCTTTTTTAGATTGAGAAAATTCTAAATGAAATTGTGACTTTCAATTTCAAAGAAAATTCCAATTTAAATTGAGAAATTAAAACTTGAAATTGAAAAATTTCCAAATGATATTGAGAAATTTGAATTTAAAATTGAGATACTTCAAAAGGAAATTAAGAAATTCTAATTTTTAATTGACAAAAATTTATCTTTATAATTTTTATTATATTCATAAAACAAACATACATAACACAACATCAGGATCAAAAAATGAAAATATACAAATCCTTGTATTATTACAAATATTTAAAATAAAGAAACAAATCCGCAACCACTATTTCGAGCGGAGTTAGAACCCGGCGACATTGCGTTGAAATAGTTAAAAACGGGTCTTAATTCAGGCGTTAGAGATTTTTTGGTTTCGTAGTATTAATTGGGTCATTAGTAGTTTAAAAAAATCATTTTTGAAAAAACATAATTTTTTTCATTTAAAAAAAAAAAAATATTTTTTTTAAGCTCCAGGGATATTCGTTTGTCTGCCCGCATGAATATTTAAAGATAAATGAATAAAATTTTACGCATATGATTTTTTTAAGTTAGTAACTCAACACAAAAATTCAACGGAATCGGTAAATGATTTCGTATACCCCCCATACAAAATTTTCCCGGAAATAGGCCATACTAATCTTTATTTATTAAAAAAGTTTTTATTAGTATTAAAATATATATAATAAATTCACATTTTATTTTACATATTATTAATCTTCTTAATATTCGTTGTCACTAAAATAAATATCATCGGAATTATTATCTTCAGAAATTTTCTTTTTGTAATGTTTGCTCATATTACTAATAATAGGATCAGAGCTTATTAAAAATCTATTGAAAATATCTTCATTAGACTTTTCGCGACTCCATTTCCGTGAAAAATGTTCTCTGTATGATTAAAAATCTTTATTTCGAGCTTCCTGCGCTTTTTCCGATCACTGACCAATAGGTAACAGTGCATAAGTAATAATCTCCGAACCATGTATTAAAAATGTATGTAAAGAGGGGGACGTGTTATACCATGGGTATTTTTCAACAAAGTACTTTGCGGTAATTAAGGTAAGATTTCAAAATTTTTCAACATTTAAAAAAACAGCCACAATTGAAACAAACCAAAAGAAAGTTAAAAATACAATTATTCACGTTTTCAACAATGTTAAAAGTACAAACAATTATACCTACCCAACAGTTCAAAATGGAATATTAAATACTTATTAAAAAGCTAAATTTTTAACATGTACTTTTGCAAAGTCAAGCACCTGATCGCTGTTGCCTCAAAAGAACATATCAGCCTATCCAATGACAACTACATGTTAAAGTCTTAACATAGGACTTTACCAGTATTGAAGACGGATCTTTAGTTTGGAACTGCTGGGGAATAATATTAAAAATAGGAATTCCGATAATGAGAAAATTAACAAAAATAAACGATAACAAAACTGCATAACAAACATGAACACACTTGCATACATGATTAACACAGTGGGTGCATTGCTACACGGAGAGAATTGTGTGCAGAAATTATGCGCTATGGGCACAACTTATGCACAAATTGTTCACGAAAAACGACCAAGAACAGTTAATCATAATCTATGCACGCTTGTTCATAACTTAAGTTCAGCACTATGAGCATGTTTTATGAATAACTGGGCGTAGGTTATGAACATCATTTACATAGATTGTGAACAACTGGGAAAAGACTATAAACAACTGTGCATGGTTATGAACAACATTTTCATAGATTGTGAACAAGTAGGAAACATTTTACACCTCCTGCAAATATTAAAGAAACAAAATTTCATTTTCTCTTCAAATGTCTTTATTTCAAAGTACAAGCGCTTTATAACTAATATTATATATACACATATTAAAATAAAATAAATCTTATACTTCAGTATTAACATGTTTATTTTATATAATTTATAAAGTAATTAATTTTTTACATTTCTATAAAATTCTTATCATAAAACATAGTCTAGTGCTTAATATTGGATGAAGCTCAAAGGGTTTAGGAAATTCAATACAGAAATAACAGCAAATTTAATTAAAATATAAATTAATACCTTCTAAATTTGTAGAAAACATATATTCACTTCTTTGTTGACCTGCGAAGTTTTCCATATTTAGCACTTCAATGGAAGTTTTTCTGCAAAACACAAACAAAAAGTAAACAAAATCAGCTGAAGCAGAACTCCATAAATAGTTCGTCAAGCAACTACCCAGTCAGAAAAACAATTGGCTGTATCAGTTATCTTTGTTCTGTGATAAATATTTGATAATAACTCAATACTTACCTCTGGTTTTCTTGATTTGCACAATTATATATTTCGTAATAATATTCACTTCAATTCACTTCAACTTCTGTCGCTTCTAAACACAACCGGCGCTCTTGACACAAGGAACATAATATTGTTCATAATCTATTCATAAATGCGCACAACTTATGAACAAGATACACACATATCAAAATGTTGGGCAAAATCCTTGCACAAGTAGGCATAACTCATGAACAATAAGTGTTAATAGTCGTTCATGCACAATGTTCATATATTATGATCAATTGTGTTTAATTTTCAAATAATTAAGCTATGAACAATGTTCACAAACTGTGCACATTTTTTGTGTATAACTTATGCACAATTTCAATAGATTGTGCAGAATTTATGATTATTCGGCATAATTTATGCGCAAAGTTGCATATTCAAAAATGTACCTAATCATTTTATAGTTATGAACAGCTTGTGCATAAATAATGCACAACAGTTTTCTCCGTGTAAGCATGCACGACTTTTTCTTTGATGTTGAATTAAAAAACTATTTTTTTTTCGTTCTTATCGCAAAAAATCCGCAAAATATTTTAACATGATTTGTAAGTAGACAAATCATAGAAAACTATAAAAATTTTTTTTTACCCAATCATGCCCACCCGAATTTGAATTTCTACTTCAAAGTGAAAAATTATTGTTTTTTCAAACAATTTTTAAAAAAATATAAAAAATATTTCTGCAACAAAACTATTTAACTGGGATACATATTTGAGTCTAAAAATACCTGTTGTTGAAGGCTCCATTAGAAAAATAGTACCTTTTTGGTAAGAAAGTACAAAAATTTAATTAAAAAATTCTTTTTTTTTCAAATTTTACCACTGTTTTCAAAAACTTAAAAAAAGTTGTTCAACTTTGACAACGCACCACTCGAAAAGTAAATAACATACGAAAATCAAAAAGATAGCTAGTGATGCACAATTTTGTTTACTATGACCTATAATTGATTACTTTTTAAAAATATTAAATTTTAATTTTCAATTAAGAGCCATTATTGGGAATTTCAACCCAACGTGCGACGTAAAGCTTTAAAAAAACGAAACGCATCAACAGTTTTTTACAGTTTGTAATATATTCTATACCGATGAATCACGATAGAGCCGCACAAAAGAAATGGACCCGTTCAGTGCTTAAACTGCCAAGAATTTGGTCATACTAACGCATACTTCTACTTATCCCCTGTTTGCGTAGTATGTGGTGAATTACATGGTACAGGTAAAATGAAGGTAAAAAATCAAGTAAACCCTAATGACATACAGGCTCCGCAGACTGGCAATAACAGAACCTCCTACGCTAACGTCCTAAAATCAAACCATGTGCCAGTGCATGGTGCTTTGCTAATTAATGATGAAACTCCAGTTTCTAATTTAAGTCGTCTAGAAAAACCATGGAAGCATTAGTGCAAATATTAAATTATTTTACGAACACAATGGGTAATATGATGCAGGAATTTCGTAGAATGCAATCGATGTTATGAACTGATGAACTGTTTAAAAAGTTGTTTTTGAAACGCAAACGGCATCCGCCAACATAAAAATGAACTAGAATACTTTCTTAAAAATAAACAAACTGATGTTATAATGATTTGAAACTCATTTGACTTGTGGAGATTTAGCTTGTGGAGGTTCTGCCATTTTGATAAAAACCCGAATCAAACACTACTTAATGTGTGATCATTGTGAGGATTATCTGCAAGCAACGAACATTTGTGTTGAAGACTAAATGGAAACATAGTAATTTCATCTTTATACTCTCCACCTAGATTTTCAATGTCAGAAAGTCCATATTGAGAATAATATAAATCACTAGGACCCTGTTTCCTGGCCGCTAGCGATTATAACGCTACACATACCTTCTGGGGGTCACGACTTATAACACCAAAAGGTCGTGTTTTGCTTTACACAATCTCTAAAATGGGTTTTAATGTGGTCGCGAGCGGACAACCAACATATTGGCCTACTGATCAGCAAAAAATTGCCGGGGTTAAAAACATCCCCACAGCAACGATTTATGTTTAAGCTTCCTTAGAATTATCTTCCGATCACACACCTACAATTGTTACTATATCGAACCCAAATAGAATTGCATCTCCGTCTGGTTACTTAGAGACGTCAGCCACATAAATAAATTGGTTAAAATATAAAAAATATCTCAGTACCCATTGCACAGAAAATATTCCGCTTAGCACACCGGAGTATGTAGATCTCTCTATTGCTCATTTTGACAAAAGTGGCAATTGTACAGATCCCCTCAACGTAAGAACTTATTAAACGAGTGCAAAAAAGGCTAAGGCCGAGGCCACGCAATGAGCGGCTAAGCGGTGAGCGGCAAGAAATTAAAACATAATTTTTCATTCTTGACTGTGCTGGGTACCGACCCCCATTTTTATGGACATGTTACCCTTACATGTTTCGATTGCAACCACTCAACCTCTTCAATAAATTTTAATTAATTTTTTGTTGTGAAATTCCTTTCTTCATGGAAATAATTCAATAAAAATTTAATTTTATGAAATTTAGCCTAATTAAAATATTAAAGTTTGGATTAAAAACCATAAACAGTTCAACAAAATAACCACAATACTAATTAAAAGTTTTTAAGTTCAAACAATCAGATATTATATTTACCGAATTACAAGGAAGAATTTTTCAATGTTTTCAATTTAAGATTTGGAAGTTCCTATATTTAAGTTTAAACTAGAGTTTTTTTTTTCCCGGACTTTTTCGATTCCCGGGAAAGCGGGAAATTTTTTTAAATTTCCCGGGATCCCGGGATCCCGCTCCATATAAATAATACAAAGTAAATTTTGGTATTAATTAATGAAAAAAAAAACTTTTATAAAAAAAACGTAAGGGAACTTGTTTACAAAGAAAGTAAATGAAATGGTTCAATACTAAAAAATTAATTGAAGATTGAAATAGGAACTTAAATTATTATTACCTCAGGCCTTTATTCCCTCTGGATAATTCATAAAACAATAATAAAAACAAAATAAGAATTGAGGTACTCAAGATATGAGATCAAAAAGTTAATTAATAAAATAGATAAAATATTTTAAAGAAATATATAACATTTTTTAATGGCTTAGGAAATAACTTTCTGACACATTCAAAACGCTTTGTAAGTCGTCAAAAAGTATATTCCCGATTTTATTTACTAGTTATCATGTTTCCGAAAAATTTCGTTCATTTTTTACCGAGGTTGGACAAATAGTTAAAAGTGCACCGTTGTAGCATGCTTCGGATTCACAGTCAGAAGCAATTTTTTTTTTTTTATAAACAACGTCTATATCAGTCAAATGTATGTCAAGGTTTATGCAAAAATAGCATCAACCGGACTGCTTCTTCCAAACCATTTCCATTTCAATAGGTCCATTTGTAATCTTTAGGACAATGTGTTTTTCAAGTTGTATGTTGTAGAATCTTACACGAGTTTCCAAAATGTTATTTTATTTCGGTTTCCCCGCACTTCACGGGTATATAAACCAACACAAATTGAAATTGAAAATTTGTGTTTATCACCTAATAAACATATCGCTCCTTCATTGCATCATGGTCATATCTCAAAATTTGAAGTAACTTTAGAAAAGTTTTCCTTCATACCTTCTCGTATTATATCTTAAACTGAGCCGAAGTTTTAGCAAAATATATCTTTAAATGGGTACATTTTTAAAACTTTAATCGCATTTTGCCAAGATCGTTTGTTTTTGTAGATATGACTATGGTGCAATAAAGGAGCGATATGTTTAGGTATCTCCTATTTTTAAGACTTGTTCATGGACAATGAAACTTTACTGCCTGCATCTTATTTTGAATTAATGTTCTTTATTAACTCTTCACTTCACTAAATGTTATAATTATCAACTGTTGCACTGCCCATTCTGCTTTGAGTAGATTTATTGCATCAGGAGACATTGATTTGAATACATGTTCTCACTTCTTGCCATAGATCTAATCCACAACCCATCCACAGATGCTAATTTTTAGAGAATAGAAAACTAAATTTCAAAGTATAAATAGCTATTTTCTGAAATTATGAGGAATTTTTTATTTCCCGGGATCCCGCAAGAAAAATCCCGGGAAAACGGGAAATAAAATAATGGAATTCCCGGGAAAAACCCTAGTTTAAACCGATTTTGAACACAATTCTAACATAAATTTGAAACATTAATACAAATGAAAAGCCAGACTACAGATACCCTTAAAAACGTCGTATGTGTTGTGGAACCAAGAATTTATTACGGATGTGATGTAATTATTACTACCTTTTCTTGCAAGACGTTCTCACTTTGACTCTAATGTAGACAAATTTTTCTAAATTTTTATTTAATTATTAATTTTTTTCCATAACGTTCGCTTCTGACATTCTCAGGCCATCGAATAAAGTTGTAACAAGCTTTCAACAAATTTTAATCCAAATATAAAGAAGGAAGTGATAGAAAAATCGGAAAATAACTATTATTTCTTGTAACTAGAAAATAATTACTGTAAAAATTGTATTAAAAAAACAAAAGTTTTTTCGTTTAAAATTACTTTTTTCAAAATAACTTACATTTGGGTTGTTCACGAAAGGCGGATAATCAGGTTAAATGGTTATATTAACCACAACAAAATATATTAAAAAAAAATTTAAATAAATGTATTTTGTTGTTGTGAATATAAATAAATAACCATCTAGCCAGCCTTCCGTGAACAACCCAATTATAGTGTAAAAAAAATATAAATATAAACACAAAAAAAAAACTGTTGTGTAGCAACATTTAAGTTTTCGCCCGCGGCAGACCTTTCTGTGGAAATGCCAAGACACAATTCATGGTTCACATAATCATTTACAAGCGTCAAATTTCTTATAATAATAACCACATCAGTATTTAAAAACTGTAAACATTTTTGTTAAATGTTGAAGTTAATAGTGGTGATTTTGTAACAGAAACATATAAACTTTGTCTTAGTCACTGTCATACCGCAAACACCACATGTGCTTAAGTATATTTCTTTTTTAGCACATCTCTTTAAAACGAAACTACAAGAACGTCATTATAAGTGTCATTATCACCACCATCATCATCATCATCACAATAATAATCGTCATCGTTATTACTTCTATCGGCATTTGTTTACCCTTCCACTTCATTTGTCCCATTTTGTTGTCTACGTCCTCAGCAACAAACAGCAGAATGTTTCTGTTGTTGCCTCCCTGGTTGCATGTTGTTGTTGCTGTTTGCCACAAGGGAAAAATATGGTTTTTTGTAAATTAAAACTTAAATATTAAATTGAATTCTACATAGAAGACACGACTGAAATATAAGCATTTATAATCTAATTTTTATTCAACTTGAAATTTATGTTTGTTTTTGGAATAGAATTTTCAAAAGTTAAGTAAAAATTAGCAAGAAATTCTAATTTGTAAGAGAAAAAGATATTTTTAAGTTAAAACGTAAGAGATGAATATATTTCGAAATTTTTATTTTATTTAAATTGTTTTTTTTTTATTTTAATTAGGTAGAGTTCGTAAATCGCAAAGTACACTTCGTGAATGAGGTGTGTTTATCATTTCAGTATAGGTACACCAGATTATAAACTTTAAAAACAGTACACATATATATGCTTTGCGATACATTTAACTAAACGAAACATGAAGCGTAAAACAGACACTTGAAATGGGTCTAAATGACCCAAATATGAACCAATAATGCTGTTGCAGCCGCAGGTAACGAATATATTTTCAATTCGCACAATTGTTGGTTATACTGTAAAACTTAACCTGTTTTTATTCCTTGCGAAATTTATATTTATTTGAAATACCGAAACGGCAATACCGGAATTTAGGGAAACGGTGCCTGTACCTAGAATTTTATGCAAAAAATAATTTCGGACTCGATATTTAGCTTAAAAATGTATTTAAGGCATAACTATAAATAATTCACAATACAGCGATAACATTTAACTGATAGAATATAAACGCTGTATATCGAGAGATCCTTGTGCAAACATAGATGCATATGTGAAAATTTTATAAACTGCTTCTAAGAAAAGATTATAAGTTGGTTGTTTTAGATTTTAAGATTCTATCACTGATCTCAATAATTTCAAACAGTGCCCATGTTTAAAAGTTATCTATTAATAATAAATAGTTTTGTGGTCCCTGCTTCTTTTTTTTGGTGAGAATCGGTAAGGTTATGCGTTCAACCCATTCACCACAGCAGGCTACACGCGACTGAAATGCTGCTGGCTGCAATTTTAGTCGGGTAGTCAGGAAAAAGAACACCTGTATAGCCAAAATGTCAAATTTTGACCCCTTCTAAAAAATTTATGTCTAAAGCTACTATCCAATAGGACTAAGCTTGGTGTAAATTTCATCTAAATCGGAAGACATCGATTTTAAAAATGGGTCACTTGTCATGAAATCCCCCATATTTAAGTTACATATTACTTACCTTTACATGTTCTGAGGCAACCATATTATGGTTGTGGCTTCTTGATGAAGGTCTAATTTAACCATAATGTGGCTGTCGGTGGCAATAAAATGGTCAAATTAAACATAATTTGTTTAAGATTTTCGTTAAAAATGGTTTTGTTGGAGGTGAACATATTAAAACATGTTTTTTCTCTGGGTGTGTGTTTTAACAATGTCCAAGCAAATTTCCGAAATTGTATAACAGCTTTTACTTAAATAGCTCATATAAGAAACACAGTATTTGAAGCAAATACTTTAACAGCAAAAAGTTACCGAAGCTGGTGGGTTCGCCCGGTGAATCTTACTCGAGATAAATAAAAATTAAAGACAAAGAATATTTTTTAAGGCAACACCAATGACATTGGCTAATTTTAATTTGTTGTTAACACTACTAAGAGAAAACTGGAAAATTTTTAATAAGAAATGTTATATGGACATAATTTAAATATAAAGCCAATTTTGTAAAAAAAATTAACCAAGGAGTATGAATATTTGAAATTGGCTCTTAATAGGTTAATAAATCAGTATGCTAAACACCATGTGAAACGCACTTTGAAGTATTTTCCAAGGATACGCATATTTTTAAGATTCCGTTTATACCTAGAACTACTTTTAAGGATACTAAAAAGCTATGTACATATCAATTTGATGTTGAGCCACGCTTATATTCTTGTTTCAATTCGGTTCTTTTCTGTTTAACAAAAAAAAACACTGAAATGGCAAATTGTTTTTTTGTTTATGGTTTCTTTTGAAAACAATAAAATGATGCAATTTGTTTATTAATTTTTTCTTTTTACCCACTAACACTTACAACTTACTCATCGACTTTAAGAAAAAATTTAAGATTCAGCCAAAAAAAGGTTAGAAAACCTCTGTAATCAGCCCTTCAGGATCTCTTCGGTCACTTAGTAGGCGAAATAAATCGATGCAATTTTCAAGAATGTGTTGTATTCATTCATACAGCGAGTGTACCTTTTTGCTACACAAAGGCCGAAAGAGTTTTCATTCTTTTTAACCAGCCAGTAAAAACTTCGCTTACTTTTTCAAAATGAATAGCTTCGTTAACTCATTATTTAGTAGCTTTGTTCTATAACTTCATCTATAACAACTTCTACAACTACTTTTTTCTGGATGTATGTAGGTTAAAAAAAATCATGACTTACTTTTGAATGCGTTTGTTTTGGTACATCCCTTGTTAAATTCATTGGTTCTGTCAGTAGAAATGCAAGTAGTGCTCTTATGTTTTTCTGATTACTCAACACATTTTTTTGAAGGCCAAGTTTTTACCGGGTAATTTCAATAAAATAAATAGGAAGTGCTTAAAATGTTACGTTACAATTTGTTTTATAACTTTGAAAAATGGTGACTTATTTGTTTAATGGTAGATGTTAAGCGGTTCATACACTTGCAATAAAATTGTTCAATTTTACGTATTGTACAATTATATCACCATTGTGTATGTGATATTCGAGGGTGGCACAATATATTGGCAACAATCAAGAGACTTTTGATTTGTATTGCACAACGAAAAGAAAGTGAAATGTGTTGGCAACATTGTACAATGCTGTTTATGTTATTCCTATAGGTTATGTTCACCTTTTTATTGAACGAATGAAACCATTGTGCGACTTATTGCATAATATAGGACAAAATGGAAATAATATGGCGAATATCATATACATTGATATTGCAAGTGTATGGGCCGCTTTATATGTTAATCAGTGTAAAATGCCTATAAGCTACTCACTTTCTTTTTACGGAATTTAAAATTAATCAAAACTTTTTTAATTAAAAAAGTATTTCTTTTAGATGTCTATGCGAATTGATTGAAAATGTGTAGTTCTGTTTTTTATATAAAATTCTTCACATTTTTCGGGTAATCAAAACATAACGAAAAAATTAGTACTCAGTTTAAGTACTTGATATATATTTCCGAGAAAAATAAATTTTTTTTTTTTAAATTTCAATAAATGATAAAACGTCATTATTATTAAGACTTTTCACATTTCACAGATTTAAGAAACGATAACAAAAATAAAAAATATCATTTAATTATGTTTTTCCATCTCTGTTTGGGATTTACCTCCTTGGAACGCGATACCTTGTTGTTGTTCTACTGTGCCCGAACGTTTTATACCGTTTATTTATTATTAAAAGGATTTATATGACGCTGCCATACACCGTGAATGACAAAGACACGGCATTAGGGCTGTTAAGGTGAAAATGGATGGGAATATGTCAGTGTATGTGAATGTACATATGAATATCAAAATGTGTTTGTGTAAGTTCATTTTCCGTGACAGGCAATGTTGTTGTCGTTATTTGTGTTATTGTTGTATTCAAGTAATGTACACAAATTTTGCTCATCTTAATGATTTGCCAAAAATAATAAGGACCTTTTTAAAATTTACTTATTTATCAAACTAAACAAACACATGTTATATTTTAAGTAAAAGATTACAGACTTTGAAAATAAAATTAAACATTTTAAAAAAATACAAGTACATACATATGTATGTATGTATATATACTCGTTTGCTAATTTAAATTCATATTGTTATGCCAAAATAAATCGATTTGATTGGGAATTCTATTCTAACAATAAATTTCATATTCGAGTATTTATTTCCAAAAACAAGTGTGAGTGCTATATTGGGTATTGCCGACTCTTTCATACGCTTTATCAACGTACTGAACACAATTTTTTTAGTTTTAATTCAATTTGTTGTGTGTTTCAAATGGTCTCCGTTTTTTCAAAAATGAGTAGCTAAAAAAAACTTAACGTTTTTTATAAGAAAAGAATCGTATATAAAATAGAAACTGAAACTGCTAAAAGTCGATTTATCAGAAAAACTCGGTATTCGGTGGACATTTGCTTGGCAAAAAAGCAAAGTCCAGGACGTATTGGGTCCATTATACTTACCAATTAAGACGCGTATATATAATGGATATATGGTATTGAACAAAATATTTTAGCTCTTCTCTTGTAACCACATTGATCTAAAACCTTATTCTGGAAAGTTATTTGTGCGGGATCGAGGTAAAATAATTAACATACTAATCTACTGTTGCTATTATAACAAAAAAAAATGGTAAAAACTTTTTTAATAAAAGACATAAACTAAAATAATTGTTTAAATAATATTTTGAAGTAAAATTGTAAATAAGAGATCAATTTGCTAAAAAAAAATACATTAATAACATATTTCGCTATTCGATCGTTATTAAATAGATGTCATTACAGTGCTGCCCACTCTTCGTGACCAAAAAAGGCTAAATAAAATTTATAGAAGTTATAGAATTGAAAACAAGGGATGATTACATAAGTAAAATAAATAATCAAATGGAACTTTTTCATCATGCAGCCGAACTTAACCATAATGCATCTTCATGGCACCATAAAATCACTTTATTATATAGAAACTTCATTATACAGAATTTATATTGTTTTCACTTTTATTAAAATAATATAAAAAATGTTTTAGTTGGGATTTAGCTTTTTCACTCGGCGATTATCCATTCGAGCATTGCATCATCAGAATAGGAGGTTTGAAGCCTTGTTCGTTGAGTGCTTAACAGCTTGTCTTCGACATTTTTAAAATAACTGCATTGCCTTTTTAAATACTTGATATAATGCTGGGAAGAATCCCAGTTTTTCAATACATCCTTATTCAACTTAATACTAATAACATATTTTTTAAGAGAAAAGCCACATCCGAACGACAGTTTTGTTCACAAAACACAATCTTTTTTGTTCTTATTTTCAACGCTTAAAAATCCCTAAAATAAAATAATTCATTATATGGACACAAAAATGCAAGAGAGTAAAGCTTTTATTTAAAAATTTGTTCATTGTAAAGAAAAAATAACTGTTTGAAAATTGATTATAAGGAAATCAAATTACACCAAATTAAAAGCAGTGTTTCAAAAATCATTTAATTATAGGGAGAGCTTCGTTGTAGAGAAGTTCGACTCTATTATTCATTTTAATGTATGAGTTAAGAAAAATTCTTAATTAATAATTATAAAGCAGCATTTAAAAATTTTTTGCTAAAATTTTGCAAAATAAAATAATCGCACTAAATTCAATAATTTTAATAAATTTCAGTATTAAATACTTTTTAAATATAAGAATTCGTTGCTCTAGCCTCACATGTTGTTGGCATTATTGTTCTAGAATCTAAATTTCAGTAAGAAAAAAGAAATCATTTGTCTATTTTCTACTAAATAAAGTAAAGTAAATAAAGTACATAAATTTAAAGGAGACCTCAAAAAGTAAAGGTTTATGTATTAAAGTTAGGCAGTTCATTTCATCGCCATTTATTGAACGATTTGGGTAAATTTCCACAGCAAATTTTTCGGACTGAATGTGATATAATTAAATAAATAATAACCAAGTCCCCATCACTTCTGTGGTCTACGGAAACCCCAATTCAGCCAACTTACGTTCAGACGGATATCGTTCGTATCAACTTTAGTACTCAAAAGGATCCAGAATATATGTACATAGTTAATAGGATCTACGATCAATATTGTAAAAAATGTAAACGGAATGACAAAACTTAAAGTGTATAAATAATGAATGAATGAACCAGCATCGCTTGAAGTAGAGACAAATCCCTAATGGCCAATTTTTAGGATTGATATTAAAACACATTTATGTTTAAAGTCGTTTTAAATACAAAATTCTCTTCTTCAATAAACACTTAAATCAAACGTAATTCACCGATGTGGTACATTTAAATTTAACTTAAGTTTCCATTGGAATAACTTAGCAAGGTGGCCGCATTATGACACCAATACAACAACAACAGGCAAAGCAAACACATTCAGCGGTTTTTTGAGACCACCTTGCAAATATGTTCGCGTACTTTTCCAGTAAAATCCAGAAGGTGAGTAATATGAGAATTTTACAAATTTATGTGTACGCGAACGCATTTCAGTAAAATTCAGTGCAAATTTGTATAAAAGTTTGTGGTAAACGAGCGCAGCTAATAATTAAATTAATTAAACCATACTTTTATCTTAATTAAGTAAGATTTTTCACATAAAATTCTGAAAATTGGGCAAAAGTGTATGCTATGAAAATAAGAAAACAAAATATTTTTAGATTGTAAATAAGTTTTTTTTAATATAATTTTTTATACAACGAAACGCTTTTAAATAGGCATAATTGTGCATTTCTGATTACTCAAACTCGTAGTTTGGCCCTTGTGCCTAAAATTTTCTTCTAAAGTTATAATTTTTGTTGGTTTGATAATCCACTTTTCGAATTTAATAAACTGTATTTTAAATTTATTTAAACTTAATTTTGGTATGTATGAAAATATCTGATCTCGTCTAGCATGGCAAAGCAAACTTATTTAGTTATTCCAATAATAAATTAATTTTATCAACCACTGGCATTTGTACATTTGAATTGAAAAATTTTACATGTTCATAGTCATTTAAATTGTTAAAGGTAGTAAAATATTTTATGTACTTCGCCCTGTTCGTTTAAATTTAAATTTACTTTTATTTGTGTTAAGGGATTTTCCAATAAACATCATCAAGAACAACAATGAAAACGTAAAATGAAATTGTATTAAAATTATGTAAAAAATGTTAATGTTTTTTCTCCTTTATTTAGGCAAAAAAAAAAAAAAAAAAAAGAGTTTTCCTGATGAACAATAAATGGGTAAGAACGAACTCAGGGATACAAACGAAAAATTTATTCATGTTGCTGTTATTATTATTTTTATGTAAATGCTGTTGTCGCACATATGTACATAAATAATTCAGAGAACAAAGTGTTAAATTGATTTGCTTTTGAAAAGAGATTAAGAAAATGCAAACAGAAAAGGATTGAGTGCACAAAAGAACAAGAGTAAAAAAATATGAAAAGTTATCGCCCTTATAGATCTGGTAATTGCTTGTTTCTTTCTTAATCCTTAAAAAAGACCAACTTAAACTAACTGCGATATTAATAAAAATAGAAAGAAATTTGTCATTGACAGGAAATGTGGGCTGTGCCCCACTATTTGTTGGCTTATGAATTTATATTGAGTTCGATTGGGTGTAAAAGGAAAGGTATTTCAAAAATATGTGTAAATTTTTAAAATCGAATTACAAATATTTTGGTAACAAGGATAAATATTTCCACTAATGTACACTGAAACAAATATGTTTCATGACAAACTTAAAAAAAAGCATTTCTGTAATTAAATCCGAAGCGGGCAAAAATCAGACAAATCTTTAATTTATTAAAATTAGTACCGAACTTTGTTCGACTTATTCTAATTGTCTCCGAATTCGGTCGAAATTCTCAAGTTAATATTTTGCAGCACTCTAATATAAATTAGTTTTTCGAACCCAGTTAAGTTATTGTATGAGAAAATTTGGTTTTTTTTTCTGGAACCAATATTGGTTTTAACACGACAAAAGAATATGAATTTGCGAATGTACTTAACTATTTTGAATATATTGAACACATTTGGCAGGTTATATGATTTGCCTGATTTTACATGTATGTACTTGTAATTTGATCCTGGGTAATTTAATCTACGCATTCAATTTTTTTAACTTTAAAATTTTACGTTTAAATATTTAAACTTACTAAAATTTCTTTAAATCGTAAAGGAATTTTATTGACCTCAAATAGATGGTAACGTAATTTCCTATCAAAAAGATTTAAATTTTCTCCAAACATTTATAATAAAGTAAAGTACTTTAAGGATTGTTCCAACAACCCTTAAACTAATTACTTTCAGTCACTGATCATATGTTTTACAGATATATCTTAACGCTTCTTAACGCATTAGAAAGAGATATTTTGAAAAACTTGAAAAATATACACTTTATTTCTATATTTATGCTGATAGGTATACGGAATTAGGATCTACGAGGATGTGGTCAACTAGAAAACATCAAGGTTAAACAAGATTAAACCAAATAAAAATTTTCTTGTTTTACGAAGCACTAATAGTATGATATTCATTCGGTTAATCGTTAATCGGTTAACCGATTAATTACTACCCCATTAACAGATCGGTTCATTTTAAATTGGCTATTTTCGATTACCGATTAAACCGGTTAATTTACACAAAATTTTAAATTTTTTATAGAATTCTAACATATTTTTTGTGTTTTTAATTATTGAGATGAAACCTACCTACCTACCTATTGAGATGAAACACTCATATACAAAAGGTATGTGTTTGATAAATATTTGTTCATACAAACAAAGAAGGCGTTCAGTGATCTTTATTTTTAAAAAGTATTTGCTGTTAACAGCTTTTTGTTTCACGTACTTTTTATATGCATATGTTTAGTTATTTGTTTCTTCTCATATATTCTCATATCATTCTCTTAACAGAATTAACCGAAACAATAGAAGTGTTGACAATTTTAAAAAATTTTAACATGACTTTAATGACATAATTGAAGACTTTATATGTTTAGAGAAATTCAGGAAAATAACCTAGAAATAAGATATTGTGTACTATGTGTTGTTTTCGAGTTCTCCAACATCTACGATAAGCGAAAGAACTTTTTCCAAGCCAAGTTTCATCAAAACAAAAGAAAGGAATCGCTTAAATCCGTTACATTTAGACCAAACTAATTTTCTAAAGCAAAAGCCCGATTAAAAAAAACCATAACTAATAGTAATTTTGAAAAAGCAAGCTTATGCGCTACGCAATAAGCCATACAGAGATGCAGTAAGGTAAGTGAAGCAGGTTTGTAAGTGAGCATATTGAAGAATAACGGTAACGACAAAAAAAAACACTTTGTAAAGCTTCAACAACAACAATTTGTATATGCGCTGAATAAAGCGCTTTCTGTGTCAGATATATATTGCTTCAAAGTGTGAGCTCGTCATATAAAATTCATGTCGTCCGTCAGCGATATGGTAAGCGACACTTTTACGTTTTTCCCTTACAAACCTGCTTTTTTGAAAGCTCCACTCTTTGTTAAGAAGTATGGGATGTCTTATGTGTGAATGTGTTTTGTTGAGTTATAAATTTGTCGACACTGACTTGAGTTAAATGAACAATAAATATCATTAACGAAACATAAAAGTTTGACATTTTTCTTAGAAGGCAAGATTTATCCGATCAGAAGAATTTTTAATTGAAAATTAATTAAAATGAATTACATCCGTTATGCTATGAAACTCCATAAATATAAACATCAGGTCCCAAACTTCTTGCAGCAACGTTATCTTAAACTATACAAAATTATTTTTAGCGTTTATAGTTTTATTTCAGAAAATGAACCCATTAATTTAAAAAAGACGAATTAAAACATTTTGGTTTCTCTATGTTTGGAAATAAAAAAATCAAACTGTTCTCTGTTCAACTAAAATCCAATGTTACTTCTCGTTCTGTTTATAAAAAAGAAACAATAAATAAATAAACGTTATGATGTTTAATTTGTTTCGTAAAGTATCATTAAGATAAAATGAATTTATTTCATTTCCTTCTGTTATTGCTTCGTCTTCAGATACTCGTCCTTTCATTATTAATATACTGCTATTTATTTGTTAATATTTAGATTTCCTTTTGGTATTTAGATTAAACAAAGAAAAACAACTAAAATTCTGCTCGATTATTGTGAAAAATAAAAAAAAAACACCAAAAAAACATTTTTAGGGAGAGCCAAAAGAAACTAGGCGATGGTTTATTTTTAGCAGTTGCTTACTTTTTCTAACATTAATTTGTCTCAATTAGAACATTCATAAATCAAATCAAAAACACACTTCTGACCCGAAAAACGCAAATGATTAACAGACACGCATGGCAAACTTGACACAAGACGAACAAGTAAGAACTATTTAAAAAAACCAGCAAAAGAAATTAAATTAAATAGTAAAATAAAATAGAAAATAGAAGAAAAATCGTTATTTGCACAAAAGTTATCATAAAAAAACTAGCATTCCGACAAAAATGTTTCGTGGTGAATTTTTCGAATAAATAAAAATACTACTGTAACAAAAGTTGGCAAGAAAATATTCAATTAGAAAAGACTCTGGTATTTTAAACGTTGTTAAAAATTTAAGTAGACGTCACACCTCAGTCGGAAAATGCTTACGTATTAAGTTTTTGTAAATCAAAATACATTTTGAAATTTAACTTTTTATTTAACTTTTTATTTAACTGAGTTGGTGTAAACACAATTACTGCAAATTAAATTAAAGCTTTTAAAAACTTTTAAATACATATAAAAACTTTTATACTTTTCCCTCGATGATAAATGTGAATTTTCTAGTATTTAAAAATTGTATTGATTATTTCATTAGAAAACTTCCTTTACACCAAAACGCACAAAAAAATTCTTAAATGAAAGAAAATTAGTTCCGTTGCCTCCTTGCGTCTTTTCAAAAAGGTTCATTAACTAAGCAGAATTCAACCATTTTGTTTTCTGCTTATCGTCAACTGTTATAAATTTTGGTTTGTTTTTCTATGTGAACATTTATTTTTAGAAAGTGTGTTTTTTCCCCAATTAGTCAGAAAAACCTTTCTTTTTGTATCCTTTTGCTATCCTTTCAGTAAAGATACATACAGTAAAGAAAGTTTGTATTACCATCTATCTATGTATGTATGTGTATTTAAAAGATTATTTCATTTTTGTTTTTGGTTCTTAACCCTGAAACATTAAAAGAAATAAGCTAACCACAATTAAAGCATAAGATGAATGATGGAAAGCCAAGAAACAGGAATGAGTGACAGCAACTACACAATGAAAACGAGGAAAACTGATTAAAAGACATTAAAATGAGTTGTGTGGTTTAACGGAGTGATTTTCTAAACTTATATACCTTTTTAAATTGTTACTCTTTAAAGCACAGATGCAACACACATACATTTTTTGCACGTTTTAGCATATCGCACTTGATCATAAAGAGGGTATTAGCTAAAACTTTTTATTCTTTTACCTTTTGGACAAGGTCGGCACGTAATATTCATATCCAACCGCAGTAAAAAGATCGTGCTATCTTATCAACTTTTTGCTAATAAAACGGTTGGTTTAAAAATTCTTTTTCATGTGCCTTTAATATTAGGCAAAAAATAGTTTTTCTTCTAAAGAAAATTTTTAAATTTTGAGTTAATACCCTCTTTATGATAAGGTATATAAATATTTATATCTATATAAATTTAGAAATGAATCTTTGTATAATTATTTGTTTGCTTGTACCTTATAGCCGCCTTAGGCGCTGATTCGATCTTTATGCATATTTTACAAATGTTGCTAGTGTTCTGGCAGTATCATACACAGAAAGAAAAACACTCGGGATAAATCAAGTTTTTTATGATTACTTTAAGTCAGGGTTCGAAAAAAAACTGTACACTTTCGTAACGTAGTTTATAACCATTTATCTTACACACTGTAATTGAACAAAGTTAAACACAGCCGCGCACATGTGCATTCTTCGCGTAAAAAACAAAAACAATTGTTTGCTGAAATGGGCACCAATACTCTGCTCCATAAAATATTAGTACACTTTTGCATGTTTCTTATATTTCTGCACTCCTGTTATACAACTCACCTTCAAATCTTCAAATTTTTGGCTCTTTTTTGATTTTATAAAATTTTCTTTGCTTTAAAAAATACGTACACGCACGTTAATATACACTACGTGTTCAATAAAAAGTACAGATAAGTACGCTAAAAATACTGTACATGTACGTTTAAAGAAGTTATGTACGTTATCGTAGTGTTTGTGTGCGTCAACTCACTCTCGCCGTGAACCGTATATTCCCTGAAGGAAACCTGGGGACAAGTGTCTCCAAGTCACCAGTTTTGTCGACTATTTTAGTGACTTCTTGGCGACATGTCAACAAAGTGTCTACAGTTTTTTTATTTGCTTTGATGAGAATGAAGTTCTTATTTGCCGCCAAAGCACTATTATTCGTCAACGGCATTATTGTTTTTATTAATATAGCATTTTTTCATTTGTGCTACAATAAATATGCAGTACATTAATCATTTAAAAAGTAGATAAGAAACTCCATTTTTTATATTTTGTGTTTCATTTTTTAGAAAAGTATCAAAAGTGTAGACTAGAATTACTAAAATGCACTAGTGAGTCTCTGGTGACAATGTCTACATATGGTCCCAAAAGAACCACCTACTCAGTAGTGACAACGTCAGTAGTAGATTTTCAATGACACGCACATGGTAAATGTCTATAGTAAAAAAGCATTGTCGGGGGTATAATAAGTCACTAGTACTGGTGACAGTGTCAGTAGTGAATCAATACTGATTCACTAGTGACATTTCCTGCAGGGTTGTTTCTGCACACATTCACAAACAGAAAAATGTTTTTTTTATTTTGTATTCTTGTAACAAATGTGTATGTGTATTGTTCATGGCAAAACACGGTATGGTACACTTAATTGTGTACTTTACGGTTTTTTTTCGAACTCTGCTTTAAGTACGATTCGTATTCAAAAATTCAAGTACGAATGACACTAAAACGTACTCAAAACAATCTTAAATGGGATTACTTTCGAAAATAAATCCCCGAATTTCTTGAAATAAGTATTAAATCTTAAATCAAGTAAAAAAAAGATTAAACTTTTTGTTGTGTTTAACCCTCCGGCCTACGCAAGTTTTAATTTTCTATACACATTGAAAAAAGATCTGGCCAGACTCATGTGCGCCACGAAGGGTTAAAAAGTTAATTTGAACTCTTGATTCTCATTTAGTTTATATTTTTAGTTAAATATGTAAGGTGTAATACGGGTAAGCAAATCAATCATTATAACTTTTTCTTTCTAATTTCTAATTTCTTGATAAAATCAACTTTATAATACTTGAATCAATCGCATTTTGAAATTGAATCAATCTTGTTTTTACATAAGTCAATCTAAATTTCGGATTATTTCAAGTACGAATTGGGATTAAAATAATTTTAGAATTATTAATCAAGCGCATTTTGAGATTTATTAAATCTTAGTTTTACTTAACTCAGTATCATTTTCGGATTATTTCAAGTACGAAACGGGACGAATATGGATAATTTAAGTATTTTGTGATTGAAAATCCGTACTTGAATCAATCTTTCTGTACTTGATTCAAGAAAAGCCGAACTTCGGATATATTTGAGTACGGATGGATTGATTTTTCTTTTGAGTGTAGGTTTAATATTTTTGTCCCATCTACTATCCTACCTAACATTTCAAGGTTACACTTTCAAAAATATCTAAGAATTAGACTAGGCAATTGTCAGTTGGCACACCAACACCTCATGGAAAACAAATCTGCTCCCCAATACATCTTCTGCAGATCTGCAACAATTTCAATGCACCATATTATTAATGAATGTACTTATATAAAATCAAGATGTATTAAAAATAAATACAATCTCCATAATATTGTCTCAGAAGTCACAAAAGAAAATATTAACAACCTTATTAAATTCTTAAAAGAACTAAATATCGTTCATGAAATTTAAATTGCAAAATCATATGTACATATAACGTTAAACTTAGCATAGATTTAAGTATAGACATATATATAAAAAATAAGCCATAAAATATGAGCTGATGGTCTAAGACGCTAGTGCTCTAACAATTCAACTTTGGTTGAACATTGGTACTCATAGCTGGATTATCACTATACAATATTTGTCAAAAAGTAGGTGAAAGTGGATAAGTGGGCGTGGCACCTCTCATACAAAGGCAAGAGAGATTTCTGTATAACAAGAGAACACAAACAGCTAAAGTTTAAAAATTTGGAACAAAAAGCGGAAAAGAACGATTAGTGTAAAATTGGTCTAATTTGGTACAATAGAAGTGGGCGTGGCAAAAACTTGGATTTTGTATATATTTCTAGAGAAAAGCAACGGTAACAGCTGCAATATATGTACAAATTTGGTACAAAAAGCTTGGAGAAGCAGGCGGCGTGCCTGCAATACAAAAACAATAAAGATTTCTGTTTAGCTTAAGAATGGTAACAGCAAGAGTATTCAAGCTTGGTACAAATAGTTTCGTAACCTGAGCGTTATACAATAAAACGTACACATTTCAAGATATCGGCAAAATGCACCAATCTTTGTACGTGTGACTGCAAAATAAATTAAAACTCTAAATTATCTTGTGCATATCTACGCAAAAATACCTTTAAAACGATATATGTTTTATTAAAATCGGTGGACGATAAGATACTTAAAAATCAACCACCAAAAAATTGTTTCCGTATTTATATATAAGATGTACATAAAATAAAATTATTAAATTGGAAATCATAATAATTAAAATTACATTGAATTTATAAAGCCGCTGTATCTTCCACTCAAACGCTCTCACGTGTTAAAATCATAAATTTTTTTTCAATTTAACAACTTAAACTTGTCAAGTTATATCTGGAATACACTTATATGTGCATACAGTTTGTCAAAAATATCGACAATATATTAGTCTGGATAATATGGAAAGATTAAAGGAAAATCTTGGTTTGGGAAATTGGGTTGACGAGGGTGTTTTATGGAATGCCATACAGAGAATAAAATCTTATGCGGTAGGGTCAGACGGCATCTCTCTTAAATTTCTAAAAACAATTTTTCCCTTAATATCAAGGCACTTGCTTTATATTTACAATAATATTTTAACATCTTCAAGCTATCCAGACTGCTGGAAAGTAGCAAGGGTAATTTCTATTCCAAAAATAAAAAATCCACAACGTTCATCTGATTTCAGACCTATTAGTATCTTGCCAGTTTTTTCAAAGGTATTAGAAATTATAATGAGTGACCAAATTCTTGAATCCACGGGTTTTCAATCATGTATTTCAGATTATCAATCAGGCTTTAGAAAATACCATAATACAACGACCCTTCTAACAAATTTGATAGATGAAATAAGACAGAATGTAGAAAGGAAAAATGTTTCAGTTTTAAGCTTCGTTCACAATCAGAGAAACAATTTCGTTTTTTCTTCTATCTCTTTTCTTCCTAAAATATTTCATTTTCCTTCATTTTTAAAACAAAAATGTAACTAAATTTTTTTTAAAAATGTTACTTAAGTTGAGTCAACTAGAACTTCAGCAACAATTTGTATGAAATTGTTTCTGACGTTTAAAATAATTTTATTTAGTTTTGAATGAAAATTTCAGCAAAATGTTGTAAAAAATAATAATAAATGCATAATATTGTTGTGGCTAAAATTTGCAAACGGGTTCTTAATGCAAAATGTGTGTGGTTGCAAAAGAAATTGTTGCAACAATTTCTTTTGCAACCACACACATTGCCATGATATGTTACTAAATAAACTTACCTCTTTGCTTTCATTTTCTCGAAGTGCCTGCTCATTAGTTAAATCTTTTCTACTTAAAAGGAGACAATTTGTTCAATGTAGGTCAAGAATTTCAGAGATAAGGGATGTTGTGTGTGGTGTACCACAAGGGTCAATTTTAGGCCCCTTGTTTTTTTATATATACATTAATGATATATTTACTAACTTATCTAACTGTTATAACCACTTATATGCGGATGATCTCCAGTTACTTTTCTCTTGTCAACATAATAATATTAGCTCCTTGATGTCGAATATTAGGCATAATTTAAATAGCATAAAAACTGATGCAAGAAAAACTATATTGAAATTAATGTAAAGAAGTCTAAAGCTATCACATTCAATACGTGTGGAATAAATATGCAACGGATTCTTGTTAATAATGAAGAAATAGAATATCATTGTTTCCTTAAAACACTTGGCATGGTTATTGATCAAAACCTGACCTTTGATTTTCATTTAAACCATATATTTTCAAGATTATCATTTGGATTGCGTAAACTGTATTGCATTAATTGTTCACTGCCGTTATATATTCGAAAACAATTGGCTCATGCTATACTTATGCCAATAATAATCTATGGAATTGAAATTTATTCCGGCACAACGGATTTCAATTTGAATAAATTAAGAAAATATTTCAACCGGATAATAAGATTTGTTTATAAGCTCAGGGTGCATGACCATGTTACTACCTACGTAACAGATTTTTAAGGTTGCTCATTTGAAGATTTTGTGAAAGTTAGAATAATGATGTTATTTTATAAAGCGTTGAAATATAATTCGCCTATTTATCTTTCAAACCGTTTTGAATTCGGAAGTTCGTCCAGATCCCACACGCTAATATGCCCTCGTTTCAATACGCTAATAATGCAACGTTCTTTTATTGTAAGAGTTTGTAGAATTTGGAATAATATCTTACCTTATCCGGATAGACACTTTGCTTATTCATTAAAGAAATTTAAAAATAAACTAAATTTTTATTTTTTTTTTGAAGAATTCATACCCATGGTTGAGAGAGATTTAGTTTATAAATATTAATATACATTTTAAAAAAATAATTAAGTTGTTGTTAATAACAATAATTATAGTGTCACAAATTCTACTGTTAGCAGTTTGGCCTTTTTATGGCTAAAATATTATAAAATAAATAAAAAAATTGAAAAAAAAATTGAAAATTTAAATACCTGCTAAGAAATTATGATACTAAATACAATATATAAGTTGAGGCTATCTCTTTTGAAAGGCCAAAATAATGTTTATATATCAATCGGAAAACGCGTGCAAATGTAGCGCTCGTCACGCAGGATTTGCCCATATGTATATATTAGCGTGGCCGTTAGTTGTATGGAGAACATATTTTTTGATTTCTTATCGGTTCAGTTTTATGTAAAAAAAAATACAAAAAAATGTGTTTTAGGGGGGGCGTCCGCCTCACAAAGTTTGCCATCAAGCCATTTATTCAAATGTAATTTGATTGCATATGACTATCTCTTAAAAACAACATTTTACAATAATATAATATATGGCAATATTTTAGCTCTTCCAGTCAACAACATAAGCCTCGAAGATAGTTTTTTGCTAGAATTAATATTTTAGAAAATAATTAACAAAAAAAAACAACAAAATACCAAACATTTTATATACGTTTTAGATCCATTATTACAACTTTAAGTTAGCTAAAGTTAGGATTTAGTTGACAGATAGTAATGTGTTATCTGTCAAAAAGCATCTGTTATCTGACGGATAGCAGCTAACGCCAAGTTGTAATAATGACCCTTATATATATAAAAGGGGGACTTAATGTCAAATGACCCAATTTTGAAATCGATGTCTTTCGATTTGTTCTGTTAGTCCTATTGGATTGTAGTTTAGACACAAATTTTCAACAAGATCGGTCAAAAATTTTCTGAGTTAAACTTGTTTTTATTTTTTTTTTTTAGCCAAGTTTTAAATTTAAAAAAAAAAAAATTTTAAAAATTAAAAAAAAAAAATTTTTTAAAAGATTGATCAAAAAGCTACCTAAACTACTTGGGACAAATTTTGCTAACACCAATAGGTAATCAGTTACACGGATGAGAAAGAACACCTGTATGGCCAAAATGTCAAACTTTTTATAAGTTTGTCAAAAACCACGATTTTCTGCACCTTAAAGACAATAATTTTAAAGAAAAATGTCCAAGCATTATTTTGGTGTACAAAGACTATTGGTGTCACATTTTTTTGTAGAAAAGAAAACACCATACAAGTTTTTGCAATGCATTTGCGCCCTAAATTAAATTTTTTCGTAATTTTTTCATAGTTCTTGTAAATACCGCTTTATAACTTTTAAAATTTTTATGAAAATGAAACAAACCAACAATGCAGTTGAAAGATCAAATTATTCTAAATAATTAAGAAACAAATATTTTTGAATTGGCTCTTAGCGTTCCTGAATTATACCGGTTTTCAACATTGTACAATTTTATTATATTATTACTCATACCCAACAAACAAATTAAAATCAAACGTGTTTTTTTTTGCTTTGTTTAAAAATCATTTATTGGGGTTTTTACGGTATAGTATATGCCCTGCAATAAATTCTGAAAATCATCTGTTTTTAAAAAATCAATTAAAATATTGCAAGCTTAAAAAACAAATAAGACTGGTTTTGGAAATGTATCCTTGAATTTCTTTATTTTTAAAGTTGTCTTCAGTTAAAACTGAACTCAAAGTTTTGATGTCGGTATGTTCATCAAAAAATGCTAAGGTAAAGTACCACTGATGAAAAGTTTTTAACGTGGCGCGTTAAAAGTTTTTAACGTGGCGCATTCAACTGCTTCATTAATAATTTTGTATTTGCCAAGCCGCTTTAATAAAATAAGATTATTGAGAGGAGTGTATTTATCGAGAGCATTTGACATTTTTTGACATTTATTCTTAAAATAAAGGAACTAAGTTCCAGCAAGGCATCGATTTTAAATTGTCCTTGCAAGATCGCAGAGATTTCGAAAAGTGGAAAAGTTTAAATAATATATAATTTTCTTCATCCAGCGGGCCTGATTAATAGCGTCTGAAGCTTTTTCTGTTGGATAGGCCTTAGATCTACAGTACTTTTCGCTTATAGTCACATCCTTTAGTTGCAGACAAAACGTGGACTATATCGCTAATGTGACTATAAGGCTAATTCACATATATGCCACTATGAGGCATATAACTGAATTCGAATGTAATCAAGTTCTGTGAATATAGAAAATAAAAAAATCATATAAATTGCTCCGACATCAGGCTTATGGTTTTGCAACAGAGTTGCATAATGTATAAAAAATAGCTAAAATAATACCAAGATATTTCATAACTGATACCAAAGGCATAAACTAATTTTTTACTAGTAGAGCCTTGATGACAAAAATTAAACAATTTAATTCTTTTTTTCTTTGGATGAGTTGTGGTTTCGAAAACTAAATAGAACTTAGTAAATATTGCTAATGTGACTATAACGCCATTAATTTGCTTTACTTTTCCATTTGATGACTGTTGATAGATGGCATATATGGCAAATGTGCTTATATCGCTAAATGGACTATAACGTTAATAATTTATATTAAATTAACTTATAGCGGCAAAATAACCAGATAAAATGGACTATATCGCTAATGTGACTATAAGCGTTGTGACTATAAACGAAAAGTACTGTATCACCCAAAAAATAAGAATTAGATGAAGCAATTATTTATAATCTTCTCTTGGTTGCATGTCTTCAAGCTGACCTTTAATTAAATGTTCAAATCTTCATGTATTAATAAGGGTTAAAATGGACATCAATGTCAGTACTTCTGAAACTGAGTATAAGAATTTATTGCAGGGCATAGAACTACATCGCAAGAATCGTAATTAATGATTTGTAAATAAAGCAAAACGTTTGATTCTTATTTGTTTGTTGGGTATGAGTAATAAAATTATAAACTGGGTACAAAGCTGAAAGCCGGTAAAACTCAGGAACGGAAGGAGCAAATTCAAAACTATTTGTTTCTTAGTTATTTAGAATAAATTGATCTTGCAAACTGCATTGTTGGTTTGCTTAATTTTATAAAAATATTAAAAGTTATAAAGCGTTATTTACAAAATTTATGGAAAAATTACGAAATTGTAATATGCATTGCAAAAACTTATAGGCTGTGTACACCATAAAAAAGCTTGGACATTTTTATTTTCAATTATTTCCTTAAAAGTGGTTTTAAACAAAATCATGAAGAAAACTAAGAAAAAGGCCGGATGTCTCGATTTTTGGCAAAAATTCGACTTGAGCGACCTCTAAACCTCCTCCGAAAAATCTGAAAAAAATCTCAAAAATACATTACCCTATAAGCTTTTAAAATATGCTTGAGCCCCAAATTTTTATACCCTCCACCACAATAAGTTTGTCATTCCGTGTGAAACTTTTTTATTATTCATCTCAGTCCCCATAAAGTATATATATTCTGGCTCCTTGAGTAATTCTAAGTCGATTTAGCCATGTCCGTCTGTCTCTCCGTCTGTTGAAAACACGCTCACTTTCGAAAAACTCAAAAGAAATAAAAAAAAACTGGGTGTCAAACTGCTTTTAGTTATCCTTAGCAGTTTGGGATTGAAATCCAGCCAAATCGGTTCAGTAGGATCAGAGCTATGAATCAAAACGTGGAACCACCACTTTCAAAAATTGATAATTTTGTTACAAAAACTAGCATAAATGATTGAAAAATGCACGAAATGATATGAAATTTTGCAATTGTTCGTTCGATTTGACTGAAAATCACACTGTGAAATTTCATGAAGATCGGTCCATAATTTACCCTAGGCCCCATATAAACAATTCTACCGGAAAACAGCTTAGGACGCCTAAAACCGTAATTAATAGCGCTATCATAACAAAATTTGGCACGTCAAAGTTTTTTAGGACTAGAAATGACGCTAAAAAATTTCATGAAGATCGGAAAATGTCTGTTTTTATGAAGATAAATTAATAATAAATAGACACCATATAGATATCACTCCTGAAATATTCAAATTGTCGGTGGAGGGTATCAAAGATTCGGCACAGCCGAATATAATACTCTAACTTGCTTTTTTTTCGGACACACTAATATACATTTTATATAAATATACTTTCTAACTTTAATTTTCTCAGTGATATATCGAGTATTACAATTTTTCCAACATTTATCGGTTAAAGTAATATATCAGCGAAAAAATGTTAGATTCTGATTCAATTTATTGGATAAACACACCGGGAACTTATTACTGGACCAACGTGAGCTATACATAGTTGCGGCTGCCAGTGGAACCTAATCCAATTTATTTCATTGAATCTCTAAGCATTTTTTATCTGATTGACTACACAAACATTACGGAACAAATTTTAATAATGTTTGCAAGATATTTTTGTGATACACTGTATTAAAAGTGAATTTGAATGAAATTTATAATGCGTAGGACAATTTTTTTTTTCCTAATTTTTTTCATGTCTCCCTGTTGAGCTGTCACTAACAGAAATACTAATTTATGCACCAAACATGGAAACAATGATTTATGTATGTATTAATGTACGAATACTTGTATTAAATATTATCCACATTAAAAACTAAATAAAAAATCTCACTGTGAGTAAAAAAAATTCTTAACATTAAAAGCAGAAGTTCAAACATAAATTAATCAATAGTATTAAACATAACATTTAAAAATTGTTTGTTCAATTTCATCATAAAAAAAAATAGTGACAAATAACATGGCCCAAAACAACATCAAAGAGAAGTAAAAATAAATAAAAAAAACCAACTTAAATTTAAGAAAATAACAGAAAAGAATCGTGCCCTGCTGAAACAAACTCCTTCGGCCGGGCGCAAGGATTTTCTCCTCTATGGTATAACAAATACTGCCTTTGCTAACTAAAGCTTCTCTGCGTAGTTGGCCTTCGTTCGGAAACAAGGCAGATTTTAGAAGCTTCACTTAGCGAAACCGGTACTTGTTATACCATAAAGAAGAAAATTCTTGCGCCCGCCCAAAGGCCGGCTATACAGAGAAGCTTTAGTTAGCGAAGCCGGGCTTTGTTATACCATAGAGCAGAAAATCCTTGCTCCCAAATGTGTTTTCGTTATATATTTAATATATTCACCCAGAGACAAAACAACAAAACAATCTTTAAATAAACTAGAATTGTATTAAAAGAAAAAAAATTGAATGGGAAATAAGGCCACGTATGGCTTTATTTCACTCCTTACATGGAAATAAAGCCATATGGCTTTATTGCACGGCGTCGCTGGAAACCTGGTAAAAATTTTCTTCAAGTCGCCACTTAATTTATATTATTTTGGTGACATTTTCATGAAAGCGCCCACTTGTATCTACACGCAAAGAAAAAAACACGACAAATAACGTGAACTATAGTTAACCATAGGTCACACACTTTTGGATAAGATTAAAATATGTAATAGTTTTGTAAGATTCTAAACCATTTCTCCAAATTTATTTTAGACCGGTTTATAATCTATGCCATATAAAGCGGCTTTCCGAAAAGCCATTAAAGATCATTAAATTCAAACTTTCCACATTTTTTATTACCGTATTGAAATTTGGTCTAATTTAGGTTTTTTTTAATACTAGAAATCACTTTATAAAATTTTGCGTTGAACGGTCCATAATTTACGATAATTCCAATAAAAATTACTTTAATCTGCCTAACAACATTTCTGAACCAAATCATGATATTTTATTTAAAGAATTAAAATACTGTGAGGTCCGGTTTTATAAAGATTGTTTTATTTATAATGTATACAACCCAAAAAGTCTTATTTTTTAATTCTGCAGATGGCAGATAAACTACAGGAAGCCACATTTTGAAAACTTAACAGCAGACCGCTAAAACATGTTGAAAATTACAAATGCTTCTGTTTCTGTATTAAAAATTTGCCTTTGCCCGAATTTTTTATATGACTCTAATATGTTTTGTATGTCGATTATCTCCATCGAGGCAAGCAGCACCAAGTCCAACAACACAAGATCTACTAGTTCCCAAAAATAATACAAGGATTACAAAATTTGTTTACTTACTTTTCTCTTCAAAATGTGTTATAAAAATTATACAAGTAACAACTAAAAGCGGTTCTACATGTTTAAATGAAAATATATTTACGGCCAATTTTACCAAGTTCAGTTAAAACTAACTATTACTTTAACTTCCAGTTTACAGTATGTTTTGACATTCATAACTGGTAGTTAATTATAACTAAACTTGTTGAAATTGGTCGTTAATTTTTATAAGAATGAATAATAAAGTTGGTCGAAATATTTGACTAAATAAATAAAATAAAACCAAAATAGCTGTGTTTTAATTTATCTATACTAAATGCAAAAGTCCTCACTTCACAATTTACAAAAAAAAAGACTCTTAATCTTCTGTGTCTCTAAGCACATTCTTCTTATTGTATACAAATTCAGTAGTAAACAACACTAAGTACACTTGATGACCTTTACGTCTAAGCAAGTTGGACTTGGTGTTGTTTTTAACTTTTCTATCTCGAAAACTAAATTAGATAGTTCTTATAGGAATTCACACATCGATAGAGGAAAAATACTGACTCCAACCGTATAAAAAACGTATTTTAAAAAAATATGTGAATTGGTGTAGTTTATTTCTCCTCTACAGAACTATTGTTATATTTTTTTAAGCACTGTTTCCATAATTTTAATAAATTAATAAACATTTAAAATGTACTAAAGTTCAATGACTATTTTTCCTGGGCTATAGTGTGTCGCAAAACTAGTTCGATCCCATATGTCATTGCAGCAAAACTCGTTTCTTTCGAAAATTCGTAGCAAACCTCGTTTTTCAGTTTGTTTAAAGTTTTCAACTGTTGAGTTGTTAATCAAGAATGCATAAAACTTCACAATCAAAAAAGTTCAACTAATTTGGTCAAATATCATTTTCCCAAAATTCGAACGAGTTTTGCATCTCAGCTACTCATATGTAAATAAGTATATTAAAGTTTAATACGACACGTGTTAGAATTAAAATATCGATTTAAAATTTCTACAGAATCGTTTTCTGGCTGTGTTTAACCATTTAAAAGGTATTGCATTAAAAAAAAGAGTTTAAAATCAAATAATTACTAAAAAACATTTAGCGTAAAGGTTAGAGTAGGAGTAGGAGTCGGCGTTGAAGTCGGAGTTGGAATCGGAGTCGTACTTAAAAAATATCAGCGCAAGGAGTTAGAACTATGTCTGGACGACTCCCCAGCTCTGGTTTTTTGTATGAAAAACACTCAACGGTTGCGCAACAGTTAAGTTTTATGAATGTGCCTAATAATTTATTTCTTTCTTTGACGTTTTAATTCGCATTCAAATACAAACAGGCATGTTCTGTTATCTAAATCGAGAAACGACGTTAATTTTTGTTTCGCACTTAAGATGCGAGAAATACAGGAACGAGATTCAGGTAACCCCTGATTTACGCGGTCTGTTGTGACCGAAGAAAGCACATGTAAATCAAATTCGCATAAAAAAAGGTTCATGACTGTTACAAATTGCGCTTAAATTTTAAAATTCTATAAACCGTGTTAAATCAAGAACACATAAAATAATATTTTTTTTTTACTTTTTAAAAATTAAAGGATATTTCTTTATAATGATATCGCTCTTTTATTGCAACATTGTCATATCTCAAAAAAAAAAAAAAAAAAAAAAAAAAAAAAAATAGAACTTGGCAAAATGCGATTAAAGTTTTCAAAAAGTATATTTTAATACAGATTTAATAAAATATATTTTGCTATAACTTCGGTTCAGTTTAAGATATAATACTAATTTTTTGGGATAAGACTATTTTTTTAAAGACAATTTTAATAAAATACTTATCTGTTAATTTTAAGACCTTTTTAATGTAAAATATATTTGTTTGCATTTGTTTCAGTAAAAGGTAAAAACTAGCTGATTACCGCATTATTTTAGTAACCTGTAAAAATATAATGAATATTGGAAATATATGGCAATCCTCATCCAATGTGTACGTTGTTCTGTTTTTGCTTTTGCTACTTAGCATTTGCATTGTATGTAAAAGTACTCCCACTCTCATTTTAACATTCCTATAGTTAAGACCGTTTTTCTGTTTATTCTTTGTAATAATTCTAAGTGAATATTGAAGTAAATATAATAAAAACTTTATACAAAAACAATAAAATTATCAATGAATACATACTGTAATTTCTTCAGTAAAAAGTGAAAATTAACTGGTAACTGAAAAAATTTCCATAATTTTTGTAACCTCTTTTAATCGCGTAAAAAAAAATTAAAAAAATGTTACTATTATTGATCCGTGTTGTATATAAATGGCGTAAATGTAGTACCGCTTAAATAAAGGGATCTCTTAGTGCCCGTTTACATTAAGCGGTTTGGTACAACTCTCTATTGGTAAGAGGGGGGAGCAGACTTAAAAGGGGTGCGCAAGTGCATATATTTACCCTTCGATTCGTTCTTCTCATGGTTCTCTATATTAAAGAAAACTTTATTTAAGTTCGGTTACAAATCAGTTATTCATGTATACCTACACAAAAAGTTGCTGTGATAAAACCTGTAAATGCAAAAGCAATTTTAAAGAAAAAAGGCTCAGCGACAAAAATCGCTGCATACAAGCAACAAAATCGTTTTTATAAGATCATCTAAGCTTTTAAGATAATAAAAAAACAATCTCTTTTTGGACGGAAATGCCATGGCTTTTATGTTTTCAAAATTATATTTCACAAATAAAACCAAGAACTTGTTGAAGACCCTTTACCATTATGGCAGCAATTTCTGATCAAATTAATGAGATCAATATTAAACAAAAATTAATAAGCATACACGCAGAAAAAAAACATAGATGAAGTTTGACTTAACAACAATATTATGGTGTACAAATTACATTTGTACATTACAAAATCGAATTTATTATTTTATATTCATACATACATATGTCAAAATATTTCTAATGAATTTAAATATGAATAATTGTAGTTTTCTAATATCTGTTAATCTTTAACTTTTCATGAATTATACTACCTCAAATAATATCGCAAATTTGATGTAAGTTGACCGCACTGCAATATTTATAATCGTTCCAATTGTCAATTGTAGCTAACTTTCGTTAACTTTATGCTGGTGTAACTTGCCTCTTACTCTTTTTTCAACATTAGAGCGATCAACATCAATAATTACCCAGCAGTGCGGACAGCTTACGTCAACCTTGTGATTTTCTGAAGAAGTCATTTTATTAAACCGTATGTATTTATGCAGTAAAAATTGAATTGTAATAAACCTCATATTTTGGAAAAAAAATTCTAAAACCTCTCTTTTCACTCCCTACCCATAAATCACACTATTATAATTACTCCTTTAGATAACCCACCGTTTGAAACTCAACGGCCAGCTACCTAGAAGAGGATTATTTTATACTGGTGTCAACCCACACACCAGTACATATGGTCTTCGCAGAAGCTGCAAACAAACTATTCTTGTTCTTAATATCACGTTTAATACATTTTGTCTGTTTAACAGTGAAACTTAAAATGTGTTTCAATTTCACAATGAAATGTTTAAAAAAATTAAGCTTCTTCCTTAGGCATTATAAAAAACAATACAAATTAAATATCTGTAAACATTGTTTGTTCAATTTTAAAAATAAATGTTTGAATGTAACAAAATTATGGTTGTTTTGTTCTCTGCAGTAGGTGAGTGCTTTTTAAGAACTTGCTTGGTTTGCTTAAAATTCTCACATTCTTTTTCTTTTAATTGTTGACTTAAATACATAAAACTTACGTAAAACAAACCAAAAGAAAGCTAAAGAAGGTCGTTGCGAGCCGACCTTGTGTAAAAGGAATAAGAAAACGAAATAAAGTTACCAAGTGACTCCATTAAACACATTGAATAAAGAATGGGTAAAATCAATAGCCATAAAATATCGTTAGTACCGACAGGGTTGTTAACTGTGACGATTTTTCATTGACGATTGACGATTTTTTTTACTACAAGTAATAGTGTTATGACGTTTTTTTGACATCAATAAAAAACTAAACAGAAATATTTACAATTATTTTGGAAACAGTCCAAAACGTAACAATAAATTTTTCGAAATACAAAAATTATTGGAAATTAAACACAAAAAAAAAAAAATTCTTCCCCCATCACAAACCAGGTGGCTTTCATTAGAAGCAAAATTAATTTGAATTCTACAACCATATGAATGACATCGGTACTGCAAAAAATATACACTAGAGCCCCGATTTGCGTCGGTCCTATTTGCGTCACTTTTTAAAAATTGGAATTCCCATTTAATTCTGTTAGGTAAGTTATTCTTAGCATAGTTGCGTGTAAGGAAGTAAGCGGTTAGTTCTTAATAAGAAGTTGTGTACAAAAATGAGTGCAAAGAAAAGAAAATGCATTAGTTTGAAACTGAAATTGGATGTTATAAAACATTTCAAGTGGGTGAAAATGATGTTGATATACCCAGAACCCTTGATTTAGGACCTTCAACAGTAAAAACAATTTGCAACACAGATAGATTTTAATATTTCTTTTCAAATGATAAATATATTTTTACTTATTTTTTATAATATCTACGCAGACTTGCTGAAATAAATAGAATTTAACGTAACCACATCACTTTTTTATCATAAATAGAATTTCTTGCCTAAAATTTATATTTTTGAACCAATCAATAAAAACTCAGTGCAATAAATTGCCTCTGATTTGTAAAAGTTAAATATCTGACGTTTTTTGTTAAATGACGAATTTTGTTAAAACTTTTGACAAACCTGAGTACTGACAACAAAATTATTGTTGAATCTGACCATAATATGATTAATTGTAGCAAAATAGTGGTCGTATTTAACCATCTTATGGTTGCCAACAAACAATCGTGTTGTTAAAATCGAACCACCAACCATTTTTTTCTTGGTGTAAGTTCAAAACATATCTACTGCATTCACTCGTACCTCATTGCGAAAAAAATATGGACAGGAGACGATGTTGGCTGACAATTTACACCAAGTGGTCAGGTTATGTGACGGAAATAGTGTTTTATCCAGAGTAGGTAAATGAATTTCTTTTTTCTTTCTTTCTCGCGAAGGTTTTTTTGTACAAAACTTTTCGATTATCATTGTCGCGAGAAAGAAGAAAATATTGTTGTTGTTTCCTTCTTTTGTGTTTGCCGAAGCAAACACAAATGCTTCTCTTCGTTTAGCAGAACGAAGAGGAATGATATAGAAGGAAACAAACTGAAGGAGAATAAAATTAGAAAAGAAAAATGAAATCGAAATATCGAATGGAAGGAAGGAAAAAATAAAGAATTCTTTTTCTGTTTTTTATTGAAATTATATTGTTATGAAGTAAAATTAAAAGCAAAGACTTGGTTTAGTAAATACAGAAATAAGAAAAAATATTTAAATAATATTTATTTTATTACATAGACATTCATTAAAACAAATTTCAATGAACAAAGTTTTTTCCTTCTTTTATTTCCCTCTATTTTTTTCCTTCGATTTAGAAAGAAGAGACAATTTTGTTTGCTTCTTCTCTCCATTTCGTTTCCTTCTTTTTCAGCCAAACGAATGGTTTTTTATTTCAGCACAAATATCAACGAAAGAAAACACAGCAGTTTCTCGCCTTCGTTTATAGAAACGAAACAAAAACAACAAATCTCTTCTTTTCGCGAAACGAAGAGGGAAAGATAAAAAAAAAAGAATTCTTTGCGAGGAAATACCTACCCTGGTTTTATCTAACTTTCTTTGACTGTTTTTAGTTAACATACTGAACGATTTTACTTGTTGATGCATCCATTATACCAAAAAAAAAGCCTCACAACTAAACAAAGTTTTTCGGTAAAGGTTTCCATTATGGTGGACTTACAAATCCCAAGTTATAAAGAGCGGATCATCTTCAGCACTCAGACTTTGAGCAGCGATGGCTACTTGTTGATGGCTTAAGGTCGTGTGGTACATAAATGGATTGGAATTTTCACAAAGCAAAATATTGTTTATTGTGATTTGCCAAAACTTACTAAATAAAAAATTTAATAGCAAAGTGCTGTTTTAAGCTACACATATACAAGATGGCGCAAAAGTGATCAACTTATCGGAAGATAAGTTGAAATGAAGCACTTTAATTCTCAAGACGACGAGGAAGACAACTTTTCATTGAAAATCATTATGGACAACGACGCCCATTTCAATCTCTGTGTATACCTGAATAGGTAGAATTACACCTGCTCAACGTTACTGTATGGTAATGTGTTAAAGCTGGAGGCGTCATCGGGCCTCATTATTTCGAAAACACCGCGGGCAAACAAGTACTTTGAACGGCGATCGATGCAGAGTCATGCTCAACGACTTTTTGCTACCTCAGCTAGACGAATTGAAACTACGAACATGTGACTCCAACAGGATGGAGTGATGAAAAATGCCATAAAATAGACACGTATGGTCATCAATTCTGGCGGCCACTTGGTACGATATCATTTTTTTACTAAATGAAAAAAAAAATTTGACATCAAATAAACACAATCCAAAAGCAAAACTAAAGTTTTTCATTTATTAAAAAATTACAGTAAAAGAACATCGGGTGACAAATTTTGCGTCACCTTGAAGCAGTTGTTTCTATTGAAAGATTAAACAAGCACAACAAATTAACGAAACGTAATGAATTTACGAGAAGAGAAATGCCTTAAATACAGATGCCATTGTAAAAACTATTTTATGGAACTTGAATTTTTTTCTAACACAGCGCTTTTTAAAAAATGCTTTTACTTTTTTGCAAGTATAAACATGTTGGTAGGTTATAAATTAATTTTCTGGGAATAGACTGTAAGTCCACATATTTTCTATTTTTTGCTTTAGAAAAACCAACAAGGTCTTCCCATTCTGTATTTGTTGTTTGAGTATTCGGTTTATGATGTTTATTTCTTGTAGAGTTGTTCAGTTAGTTTATTGAAAGAAGTGTATGGTACATCGATCTGTATGTATGCAAATGCTTTCTATATACATATGTAAACTTGTTCGCTATTTTCCTTTTTTACTTTAATTTTAGAAGTCTAAATCTTACTAACAATAAATCCATGTACATAATTCATTGTCTGTATATATTTAATTCCGTTTTGCACATGGTATCCCATTTTTCATTCACAGTATGGATGATTGAGTATTGCTGGGGTTCCTTTTCGCTTTAATTTCTCTTTTTTATATTTTCTTCCTCTTTTTAGTTGTTTCCGACTGTCCTTAATGGTTTAATAAAATTTTTGGAAGAAGGTTTATTTCCAACTCCTTTAGTAAGAGTTTTGTTTTAAATGTTTTGCCGAGGAGGAAGAGGTGTGTTGTTCTACACTTTGTATTCACTTCATGGATGGATTAAAACCTTGGGCAAATGTAAAAAACACATATATTAAATAGACCTAACGTTTCTTAACTGCTTACGACATTTTCAGAATTTTTTTTATTCTTTGTTTGCTGTTTTTGTCACTATTGGAGCAATAAACATGCATGGATATTTTTTAATTAGTTAATGATCCCTATAAATATTTTGAATATTTTTAAAGGAAATCAGCGAATGGTCGACCGGCTTCAATTCATCAACGAGTTGTACGATTGGAATAAAATGTCTTTGACTAATTTTTCAAATTCGGCATGTTAAACACTGCGGCCAACGGATTTGATGTTTTCGCTTAAACGTCCCTGTAGAGCTCTTAACATTATGTAGCATCAAATTTATTGAACAAATTCTAAAAAGAGGTCTTATAAAAACAAATTTTAGATCTGTCTTTTGCAGATCCACATTTTTATGAAATTTTTTGATATTTTGGTGCTTATTTCGATTTAAATTAACCTATTTTTAGTACATTTTTGAGCATTTTTACTGTCTGATGCTAATGAAATTTTTGATTTGCAGTAAAGGCCCAACAAAAGGTTCTGCCATTTTAATAAAAAATTGAATCAAACACAACCTAATGTGTGATCATCGTGAAGACTATCTCCAGGCAACGAACATTTGCGTTGAGGAATTAAATAGAAACCCAGTAATTTCTTCGTTATACTCCCCACCTAGATTTTCAATATCAGAAAGGCAATATTATAAATATTTTAAATCATTAGAACCTTATTTCCTGTCACGACTTATAACACCAAAGGGTCGTGTTTTATTTAATACTAATTGTATCCCCGACTGGTTACTTAGCGCCGTCAGCTACACAAATTAATTGGTTAAAATATAAAAAATATCTCAGTACCCATTGCACAGAAAATATTCCGCTTAGCACACCGGAGAATGTAGATCGCTCTATTTTAATTTTGACAGTTTTCTTAAACTAGCTGTTCAACATTCCAATATTGCCCCCAAAAAAACAAAAAATATTAAAATATATTCCACAGATGTCGAGCGTCTCTTGTCTGAAAAAAGGAGAGCTCGAAGAGAGTGGCAATTGCACAGATCCCCGTTACTTAAGAACTTACTAAAAGAGTGTACAAAAAAGCTCAGAAAGTTACTGCAGACTCAGAAAACGGCTTCTCTAGAAAAATATCTAAAGGAACTTTATGCAACCCCACAATCAGACTACTCATTATGGCGTGCAGCTAGGAATCTCAAAAGGCCAGTTGTCTCTAAACCACCATTAATAAACTTGAATGGAAGTTGGGCAAGAAATGATGTTGAAAAAGGAAATCTATTTGTTAATCATTTGAAAAGCGTATTTACCCCAAATATATCTCAAGATATTGCGGTCGAGTTACCACTTGCTGCTGCTAGAGCAGCTGTTCCCCTAAGATTTGAGATAAGAGAGATCGAAAAGGCTATTTGCGATTTAAGCCCCAAGAAAGCCCCTGGTTTTGATAAGATCAGCAACAAAATGCTTTTGGAACTACCCAGCATAGCAAAGAAAATGATTCTTTTAGTTTTTAATGCTATTTTACGTCCTCAAAAGTGGAAGGTTTCCTTGGTCACCATGATACCTAAACCAGGAAAGGATCACACAAAAGATGAGTCATATAGGCCTATAAGCTTACTTTCTAATATATCAAAGCTGTTTGAAAAGCTGTTAGTGTCAACATTGACCCCAATTTTAAATGAAAATAGATGTATTCCTAACCACCAATTCGGCTTTAGAAGAGACCGGCTTCAGCACAATTCAGCAAACCCACCGAATAGTAAACGCCATAAGAAAAGCCTTTGAAGAAAGAAAATATTGTTCCGCTCTCTTCATCGATGTTTCTCAAGCCTTTGATAAAGTCTGGCATGAAGGCTTATTGCATAAATTGAAGCTAAACTTACCAGTAAACACACACAAGCTGTTGGAAAGCTACTTAGTTGGTCTTTCATTTATTATTAAGGAAGGAAATTTCTTAAGTTCACCTCAGCCAATTGGCGCTGGAGTCCCACAGGGCAGCATCCAGTTCCCTCTATTATACCTAATTTATACTTCAGACATGCCAACAAACAACTTCACCCAAACTTCAACATTTGCAGACGATACAGCTTTTCTAAGCGTGCACGAAAACCGTTATGAAGCATCTCGTTACTTACGGCATCATATATTTCAACTTGAAACATGGTTAAGACAATGGAAGATAATGGTCAATGAGCAAAAATGCGTTCATATAACATTCACATTGCGCCGGGAATCTTGCCCCCCTATTGCAATCAATAATCAAATAATTCCTCAACATTCGCATATAAAATATCTCGGTACACATCTGGATCAGCGATTAACGTGGAAATGCCACATACCACATTCAAATTCAATGGCTTGTTGGAAGAAATTCTGTCCTTAGTCTAGATTGCAAGCTTCTGCTTTACAACTCTATCTTAAAGCCTATCTGGTGCTACGGTATTCAACTATGGGGCACTGCCTCTGCCTCTAATATAGAAAAAATTCAAAGGCGCCAAAATAAACTTCTTCGACTTATCACAGCCGCTCCCTGGTATGTTAAAAACTCAAACATTCATAAGGATCTCAATGTGCCATTAGTAAAAACTATGATTACAAAATATGCAGTAAAATATTTGAAAAGGCTTGAACAACACCCAAATCCACTAGCTCGAATTATTTTAAATCATGGCGGCCACACTCGCTTAAGAAGAAGAGACACTGCAGTACTTATCAATTTAGATGAGTAATAATCACCTATGTATGTGAACAGAACACGTGTTGAAGAAAATTTTTGTCTGGCACTGGCAGGACATAAATAAAGTATTAGAATAAGATTTGATTAATTATTGTTAGTTCATATTTATTATATGAAGATTCAATAAATAAAGAATGAAAAAAATGTATTCCCACAATTGCTTAGTTTGGACCTTAAAACTGCAAACTTTGAACAAAATGTAGAAAATCATAAGGTGGACAATTTTTAAGATATCTGCTTTTTGTGATGTTAATGTTTCATAAGTAGGAAAATCTTTTGGGTATCTTCTTGTGAAATCTATTTTATATATTTTTTAGGAAAATAATTATTTGCTGTAAATTCATTTAGTTAAGTTTCCTAATCTTTATTTCTCAAACATTTACAAAAAATTTATTAAAAAATATTGTGGACTTGTTCCTCTTTTTTCCAAAATTAATTTTTTTTATAAAAAAAGGAATAACGTTTTATTCGGCTATGCCGAATCTTATATAACCTTCCCCATAATTCGATAAGAACAGAAATTAATTTAAAACCGTTGTTTGATAGAAATATGTTAATGTATTTTCTGCCACACCCACATTGTGTCCGATGTTGGCAATATGCTTGTACCTAATTTAGAAACTTTGGATCTTGCCGTTTTTCAGATATACAAAAACAACAACAACAAGTGGTTAATTGGAAAAAATACAGGCAGTCGTGTTTTTTTTCTTTTTGCCATACATCAGCTATTTGTGGACCGATTTTCAATAGTATATATATATATAACAACCCGTTTCCGTCTTTCTGGGGTCTTCGAAAAACCAATTTCAACATGGACACGGACATCGTTAAACTAACTTCGTTACTTAAAAGAACCCAGACTAAACCTTGTATTTTTTAAGTTCTGGTACATGCGATAAAATCATTATGAAAAAACTAGTACTATTTTATTTGTAAGATATGAATGTATTCAAAAAATTATTATTTAAAATGGCAACCATTTGCCATGTAGCATGAACATAGTCTAACAGACCATTCGTCTTTTACAGTACGCACAACATCCACAAGAAAATTATGCACTGCTTGAATACGGGCACGAATTTGGATGAAGTGTAGTGCAGACCGTTCCCTAAATATACATAAATAAGTCTATTTTGTGAAACACCTACTTACCTAATCCCGCCCACATTTTGCCGCATGTTGTGTGCTGATAACCGAATTTGGGAACTTTGCCCCTTACCGTTCTCAAGATATACAGAAATCTATAATGTATTTTCATGGGAAGTGTCACGCCTGATTCTTCAATCCCGCCCACTTTTTCGGCTGTAGTGTATTCATAACCAAGATGCTTGTACCTAATTTGGAAACTTGGTATCTTGGCTTTCTTCAGGTATACATAAAATAAAATAACAACAAGGAATTTATGGGTGAAATTAGCAGCAGTCGTGGCTTTCATATCTAAGCCATTTGTGAACCGATCAGGCTGAAGCAAACGATTCCGGACTATATGTGATATATAAATTTTGAGATAGTATTTCAAAAGCTCCGTGTTTTTTTTATATGTGTCAATATAAAAAGTATTATGCAAAGAAAATTTTTTATAGCAAAAAAACTGATACAAGAAATATTTTGCCAATAATAAAAATACGTACGAAAAAGATTTTTTTTAAGAATTTTTTTTTTTACACGGCAATACTGTATTTGCTTACGCAAAATATTCAGCCAAGTGTGTATCTACATACTTGCTTGCAAAAAATATCCCACTCAGTTTGTACATTTGAATCCACATTTTAAAACCCAACTTTTTGTTTTCTTATAGTATAAAGTTTTTTAAGAAATAAGTTTCTAATGTCCAATTTCACCAATTCAATATATACATATATCAATTTATATTTGAATAAAGTTATTCGTTTAGTTTAATTTTTATTTGATATGAAAAAAGAATTTTAATCATAAATTGATATTTAAATAAAAGGGTGAAATTGGCCATTAAAGAGTAAAAACTTTTATAAGAAATAAATTTCGTATCAAAAATAATTCGTTAAAAGAAAAAACATTTATATCCGTTACCCGTAATAAAACAACTTAGTCCTCTCTACTAGCTAGTGTCTTTATTCTTTCATGTTGCATTGGTTACACAGAAAAAATTAAAAATTGAAAAACTAATTTGACATTCGTAGAATCAAGTAAACAATTTGTTGATTTGCACCTATAATAAATGCCTGCACGAGTGTATTTTTAAGTCTGGGATCACACTATGAAAGTTTTCTTTCAGAAAGTCTGAGTTTAATGGTGAGAGGGGGAGAGAACATGCTTTTCTTTTCTCCTCTCTCACCTATAAACTCAGACTTTCTGAACATGCTGGCCAGAAGAATTCAAATTCAAAGTGCTAAATCGACAAAAATAAAGTGCTAAATTGTTCTACAGCGAAAAATAAAAGTGCTAGTTTTGTAACATTGATTTTTATGAATATAATAAAAAATTTACATTTGAAATTTTTTTTACATATTCATTTTGTTTAATATAAACACTTATTATAATGTTACTTTATAAAATATTTTATGAAGATTTCTTTTCTGAGAAATATGTTGCATTAATGTAAAATGTTTTACATTTTGGTTTTCGTTTGTACAAAAAATACAACTGTGGGAAAAATTTTCAAGTTCTTTTGTGAATAAGTTAATAAAAAACATGCAAAACATGTTGCATATTTTACCCTTACTTTTACTTACTTTGTTTGCAGAAGCAATGTTTTATTTTCTTTGTCATAATTCATACCGCTCATAATTTTGTAAAAAGTTTGCTTTAAAACAAAATATAAAAATATTTAAATATTAAAATGAAAAAAAGTCTATGTACATTAGGGCTATAACTTTTTCACAATTTTTGCGAATATCAAAAACGGCATAGTATAGTCGTGTAGAACATTAAGGGTCATTATTACAACTTGGCGTTAGTTGCTATCCGTCAGATAACAGATGCTTTTTGACAGATAACACATTACTATCTGTCAACTTAATCCTAACTTTAGCTAACTTCAAGTTGTAATAATGGCCCTAAAAGTTATTAATAAAAAATATGATAATTTTTTCGGATTGTTAAAAAAGTTCACGCAAGGATCGGGTTGAAGTGTTAAAACCGCTTTTTTTATCTCACGGAAATTTTAAAAAATTTACACCTGATATTTGTATATTTTCCAATACGTATCACTTAAATGCTATTTTGAAAATTATCCATTGCTTTAGATTTAAAAATTTCCCAACGGTTTACAATTCATCGCGGTTCAAAATTACTTGGAAGGTTTTAGAAATTGCTTCCCTGCGTGTGTTTTTTTTTTTCGCAAAACGACGGGAGAAAGGTGTTTTCATTACTAAAACATTCTTGGCCACTCCGTTCTACTTCTAATGTACATTATTATCATTTTAATTTTTCTAAGCCATTAGTGCTGTCAATACTTTTTACCAAACCGTAATAGCGTGCAGAAACCGCTCAAATAGCCTTAGAAATCGCTCATGAAGTACATTAATGATAAGAGTGTAATAGTTGTAAAAAAAATCAGCTTAGTTTGTTCTATTGAAGTTGCACAACATGTAACACTTCGAGTGCTTATAGGTAACATTAGAAAGTATTACATGCACTGTAACATATTTTTTCAGAAAATAAATAGCCATTAAATAAGGTTGAAGACTTGATACTTTACTTGAATTGATTGTGTGAGTTTGTAGGTGATTTTTGGATCTAAAAAAAGTGCTAAAAATGCTAAATAATTATAAAAATGTGCTAAACTAGCACTTAGCACTTTTTTCGAAATTCTTAGTGATAATTCAGAAAAAAATGTGCTAAATCTAGCACCAAAAGTGCTAACTTGCCAGTCTGCTAATGAAAGAAAACTTTCATAGTGTGAACCCAGACTAAGTATTGTCAAAACAGATATAACAGATACATATGTATCTGTTACTACTGATATAAATGAGAGAATCAGTGTAACTGATATTGTACGTTTTTGCTTTTGCCCACTTACCATATCTTAAAAACAAAAACAGTTGCATTTAGTATGACACAACCTTTTTTTGCTCGCAAATATATGTTGTCACCATAAGTATTTTCAGAATATCTGTGTTATATGTTGTATTTTAACCCTGCAAATAATAGGACCAGTCCAAACACGCGTGTAAAGAGTAGCCCACAAGGGACTAGGACTAGTCCTAAAGTAACCCAAACGTATGGAAAAAACATGGCTATTTAACATTACGATGTCCTAGGGCAGCACCATATAACCCAGCTTTGGAGTACGAAGGAGTAGTCTTAAAACTACTCCATTGTATACACAAGAGGATTAGTTTAAACTTCGTTTAAAAACGAAAACACTACAAACACTTTTTAACAATGACATGGTCCATGCTTGCATTACATCGGACCAGTCCATGGAGTATTCCATTTAATCAAAATGGATCAGGTGGTCCAACATTATTTGCAGGGTTAGCCATGTTATAAACTATTTTTCTATGAGGATTTTACAGAAGATAGTTAAATCATGAATGGGAAGACAAAAAGGCGAAATGTTGCAAATTTTTTGTTTTAAAAATGGCAATTTTCTCAATTTTGCACACAAAAATATGTGCATACAGCAGAAACATATCTCTAAAAAGATCGATAAAGCAGATCTTAAGGTAACGGCATTTTATTCCTTTACTTTTGTTTGTTTATACCGCCTGACTGTTAACAAAAAACCCTAAAACTACACCCACAAAAAAACATGTTTGAATATGGTCACCTCCAACAAAACTATGTTTAAAGAAAATTTTAAACATATTATGTTTTATTTTACCATATAATTGTCACCGACAACCATATTATGGTTCAATTAGTCCTCTATCAAAAAGCCACAACCATACTATGGTTACCTCCAAACATAATATGGTTAATAATAACTAAAATATGCTTAGGACTTATAATAGCATCGTTGTTTTTCAACCATAGCATGTTGCTCTTAGAAAAGAGGAAAATACTATTGTGAATTTGAAACCATATAATTGTTTTATTCGTACATTTTTACGAGTATTGCCAAAAAAAATTAAGAACTGTTGTATTAAAAACAATAACCAATACAAATAATATCCAATTTTAAAAAGGGCATGTTCGTAAATGCATCACTGCGCTGCATCAGAAAAGCAAACTTTTTTTAATGCCGATAAAAAAAATTATTAATATAATCTGTTTTATTATATTTTAATTACATATTTTCTTAAAATAATTTAAATGTTACTGGAATCAAATATTTATTTTTAATTTTTGTTCAATTAAAAAAATTATTGATTCAATTAACACATTATTTAAATTATAATAATTTTCAAAAAATTTATTAAATTGATAAGAAACTAATGAAAATTTTTTCTGTGAACATAACGCAACAATTCTACTATGATCATTTTTGGGTTAACGAATAATATTAATTAAGGCTAGTTTACACCATCTCACAAGTCTTACGTATTCCATAATACTTTGTGAGATTTGTAATGTATATACGTGAAGGCCATGAGCACCTAAACCCAGAGGATGTTTTGTGTAGCCCATGTGTCTTAACATGTCAGGTTTAGGCTGCGTCATCATAAATATCAGTCGGGCCTACTATTTGCCCCCCGAAAAATTTCCGCCTAGAAGTCCCCGACGTTTCGTCATCCATCTCACAGAATCTGCATATTTTGGTATATGTATTACCGAACTTAAACTGGTGGTATCTAAAACCACAGTGCCCCGTGAATAGGCCAACAAGTTGTCTATGTTCCGCTTTCTCAAGCATCAGAAACCTGCTTGCCCTGCGCGGGACAGTGTCACTTTGTGAGATAGAAATCTAATGAGTTTTGTAGCGACTGTCCAAAACTCTAACTTAACATAACCGTTTGTGTTCACACCATCACACAAAGAATAAAAACTCACACATGAAATAAAATGCACCCTGATCCAATGAAAAGTGTTATTGTTTAGAAATTTAAAAAAAAAAATGATGAAGTCGTATGGGATGTCAAACTTTTTTTCATAAAACTTGTTATTTCCATCACACATGCATGCACACCATCAGACTTTTACATATAACTTGAGTTTTTGACATGTATTAATACAAAGTTTAATAATGTAAACTAGCCTTTAAAGTCAGTAGCATGTACATTTTTTTAAGCACTTGTTGTGGTATAAAAGTGTTCCAATATAAGTAAAAACCATAAGTAATTTGATTTATTTCCCAGCTAGTTTTTAAATAATTTGGAAGACAAAATGGGAATGGTTTCATTTTGATCCGATTCAAAGTAATAAAATCGTTTTGATATGAACCCAATGGAAATGTTAAGCTTAAAAATGATTGAATGAATGAAAAATGAAAGGGTGTGTGGGAAATGGTAGCAATGTTCTATGGTGAAAAAAAATTGTCCGTGGTAGAAAAATTTCATGTTTGTTTTGTGTGAAATTATAACATTTTTGACAACTTAAAATTTTGGTATAAAGAAAAAAACAATTATTTGCTGTTTGTTAAAATGAAGTTAAAGTCGGAAAATTTTTTGGCGGCGAACTATGTAAGTTAAGTGTATTGCATATATTGGTAGATGTGCCTTGATAGCACAACTGTACTTATATTTTTTCCACAATTTTTTTAGTGTCCTTTAAAAAATGTTGATCATGAACGGGTTAATTTAATAGTACCCTACAAGAAATGAACGAGCGAATAGTCACATTTTTCACATTGGTGTTAAGAAAATGATAGAAAGAAATGACCGAAATCAAGTTTTCTGTCATTTTTAAATACCATTTTTGGGGATACAGCTTTTACTTTTCTCTTGCCCATGTAAGGTGAGGCGGTCTAATGTCTATATACATATACATATATAAATATACAGAAAAAAATAAAAATTAGTTTTTACTAAAAAATTTAAAAAATTTTTAAAACAAATATGTACATAAGGTGCTCTTCGAAAGAGTTGTTTGACTTTTTTTGCCTAACCAACTTTTGTTAGACCTTTTTTCCTTCCTGATCCAGGGTTTCTTTCAATGTGAAAGTCTTCCTTATACTATTTAATGGCTTTTGAGATCTTCAGATCTTTTCGCATTTTTTAAAAGTCCATATTGGATATTTTTTTGAAAAGTATCAATTATTTTTTCACGTACTTCTTTTAGTAAATATAATATCTGAAATATTTTAAAAAGCCAACGTGATAAAAAAAATTTGTTGGACCATGGATAGCTTTTGGCTTGATTAGTGTGTATAAGTGTTTTCTGACTCACTTTTTATGTATTTTGATTTAACAAACTATCATACTGTTCACGGTTTAACTGGTAAACTAACGAAAAACTATTCACCAAATAGATTCTACTCTTCTACGGACTTGAGAGTTCAAGTAGGTTTTCCTTCACCTTATTTGTGTATGTGTGTGTGTGTTCCTTACACCATTTGAGCCCTACCACAATCAGCAAGATTTACTGCAAAAAAGCGTTTACAATAAATTGTTTGCCTTTATCATTCGAGAAAACATATTAGGATTATGGAGGTTCAGAGTTAAATTGAAAACAAAAGTATTTCTGTTACACTCAACTTACTTTGCACTAACATCTAAAGACTTTGCTGCCTTGTAGTAAAAACACTACAATAACAGCCACTACTTTATCTCCCAAAGGGAAACTGAATTTTGTACAATAAATAAATCAGTAAGAAATGAAGAAGAAACACATACGACTACGCAAAACTAAGCAACTGAGAGACAACGAATCTATATGAAGGGGCTGGAGGTGCAGCACGGGATGATAGATGGGTTTATATTTTTGATTTTCGCTCTATTACATTAAAACGGCAGTTAAGGAAAGAATATGATACAAACATCGCTAACCAAGGTCTTTATTTGCAAAGCACATCATCTTTTGTAGAAAAACTTAATATTAATTATAAATTTTTTTATGGAGATTTAATTGTTTGGCAAAAATTTCCTGATAAATTTTAAATATTTTTATGAAAATAATTAGTATTGTGGTTATTTTGTTGAACTTTTTATGGTTTTTAATCCAAATTTTTTAATATTTTTAATAAGGGTTAAGTTCATCAAATTTAATATTCATTAAATTATTTTTATGAAGAAAGGAATTTTACAACAAGAAAATTAATTAAAATTGTTATTGATAATTTTTTCATTCTTGACTGAAGCCGGGATCGAACCCTGAACGTATTCATAAAAAATTAAAATGGATTTGAAATGCATTTTAAGAAAAAATTTGTATGAAAATTTTGCCTTAAAACACATTTCAAACTTATTTTTTTTTTCTGAATACTGTAGTTATTGTGTAGATAAAAAGTTTAGAAAATGGGTCAGTAAATGTTTTGAAATGCAGGTTTCCAGTTTTACACACATTTTTTAATAGAATTTTAAGAGTTTAAATAGAGTTTTCTTTTAAGCTCGACTAAACATTCTGAAAGGTAATTCGATTACGAGTTAGATAAATGTTATTGGCGTCAAAATTGTGTATCACAGACTTTAAATGTTTTTTTTTTTTGCTTAATAAATCCGAAATTAAAATATTCAAAGAGAAAATTGCCGCAAGTGGCTTTAAACTGAATTGAGATTATATGATTCCTTTCCTCAAAAATAAATTTAGCTTAGTTGGGTCCAATCTATTCACTACCCCTCTGGGTGTAAAATCTTAAGCTAATCGGACCACAAATCGATTGAAATCGGTTGGGCAATTGGAAAATCTTAATTTTTCCTAAAAATTTACTCTTGCATTTTGTTTTAAGGAGAAATGCTGAAAATTTTAATCATACAGTAAACAGCCGAGACAATTTTCGTCGTTTAATTCAAACTGACTGAGGTATTTACAAAATACTGAGCACACGCTAAAGCTTAATTTTGTAAGAAACCAAAAAAAAGTAGAAAAGATGCACTAATTAACCTGTTTCTAATTTCAGTACAGTGGGTTTTGTTGTAGTTTCCTGTATATATATATATTTTTTTTTCATCACCAAAATAGGATCATGCATCATACAGACCAGGATCAATCTAGTATGTTTAAACGGAAAATGTATATTAAACATTATCAAAAAGCAGAGTTTGTGCAAGAAGGTAAATGAATTTTGATCATTTTAAGTTTTGTTGTTCGTATGACCTTCTTACGAAATAAGAAAAAGTGTTAAAACCACTGCATAAATACTTTTGCCCTCAACTGTCTGCTTCTTCTGCAAGCGCAGGTGTTGCGTTAATAAAATTAAAAAGGACAAAATATAAACAGCTTAAAAATAAAGTAAAAGATTTTAGTAAAATACTTTTTTGAAAAAAAACATACATTTACTTTTTTATTTATTAAGTAAGTATCTTGTTTTATAATTGGGGAAAATGGTCCCCTTTTACTGTAATTCTATCAATAGTTGTACAATTTACAGGAAAACAAACAGTTAATACCGTGTTCAGATATACCTTTTTTATTGAGTCAATATTCGGTTTATTGACATAATTATCTTTCTGTTCACATATACACAATTTAGCTAACTCAATTTATATTACTACTACATACAACATTCAACGTAAACAAAAATGTACATGTATAAGCAAAATGTAAACAAGTTTTGACATCTTTAAAGAATAAACATCTGGCTTTTGCAACGACCTAATTGATGGGCATTTGTTTTGTTGTAATTTCAGTTGCCAAATGTCAAAACCCTGTTTAGTAAGCTGTGTTATGCTCAATAAACACACTTGTGGCAGGGTCGCATTTTAATTTTACTCAATATTTATAACAATTTAGTATTAATTGAGCAATAACTAAATTGCAATTTTATATGGATAATTGAGCTCAATAATGTCATTTATTGCGTAAAACTCAATTAAGGTGCATATCTGAACACGGTATAAGGTTACATTAAAATAAGTGAAATACAATACATGGACATTTAATTTGCCTTATAGGCCATTTACATTACAACGAAATCTAGTAGATTTCATTTAAAATCTTCCTCAAAATCTAGTGCGTTTACATTATACTTTTATGACTTTAACGAGATAAAAACTGATTAAAAGTTTTTTGCACAAAAAGAAATATACATTAAAAAATGGCATTACCTTTTATTTATAATTAACATCATTTATTTTATCAATATTAGTTGTCTCTTATTTTTTTTACAATTTTTTAACCTTTTTTAAAAGTTTTTGTTTTTATCCAAATTTTGAAATTTTAATTAGGCTAAAGTTCATCATATTTAATTTTCATTAAATTATTTTTATGAAGAAGGAATTTAACAACATGAAAATTAATTAAAATTCATTGATAATTTCTCATTCTTAACTGCTGCTGGGCTCGAACCCAGAATTTACGGACAGGTTACCCTTACATGGTTCAATTGCAACCACTCAATCTCTTTAGAGGGGTTTGCCGTTTAATGCTTTAAACACATTCGAGACAGCAAGCTACCGACTTTAATATGTCAAAACTAGAATACATGTGTGCATATGGAAATGATTATTTTCACGACGACACGGATACATGGCTGCAGGTTGTTGTCTGTGCTTATTTTGTCGTTGTAGTCAAATTAAACTAATTTCTATTTTTGTCCACTACAAAACAGAAAAAGTGCTGCTAATATAAAAAAATATTTAAAAAATAAGTGCTTAAAATTTTTTTTTTTTGTTTAACAGAAAAGAATCGGCTTGAAACAAGAATATTAACTCGGCTCAACACCAAATTGTAATTTATATAATTTTTTTATATCCTTGAAATAAGTTCTATGGGAAGATGTTTTTCGCGCCAACGCTTCTAGTTCAGGAGTTATAGGTCGTAAAAGTTTCAAAATACTTTATCCATATCTCTTTAGGTATAAAATGAATCTATAAAATATGGGAATCATTGGAAAATTCTTTAAAGTGTGTTCCACATGGCGTTTATGGCACACCGATTAACCAATTAAGAGCCAGTTTTATATATTTATACTCCGTGGCTGACTTTTTTTCACAAAATTGGCTTTATCTTTAAATCATGTCGATATAACAATAATTATTTAACCCTAAGATATTTGCTTAATAAAGTTTTTCTGAATTGCGGTTTTTCGGCGTTGCAGAACACTTATTATTTATGTTCATATTACAATAATTCAATCAGCCCAATCATGAATAAAAATTCCCCGGGAGTTTTTTCCCTATACCTACTTTTACAATTGAATTAACATAGGAAAAATGAGAGAAGGGAGAAAACTCCCGGCGAATTTTCATTCATAATTGGGATGAATATGTAAGAAGTACATAAATTATTACCAGATATATATTTTAAATCAAACTTTTAAATAAATTGACTAATTTTCCAAAATAAAATTTTTTAAAGCTTAATAAATTTAAAATTTTATATGATGAAGTTACTAATAATATGGTATATAAAAGATTAAGTGTTCTTCCCTAAAGATATTATGTTTTAATAAATATGTATGTTGACAAAATTTTAAGTTTTGTAGAAAAATCTTTCAGGAAAAATTTATTTTTTAAATTGGCCCTTAACGGGCTAATAAATCGGAATTTTTTAAAGATCAAGTGAAAGCCATTTCGAAGCAGTTTCTAATAATACCACTACTTCTTAGATCCAGTTTTTACCTAAAAAGTTATTAATATATCACTTGCGCAGAAGTAAAGTTTAATGTTCGTAAAAGCATCACTTGTAAGAAACTTGGCATCACTCTCATATGTCAAAAGTTTTTATGCAGTAATGCCGCAGCTCTGCAGCAAACTTTGGCAATTATTGCTTCAGTGCAACTGGTAATCACGCATCAGCAACAACATTTTGCATCACTGCAGCAGTGATACATAGTTTTTATGCATTTACGTACGCACCCAAAGTGTTCTGAAACTTTTACGAACTATACCACGTGTGTTGAAAGAACAAATTTTCTTATTTTAAAAGCATTTTATATGTATTTTTTGTTTAATCTGCCGTTAAAATTATATTGTTTATTAGTTACAAAAACAACAAAATTAAAATATTTTAATTTTTTTTAAATAAATTCATTTGTTGATAATCTTAAATTAAGTTTGAATTTTATAAAAGAAAAAAAATGATAGTGGCACCACTGAAATATAAAGACATAGTAAACAAAAACAGCTGTTTGTATTTTTCAATTGTAGCTGCCGTCTTCAACATAATTTAGTAGCTGACTACACGACTAAAATTTCAGCCAGCAGCATATGTAGTATTGTGTTCGTGTAGCCTGCTGTGGTGAATGTGTTTAATGCATAACACTCACAGCCATCGACGACTGCTGGCAGTCAATAGTCAAACATCAATCTTTAAACCAAATTGTTTTTAACCTTTGGTAGATCGAAATTTGCTTTGAATCATTATCTATTTTAATTGATTTTCCAAGTTCCTTCTTACTTCTGTTTTTCGTACTTTTTGTCAAGAATTCTTCTTGAAGTCTAAAGTACGTTTTTTAAAATGCCATTTTTTTTCTTGTGCATCACTAAAGGCTAGTTTACACTATTATACGTCCATGTATAACTAAAGGCTATTTGCTAGCGTTTTGCTTTTTTTCGAAGTTGTGTTTGAGCAAAGAAAACATATGTTTTATCATAACACAACGTAAGCAAACAAATAAGTTACAAATTAGCTCTGTGAAATAAATTTAAAATTAAAATGCCTACTGCGACAAACAATTGACAAACTCAAAGAAAATTTTTATATTGCATTTTTTTAATTAAAATGGTGAAAAAATGTTACAAGTTTTTCCTTAAATAAAAAGATGGCATATTAAATTGAAATTGTGGGCAATTTTCTTTTCTCTTTAAAGTGCCGTTTTAATAAAATAGACCAGATCGCTAAAGTATACACTAGCGGTTTGAAACGCCAAATTTCTAGCGTTTTCGGTTTTCAGAGCACCTGTTTGGCGTTTTCAAATTGAAAACGCAAATTTTAAGCGTTTTGCGCTTTTCAGAACATGGGCGATACTTTGTATTAATATATGTCAAAAACTCAAGTAGTATGAAAAAGTGTGATAGTGTGAATGCAATGTGTCATGACATTGACAAGTATTAAAAAAAAAAAAAAATTGACATCGCATACGACTTCATCTTCTTTTAAAATTTTTTAACACAATAACATGTTTATGTGTGATAGTGTGACTACAAACTGTAATGTTACATTCGACTTTTTGATAATCCCAACAAAACTCATTTGATTTCTATCTCACAAAGTATTATGGAGTACGTAAAACTTGTGTGATAGTGTAAACTAGCCCCTAGTACTACTAGATTTTGAGTAGATTTCGCCGAAATCTAGTCAAGGAGTAGATTTTGTATTGTATTGTACGGGAAATCTAGTCAAAAACAGCTCGATTTAGCTCGAAGTCTCGTAAGTATGTACTAGATTTCGTTGTAGTGTAAATTGACTATTAAAGTAAATATATATTTGTTTATGGGTCAGACTTTGTTTAGTTGTATCTGACAACAACTATTTTTTTCGTTTTTAGAGCCTCAAAATAAATTTTATGTTACACTTCACTGCTTTGTGTTCTACTTATGTTCTAAACTTCTTTACTGGTGCTTCTACTTCAGATATTTCCAGGTGTCATTTTCAGTTTTTTGTAATTTTCCTCCACAGTATAAATTGCAAGATTTTGGATTCTTTGTCTTTATATAAAATACAAAATACTTACACATCTGTATGTATTTTAACTACAAAATACTTCTATTTATTGTATGCATTTAAAATACAAAATACAAACTACTTTTATTTATTGTATGTATTTAAAATACAAAATACTTGCTGGACATGTATTAAAAATACAAAATAGAAAATGCTTGCACTTCATGTTTTTTAAATACAAATACAAAATACGTATTTGTATTTTAAATACGTATTTCAAATACTGCCCAGCCCTGTATATAATACATAAGATTTAAAAAACCAAAAAAGAAATTAGAAAGAAAAAATTAATATGATTGATCTACTTACCCGTATTACACCTAACAGAATTATAAAACACCAACATCATGCCCGATATGGTTTTTATTTTAGAAATCGTATGTACATATTTAACCAAAAATGTAAACTAAATGAGAAGCAAGAGTTCAAATTTACTTTTTAACCCTTCGTGGTACACATGACTCTGGCCAGACCTTTTTTCAATGTGTATAGAAAATCAAAACATGCGTAAGCCGGAGAGCTAAACACAAAGAAAAGTGCAATCTTTTTATACATATTTCAAGAAAATCCGGGATTGATGTTCGAAAGAAATCCCATTTAGGATTGTTTTGAGTACATTTTAGTGTTATTCGTACTTGAATTTTTGAGTACGACTCGTACTTAAAGTAATCATAAAAAAACTTGATTTATCCCGAGTGTTTTTCTTTCTGTGTAGATACCAGAGCTGTAAAATATTGCATCAATTTAAAAATCTATTCATACATTAATTGATTGCAATCAAATTTGATTCTAATCATTTTGAAATCGAACAATGAAATCAGTTTGGTTGAAATCATTTTCATTTCAGTAGCAATTGATTGCAGTTTTTTACATCTCTGGTGTGTACATATTAAATGAATATCTAGATTTTAATGGCAATGAGAATTTAAATTTGATGATGTATTTTGACTATAAATATCTACATCATATCATAATCGTAATGTGTTGTGCAGTACAGCAAGGTTATCAGTAGGGTAACCAAAAAAAAGCAAATGCTTATTTTTTGGTTTACAAGATAGAAAGATTTTGATTGAATACAAATTCCGATCATAAAAAAACAAAGAAAATGAGTTATATTTGTTAGGGCTTTTTTTTGCTTATTTTGGCAATATTGGCTTTTTTTTAGTTATTTTTGCGATATCGGCTTATTTTTGCTTATTTTGCCATTTTAAGATAATTTTTCATTTTTTTCATACGAAAAAAAACTTATTTAATAAAATTTTGCAAAAATCGTTGTTATTATTTTTTTTTATGTGCAACTTTTTTTTTATAAATTCTAAAAAATCAACCATTTCTGTGCTGTAACAACTCTGGTTAAAAAATCGTTCAAAGTTATGGTAATATTTTGTGCTTCCCTTGCACAATATCATCCCCACAATTATTATACCCACATGGTGTGGGCCACACCACAAGAGTGGAGAGGGTATTATGCATTTATGCTGATGTGAGAAACACCTTAAAATATTAGTCCTAAAGTATACCGATCAACTCAGAATCACTTTCTGAGTCGATCTAACGATGTCCGTCCGGCTGGCTGGCTGTCCATGTAACCTCGTGCGCAAAGGACAGGTCGCAATTTTAAAGATAATTTAATGAAATTTGGTACGTGGATTCTAATTGGCACAATGGCGAATCGGTCCATAATTTAATATAGCCCCCATACAAGCTGCTATCCGGAAGAGGGTCTTTGTGCGTACTATCAAACCAATTTAAATGCAATTTAAGACATATGTATATAGATCCATATTTATATGGACACGTAAGGTATGCATTTTTTAAAAAAATAGGACCATGAGGGGAGATAGGGTCAATTTCTGCCCATCAGTAACTATTTAACCGATTTTAATGAAATTAAAAACATAGATAGATCTCTACTCATATAGCCATACATTCTCGAAACTTGTTTTGAAATACTGTTGTGTTGGGTATCATACGGTCGGGCTTGACCGACTATACTTTCTTACTTGATTTTTATGCAACCCTGTGTTAGCGGCACTGTAATGTCCTTTTTATAGTGTTGTGTATAATTTGTATGTGTCTATGTTTTTAGTATTAAGCCTTTTTATCAACTTATTTTATTATTTGCTTGTTCAAGTTCTTTTCTCTCGAAAATTCCATAGCTGTATTCTTACGATCAAATTCCTCAGTCTGTAACGTCTTATTTCTTTTTAAATATAGTTTTTGTATAAAGTAACGTCTGTTAGTTCCACTTCTCTCTGTTTTTGGTATAGTAACGTCTTATTTTTTGGCTTTTATAATATAGTTTAACTATTAAGTTTTCTCTGTATATCAAATATTGTTAATTTCTGCAAACTTTGGGGTTTTACACAAAGTTGTAAAAAAATTGGAAACAAAAAATCTTTCATTGGTCTTCTAACTTGGTGGCCACACGATCAAGTGTTGCCCTTCAATTCCATTCAATTTGCAATAAACTCTCACTTTTTTACTAACACACTCACACTTTTTAAATTGACCATGAGATGGCTTTCAATTTCACCTCTCCATTTGTTTGGCAATTTTACTTTCAATTTAACAGCTGATTACATGTTTGTCTTCATAAATTGTTTTCTTGATGAAATCTTGAAAGTAAATTGCTTACAAATTGAATGCAGCCTACGTCACAGCTTTCAATTTATGTAAATTTTGACAAGCAGTATATGTAAAAGACTATCAAGAACATCTTGATCGTGTGGCCGCATGGTAAGTGAACATAGTTATGGACCGTAAGAAAAATGTCCCGTGTTCCAGGGGATATAGAAGACAAGTTAATAAAACATTTAAATCAGTTTCATTAAAAAATGAAGGATTTTCGGTATTAAAAGATATTGGGGATATTTTGCGAGGCAAGCGGAATTATGAGTCCAATCGTATAAAATATACTTCAGAGCAATTACTCAATTTTAAATATGCTCCCTCAACATCTGTAGACGTAGGAAGAACTTTTTCTATGTACAAAAACTTGCTGACTCCAAACAGACATAGTTTTCTTTTCGAAAATTTATTGCATCAACTTAAAATTTACTATAACAACGTATTAAACGAATTAAGTGGAAAATTAGCAAGTTTAAATTGCTTTTTTTTAGTTTTGACAGCTTATTTTCATGTTTTTAAGCGCTTTTTTTAAGAGCTTAAAACTGTTTTTTTAGTGCTTTTTTTTTGGTTGCCCTAGTTATCAGCAACTAGAATGAATCGGCATCTTAGGTTTGCTATAAATATACTAGTTCGCCATATCTGTAACGAAGAAATTTCAATAATCTTAAAACTTGTCAAAAGATAGACAAAAGGATTGATTTCTTTTAAATTTTAAAAATTATTAATTTTTAAACAAATCTAAACAACATTATACTGAAAAAAAAATGAATCTGAAGTCAATGATATAGAGAGTATTGGCTTCCCAATTTTAGGCGCATGAGTAGGGACTATGAACACTCGCCACCAGTGTTGCCACGACCAAAAAAACTTTTAAGCAAAATATAAAAATTAAGTAACCAAATGAAAAAAGAGTAACCAAAAAAATAATTCATTAAAATGATTATGTTATTTGCAGCTCAGTTAAAATATCACATGAATCGGACACCCCTTTGTACTTTGTACAACTGCAATTCTCTTCTATTTTTGCAAACAGTTATCGGTGGTTTGCTTTGAGTTTTAAAGGGTTGTATGTTTTCTAGTTCTGAGATATAATTTGTGTACGGGAAAAGTTCCGTTATAATTTTTTATATTTTGTTTTGTAATTGAATAAAATTGTCTATATTTTCAATTTTTTAACTTTAGTTATTTTTTTAAAATTTTTTTAATGCAAATTGGGTTATTTTAATAAAACTAATTTTTAAATGGGTCGAGGAAACACCTTAACCAAAGCTGGAGAAATAATATTTAAAACTTATAAGGAATCTGGATAATCGATCCACAAAATTGCTGAACGAATCAAAAAAAAATGAGTTTAACTAAGGAAAAGATATAAAAGGCCGTACTACAGTATACTTTTGGCAACTGATAAACGTGCTATTCGTATGGCCAATTTCACCAATTCTCTTTAAATATCAATTCATATTTAAATATAGTTTTTCATATAATTTTAGCTTTATTTGACATGAAAAACGAATTTTAAACATAAATATATATTTAAATAAATTGGTGAAATTGGCCATTAGAGCAGCATCAAATTCTCATGACTCGTCAAAATTCACAAAAATTCAAAGCTGTGACCCCAGACTGCACACAATTTTTAAGTAATAAATTTTCAAGATGTCATCAAGAAAATGATTTAGAAAGACAATCGAAAAAGGTGCTCACTAAATTTGTGATCTTCGTTTTCTTGCACGTTAATTGAAACTCTTAACTTGAAAAAGTAACTGAAAGCGAATTCGTTCCAATTTTCAAAGGTATGAGTGAATTGTTAAAATAATAAATTGAGGGTGGTATAACTAAAAATGCAAGACTTGATTCTCTAACCCCCAAGTAAATCAAAAATGGGTTATTTTTCAGTTGAAAAAAAGTAACCAATATGGAAGAAGTGTACACAAGTACACATTGAGGAAAAAAGTAACCAATTTTGGTTAAAAGCAACCAAAACGGCAACGCTACTCACTTTAAAAACTATTATCGTCATAAGCGTATTATTTGTATGGAAGATTGTTTTTGGAAAATAAAAATGTTCGTTATAAACAAAAGTTTGTTATAACCGTGTTCGCTGTGTCCGGTGTACGTTATTACTGTGTTTCACCGTAAAAATTTAGAATGATTATAAAAAAACACACAAAATGGATTCCATATAAAAAAACTTCGAAAGTTAGTTTTAACAATTAACTAGTATCGTCTTCTCTACGATACTTTTTAAAAAACACAAATAATGGTTGCGTGTTGAATGTTAAATGAAATGTTTATTGTTTTTTTTTTACTTAGGTATAATTTGCAATACTTACGACAAGTTTTTTTGTTGGTATGGTGGCGGGAGGTTGGGGCACTGGCGGACTTATAGCTTTAATGGTTTGCGTCGGCGGTGGAAAGATCTCCGCTGGCTGCTTAACGTAAAACAGATTTACTCCAAAGTGTGAAATTTTGTTGGTTTTTTAAAACACTTTAAGGAAAAAAATTATATTCCAACCAACAGCTTTGCAGAATGCCGCTGGTGTATGGTGTATGCGCTACTGTTAAGCTTTGGACACAACAACGTTTTTTTTATAACGGAAAAGCAATTTTCTTTTCTCTAGGTAGCTTTGGCTTTTCTATTGGCAGGTCTTACTTTCACTATGAGTATAAATTGATAAAGGCTTTTGTAGCTGCCTTTTGAATAAAATTACTTGAATTGCTTTTTTCGTTTAATTTTCACTTTTGCTGATATTTAAGTATTTTTAAATCGTTGTAGTCTTTTTTTCTTATCCTTTTGTAAACAAAATTTTTTTCTTCCAAAAAATGGAGCCAAAATTTTGTATGATTATTATATAATTTTAAATTTTCTTTTTTGTATGCGTTTTTAATTTTACATTTAATTCACAACTTTTCAGTAATAAGAAGCTCTTTGAAATTCTCTACGTAACAAAAATTTTATTTAATAAATTTTTAAATATTTTTTTTATAAAGCTCTCTACTATAAAGTGATGATTGCACTTAAACGCGTTGCTTGTGTTTTGCTACAACTTGAGGAGGAGCAAAAAAGGTGTTACAAATGGATTGCAATATTTGTTGGTATAAATATGGGATATGGGTTTATCCAAAATTAATAACGTTTTTTGTTAGTTTCAATTTACAATGGTCGATTTCTGTAAAAATTTAAAAAATAACTCGAATAACACTTTTCCTTTTTGCTGCCTTTAAGGTTGAGTGCGAAATATTTTATAACAATTTTCTATATTGCAGATAGTTAAGCAGTGTTGTTACTCTCTTTATGTGATTTGCTTTATACAAATATATATTTTTGGTTATTTTAACTGAACTAGGCTACTTGCACGGCTAAGGAACGCAACGACTGATGGACTCGCTTGTCTGATAACGACTGAAGGTCTTTAATGGGAGCAATGCGTCGCTGAAGCGGCAATACAAAAAAAAAAAAAAAATAATGTTGTTGGTGTTTTTTGCTAAAAAAAAAGTAGAAAAAAACAAAACGAGTGTCTCTAATACACAATGAAACTAACAATAACATCAGCAGCAAAAACAATAACAACAAAAAAATCACGTATATTTACTCTGTCATCGTCTAAAACTTCCACCTTCCTTGTGGGCCAAATTACACCCCCAGATACAAACAAGAAAAAGGATTCACTTTGTAATCATACGTAAACGACACAAAATTTAACGTTCACACACAAATACAAGTAAAGAGAATAATGGAAAGCGAACTTACAAAAACCATTTGCTCTCTGAGCATCAAGGTGTTAATTGCAGTGTTGCCAAGGTAGCGAAAACACGTTATATATATTTTACGTTTGTGGGAGTAATAAATGAACTTTAGCCAAAACTAAATCGAAAAGTGAAGCCGGAAACAATTTCAGCTCAAACTTAATAGTAGTTCAAAGGTAGTCTGGGATCACACTATGAAAGTTTTCTTTCAGAAAGTCTGAGTTTATTGGTGAGAGGGGAAGAGAACATGCTTTTCTTCTCTCCTCTCTCACCCATAAATATAGACTTTCTGAAAGAAAACTTTCATAGTGTAAACCCAGACTTACTTCAAAATTATTATTTGGTTATATTTTTTTTTTTTTTTCTAGGAATATTTTAGAACAAAAGCTGGAGGTCAACACTTCGCGACCTATGCGTTTGACTCCTTCTAGGTATGAACTCTGCGTGTGCGCTGTGGAACTTGTCAAAACAATTTTTCACTGATTCTCCTTTTTTGACAGATGCATAAACACTTCATAGCATCTAAGCCTTTTCGCTGACTACGCAGATGTAAAAAAAGAAGAAACTGTGTAGTTATTTGTAACAAGTTAATTGCACAAAAGCGTAGAATGCATTGAGGCATTGAATGCGAAAAGTATGCTCACTTTCCACTTTTGTAAGCATCACAAGCAGGCTTGAACAAATCAACTAATTTTGACAAATGCAATTTTATTTTTACTTGTGGGGATGCCGTATAAAAAGCGTTGCATGAAACTTGAAACATATAACGCAAGCTGGGTATAAAAATCATGCAATGCATGGCAGCGAAAACGCGTGGTGTGAAACTCCAGCTTAAGTATTTTGTTACTATGTATGGCAACATTGGTGCAATTTAAGTAAAAAGAGCAAGAGAGCCAGTCGAATTTCTACCGGAAATGTAAACAATTTCTTAGCCAACCAAACAAATGCATGTAAATACAAAATTCAATACAAAGTAAAACAAAATGAGAGATATAGAGAAAAACACTGAGTGAGTAGAATATTTCTGAATAAAAAAGAGCCTGTAAACATTTGTTTATTATTATTATTATTTTTTGTTCCTGTCCTCATTTAGGGTTGCCGTGTAAAAATTAATGATAGGCAAAAGCGTAGGAGTGTAAACACAACAACAGAAACTTTGGCAAACGAGTATATCGCCAGCATGCCTGCTAGTTATCAGTGACATTAACGCCACAATGATAGATGGCAGGCCTGTCATTTGTGGCTTATACATCAAATGGAACCCAGATATTGTGCATGTACTTTTATGTGCGTTTGGTCATATGAACATTTTACTCGATAGAACAACAAATACATCCGCTTAGTTACAAAAGAAAAATTGAATTTTATAAGACACATTTTAAAGCATTTGAATTTCATCTTTAAACGAAAAGAGATTCTTTAATTGTAAAACATAAATTGTTTATTAAGAATGTGCTTATGTATATGTATATGTATTCATGTTTGTATACGGTGAATCTAAATCTCAAAAAAGGCAAAAAGGACAAATTATGCGTTTAAAAAAATTCATACATGAAATATACATATTTTATATAAAAAGATATATTATTATTTACCGTTTTTTCTTTTATTTCGGAATGATTTTATTATAATAAAAATTCACTTTCGTACGTTTATTTCCTTTAAGGAAGCCAGCCCAACAATACAAAAAAAATACAAACTCCACAAATTTACATTTTATCACAATAAAAAAAAAAAACTGAAAGAAAAGTATAATTGAAAACCTTTATCAAAGAAGAATAAAAGCAATAATGCTTTAATAGTCAGGAGAGCAGAAAAGCAAAAACTTCAATTTAAAGTTGCCAGATATTTTAACTCATTCCGTAAAACAAAAGTATGATTAAATTTGGTATTGATTCGTAGATTACATTTTAATGTATACGTTTTGGCTTTATTAAATTTTATTTAGTTTCAGTACCCAGTACAAACTTCGCTTACTTTTTCAAAATGAATAGCTTCTCGCACTCATTATTTAGTAGATTTCTTTTATAACTGATTCTATAACAACTTCTACAACTACTTATTTCTGATTGTATGTAGGTAAAAAAATAATGACTTACTTTTGAATGCGTGCATTTTGGGACATCCCTTGTAAAATTCATTGGTTCTTTAAATAGAATTTTGAGTAGTGCTTTTAAGTTTTTTGATTACTCAAAACATTATTTTGTAGGTGAAGTTTTTACAGGGTACCTGGCGTTTCAATGTTTAAGTTAGGCGTTTTGTACATATGGTAAGCTACGATGTTTTTTATACCCCTTTTGACCACAGGGGGAAAGAATATATTATAACTTTGTTATTCCATTTGTACTTTCTACAATATTGATATTATTGTGGGTCCTTATGAGCAAAGATTAAAGGATGTTCGTCTGATTTACAATGTCCGTCTGTCCTGTCTGCTAAAGTGGGTTTTTGAAGACCCGAGCAAAAAAATTTCCATTAAAGGTTGCTATTAAAATACAGTCACAGTACTCCACAAATGGCTGAGATGTGAGCAAAAAGCCATGGCTGCCTCTGACTTTATCCATAAATCTTTTGTTATACCCACACCACAATAGGGGAGTGGACATTATGCATTTGTGCTGATGTTTGGAACACTTTAAGATATTGGTCACAGGCCCACCTTTAAGTATGCCGATCGACTCAGAATCACTTTCTGACTTGGTCGCAATTTCGTAGGTAATTTGATGAAGTTTGGACCAATCCTATTGAAAATGCGGCGGTCCATAATTGCACATAGCGCCCATACATGATTCTTCCAAGATTAGGGTTTTTGTGCCCATAAACCATCTTATTATGTTGGTATTAAGATTTAATTAGGTCCAAACTAATTTTATTGCTACTAAATCATCCCACCCAATTTTCTGAATCGGTCCATATTTGACCGTAGATCCCATACAAATACTACTCCCGCAAATAGCTTTTAATGCCATAACTTCCTTTTAAAGTTACTATTTCATTACAAAATGTTGCGCTGATGGGTTCAAACTTAACCATAGGTCCCATATAAGTCCCCTTCCGAAAATCTCGTAAGGCCAAACAAATTTTATATGATGAAGAAATCTATCTATTACATAATTTTGTTCTGGCGGGTCCGTCATTGCCCATGGGTCGGATATAAGGAACACTTTCAAAAATTTGATCTTATATACTGTGCTGTAGGGTATCTATCGTCGGGCCTGACCAACTATATTTTCTTACTTGTTTTTTTTTTCTGTATATCCGGAGAACGGGAAGAGCCAAAATTTCAAAATAAGGTACAAGTACCTTGGACAAAATGAGGGCGAGATTGGAGAAGTGGGCGTGGCACAAAATAGATTTATTGACATCTAAAGAGAGGTGAAGGGTATAAAACATTCAACATAATCGAATAAAGAACTCTTTTTTTTGGCTTTTTTACACGTAACAAATCTGCCGCTTTAATAATAGAAAAAAAAATTTACGCATAATTTTTTGCTTTTTTTTAATTCTGTTTCATGACGTGCGTATGTATGTGAGTGGTATGGTAAAGGGAATTCAATGTTCGGCACAGCCGAATAAGGCACAATTTGTTTTAAAGTTTAAAGTTATGTCGATTAAAGTATTGGGTTAACTTGCTTTTGGAAATAAAAATCAACGGGATTAAAAAAGTTTTGGCTGGTATCACCGTACGTACGATTTAGTCGAAAACCGCAAATTGTTTTAATTTCACATTTGCAGGAGCTAAAAATAAAATGGAATATTTGCAACGCAAATAAAAGGATGATGTCGTCAAAGTGAAATCAACAAAAAAATTAGCTCTCTCGATATCACGAATTTTGACTTTTGTAAATGCGCATGTCACAAAAAATAAAAGACTATTTATGTATTTGGTGGATGCTGTTCGAAAAAGCTGTATCATTCAAGATGGAAATCCTCTTAAACAATTTGCTTAAAATGACAAAATCAGTTGCTGAAAAAGAAAACAATTGCATACAATTAAAATTAAATCTATTTTATAAAAAAAAACAAAAAAAAAATTTACTTATATCTATATGTAGAAATGTACACATTTTTGTTTTAATTCTAAGAAAATGTATAAGTTCGTTAACCAAAACTAACCGAGGTCGCATTCACAGCTCAGAAATAGTGAACAACAATTAAATTTTTATTAGCTTGGTTTTCGGCTCATTCCAGAAGTTAAAATTTGACAAAAAATAACGAAGGCGTTCGTAGCGTACACTATAAAATAAGCTCCAAAAACACTCGCTCGCAGAAGCCAAATAAAAGACGGGTTGACTTGATGATAAACACTAAAATAATAAAAATACTAAAACGAAGAAAAAAATGTAACCGACATTACGCTACATGCGTCAGTGTTCCAAGAACTGTGAATAATACGAGACAATGCTCGCTCAATACCAGTTCATTACAAATACATACAAAGACCAAAAGAAAAAAATAAGAAGGCATAATTCGGCCGTGCCGAATCAATGATACCCACCACTACAAACAAGTTTCAGTAAACCGATTCAAAGTTATAAGTCCCAATAAATCGGGTCAAATTATCCTAAGATAAAAACATAACTTTTAGAAATTTTTGTTGACTGGTAATCAATTAGTTTATCTGTACATAAAAAATACAAGCAATTTCCAAATTTATAAAGACGGTATTAATACCAATTTATCTCAATCGGAATGGTCGCTGTTGTGCTACTTGAAGTAATAAATCGATTTGGTACATTTTTGATACCAATCACTTTTATTTTAATTTTATTCAGTTCGGTTGATATTGTGTCTTTTTTTAAGGCATATTTGAATGGGAGCTGGTAAAATAATGGACAGATTTTTTATATTTTAAAATTAAATAGACTATATATACATATACAATGTAATTACGTCAAATTTCATTGCTGAAGCTCTGCTCACGTGACCGCTTTCGTACCAATAATCTTATTAGGGGTAGACATGGGAGCAGTGGCTGGGGGGAAATAATAGACCGATTTAGTCGATTTGTTTTATTTTTGCTTAATTTAACCCCCCTCGACCACCCGTTTTAGTAGTCGGTATAAAAACAAAATAAATTTTAATTCTACACATACATACATACATACAAATATCACCCACAACTCAGCTGAGCTAAACATTCACTTGCTCTGTCGACACTCTTATTCATTCTACGATTATTGAAATGCTAAGAACTCACACACAAACAAACTCACCCCTATTCGCCCACTTTAGTTCACATTATTTAAATTTTTGGGAGAAACAAACAGAACGAAACTAAATGAAAAACCTAATAGAATAGTGTTAGTTATCCTGCTTTGGAATCCCCCAAAAATCCAGGCAAGCATTCCGACACATACAAGTTTCTTAAAAAAAGACAAAAATTACATAAATAAACATACACATTTTTATTAGACCTGCTATAAAAAATACAATTTAAAAATACCTTTTTTTATCCCTTTAACGAGGTATAAAACGCACTAGTGACATTTAACAACAGCATTTTTTTGGATCATTATAGTGACCCTATAACTCCAAACGGGCATGTTGAGTAGACTATGTTTGCATTGGAACATCAAAACCTTAGAATTAAAATTATTGGTATTTGTAATTGAATATATTGCATTATGAATTATAATAAAGACTCAATTAAACTATGTTAGATAATATGAATATTGTTATTATACCCTTCCTCCACAACTAGTGGTGAATGATGGTATACTAAGTTTTTCAGTCTGTGTGAAACTTCATCTCAGACCCCATAAAGTATATATATTGTGGCTCCTTGGATAATTCTAAGTCGATTAAGTTATGTCCGTCTGTTGAAAACACGCTCACTTTCGAACTATCAAAAAAAAAAAAAAGAAATGAACAATATTTTGGTGTCAAATTGCTTCTAGTTATTCTAAGCAGTTTGGGATTAAAATCCAACAAATCGGTTCGGTAGGATAAGAGTTATGAATCCAAATGTGGCGCGATTTAGCTTTTTATCACCATGCAATTTGCTGATAGTCGATCCTTAGGTCCCGTCTTAAGCAGCCTTCTGAATAGCACTTTGAAACTTATACAACGTTAAAAAAAATTTCACTTCTGTATTTTGCGATACATTTTTGCTTCTGAAAATCATTTGATTTCGGTTAAAACTGTAATGAATCGTGATATTAACGTATGCGGAATAAAATATGGACTGACACATTAGCAGTAATAAAAAATGTATGTACATCAGGTATTAAACAAATCAAAGTTACTATGCAAATGTTAAAATACACAACTAAACTTATTTCACAAAAAGATTTTGAGGCACCCTACGGTGCTCTTGAATCACATTTGTGCGTTTTCTATAATATCCCCCAATAAAAAATTGAGCTTCAAACGAAGAAGGTTTGCAAGGGAAAAATGTTAGAGTTTCGCTTACCATACCGCTTACGGAAGACATGAATTTTATATGGCGAGTTCCCACTTTGAAGCAATACATTTTTGACACAGAAAACGCTTTATTCAACGCACATAAAAACTGGTGCACGTAGCTATTAACTTTACACACTGACGGCCAATTTCACAAAGTTCGGTTATAATTAACTATCAGTTATAGCTGTCAAAACATATTGGTAACCGGAACTTTAAATAAAAGTTAGTTTAAACCGAACTTGGTGAAATTGGCCGTGAATGATTTTTTACAGCTATTTCTGATGTTCTCCCTTACAAACCTGCTTCGTAGTAAGGGAATGCCGTGGCACTTGAAATATTATTTTTTCTTTAATGAAACTTGTTAAGAGCTTCTTCACTTACTTTACTGCATCTCTGTATGTTTTTTTATTGCGTAGCGCATAATTGTGCGCTAATATTTTAAGATGTACCATTAGTGCTTCGCAAAATGATAAAAATTTTTATTGGGCCATTTAATTTGAGTGATAAAACAGTCTAGGTTTCTTGGTTCCCATCCCTATTTATAGATATTTCTTTTCAAATTCGCCTAAAAAGACGCTCATGAATGGACACCAGTCCAGACTCTTTTCTGAGGCTGCTGGAACGATTTTCTTGGCACATTTGACTACTCGGATATGTGCTACGTACTTCTAATTTTTAACTCTTCATTTATTTGCAAACGCATAGTAAGATTTTGAAGTATATCCGGCAATTTCTACCTTCAACATAGCTCGAGTTTGGTTGCATTGTATCAAAATTTTTACCGGATCGTCGTTTTCTATTAAACGGTTTTTAACTTTCGAAAGCTTTTACTGTCTTATAAACAAAAGATTTTTCAATTTGGATTTCAGAAAAGTGTCGAAAAAATACAAATTTTTTTTAATGAGTTTTATTTTCGTTTAATGATATTTTTTTTACTTATTATTAATTTATTGAACTGATCTCTAGCCAAATAGTTATAGGGAAAGTGCCGTTACTTTTCCATATTTTGTTTTTATATTACATTTTGTTTTATTTTTGCACTGATGGTTGAAAATCAGTTCATATTTCATTCCGCATACGTTTTACTCAAAATGAAAAACATAGAACTTTCTGATCGTCGGCCAATAATTGAACATTGGTCTAAATTGCAACCAATTTTAATACTTATGTCCGTTTTTTTTTTTAAGATTAATTTAAAATTTATATATCCTATAGGAGCCCACTCCCTTAATTTTCTAACTGTCGGTGGAGGGTTTCAAAGACTCGGCACAGCTTAATATAAAACTCTTGTTTTTTTTCTGAAATAACCAATTAAAATTAGTTAAGTTAATTATTAAAAGTAAAATCACTACACAATTTTTTATTGTAATTAGTTACATTGTCTTACCAAATACATGTGATTCTTATTAGAGTTTTACTTGTTAAGTAGTTACTATTTTTTCTATTACAATGTAATTTTAATTGAAAATTGCTTCATTTTTATTTAGATTTTAATAACAAGAAAAATCTAATTGTTTTTAAAATTTTTAAAATTACAATAACATGAAATTGCGTAATTATAGATTGAAATAATTACAAATATGACTGCTTGATGTCATTCAACTGATTTAAAATTGTAACCACTGAGTTTCAAATAATAATGAACTGTGGAAAACTTGTTTCAAGGGCAGGTCTAATGTACATACGAATTAAGCACAAAAACTGCCCAGAGGTCTGTGAAGTAATCACTGTCGAAAATTAACTAGAAACGCTAGAAAAATTATATCGAATTCAATTTCACTTTTGTTTGAATTACACCTAAAGAACAATAAATTAAAAATTACGTGTACATATTATGACTGAAAAAAAATTAAATTTCAATTACGTGGAATTAAAATTGATATCGTCGGCTTAATATGCAAACCTGCTAACTCCCTTTGAGCACATTTTACAGGAGAGACTAAAAACTGCTTATATTTCATATATGCAGCCTGAGAGGAAAATCAAAAATATTGTTGGTTTTACACACTTCAAGACTCAAATTGAAGAAAGACTACATGCTGGTCAACGAAGCGTAAATCTCTCTACAACACGGCATCAAAATCCTAATTTACTTAAAATGTGGATTTAGCAGGTTTGCATATTAAGCCGACGATATGTTTCATAAATAACTAAACATTAAAAATAAAATATAAACTTAAAATAAACTTAAGCACACAGTTCTTTGTTACCTGAACAATTTGTTTACGGTCCCAACAAAATTGTTGAAAATGTTAAGGAATATACTTTTCGCATACGAAACATGGCTGTCTACGAACAAACAGAATTTAATTTAATTTAATCTTAAAATCAATGTGTAAAAGCATTGAGTTACAAATAATATGAATCTTCTTTTTACTGGGTACTTATTAATTTTTCTCTTTAAAAATTATCCTGTTTTGTTTTTACCCCTGGAACATGTTGAACCTTCACAGTATAAAAAGTGGATATTTTATCAGTCAATTTTCTAATTTAAAATGATGTAATTTAATAATATCAAAATGATTATAACTAAGTTTTAAAATACTGTAGAGCCCATTTTTGGGACTCTGTATAACAAGTTTAACTTAATACCTTTTTTTTAATAGTTAAAATATGTAAATGAATTTGTTAAAATAATCGCTTTTCAAAATATTTGCACCTGTTTTTTAAATTATTTCAATTATTGTTAAACGCAAAAAAGGTTTAAAAAACGTGTTAAATTTTTTTTATTGAATTAAAAATAAAATAACGTAAATCCAGTTTAATTTAATTCTAAATAAAAATATTTAAATTTCCTTTTAATCTAGCACCACGACTAAGGAATGAATAAGGAGTAACGCGTTGCAGCGGCCAAATTTAAGAATTTCAATCATACCAAGATGGCGGTATAAAAAAATTTTTAAATTTGCCCCATGCATCCCGCAGGATGCTCCTCGATGGGTCAAACGTATGACCAACCCCACTTTATTCTCGATCTCCATCATTTATTTCTAACATACCTACCCGCTATCTCCGTTCCTTAAGGACGCTCCCATACACAATTTTTAATACAGACTAGAAACATATTTATGAAAAAGTCCCATAATTGCTAAAGAGTCGCCTCTAGGGGATCAAATGTATGAGCGAGGTCAATTAGTTTGTTCTCCTTAAAATTTTCTCAAAAAATAAATACTTTCCCTTTATCTCCACCCATTAGGGGGCTCTCATAAAAATATGCCGTCTTATGAAATTTTAAAGTTTATTATCAAAGTAAGCAACCAGTGAAATGCGCATATGAATAGCTTATCCCTTCAACAATAAATTTCAGAGTGTTTATCAAGAATAAAAATTGGGAATTAAGCACGACTGACAAAATCTTGTAAAATTTTAAAGTTTTGTTAAAATTATTCATCTGTTGTGAATAAACTCAAAAGTTGTAGATAGATTTTAATCATGTATGGCTTGCACCGCCTCTGATGAAATCCCAGACTGCCGACTGTTTTGTAGGAATTGTAGAAATACTTCCTTACCAAATATAATTAAATTTAAAAATGTTTTTCTGGAATTATCGAATCACTTACTTGGCAAAAGCTTAATAGCACATTAGAGCGGTACGAACGGGGATCTGGTGGATGAATACTAGAACGAGATACTTTAGGTCAATGGCCGCTTAGGGCAAAACATTGATCTTCTCGAAACAAAAACAGTGAAATTTCATACTTAAAGATCGGACTGTTAATGCCTAAGATATAACGATATAAAAATGGCGAACACAACGATCGGCAAAAGTTCGAAACCTCCTTGCAAAAATAGTTTATACAGGGTGGCTCAGAAGGGCCGAAGTGGTGTGAATTCCTTATAACTTTTTTATTATAGTTTTTTTTACGAAAAACTCTTATGGTAAATTTCACCAATTCATATTTAAATATGGTTTTTATATAATTTAAGTTTTATTTGACATGAAAAACGAATTTTAAACATATATATGATATTTAAATAAATTGGTGAAATCGGCCATTAGTTTGAATTAATTTATTTTAATATTTTGTCTCGACAAACTAGAACTGAGTTGCCAATACGTTAAATATTTTAATACAAGTTTTGTGCTTGTGAAATTAAATTGTGAGTAGTAATCTTTTTTTATCTATTATTAACACACAACCTTTAAAAATAATTAAAAATATGTAGTTTAACACAGAAAACCAAAGCAAAATAAAATTTAAAAAGCCCATGTTACCAAAACAGAATTTATAAAACTCCCCGGACTCAAAAATGGCCACTCTTTATTGTCTCATAACCATATAATTGGGAAGTCTCATCCGCCACTATGCAACTGCGGTAAAATACTTACTATTTGATAAATGCAATATATAACAGGCAAAATAAACAAAAACAGAATAAACCTATAACATATAAAGTATTGGAAACGATAATAATTTGAAACATATAAAAAAAATATATCTAAATAAGATTAGAATTATTTTTGTATCCCAATTTTCCACTTTAATTTCAAAAATCTTCTTTTCAGTATTAAGTTTATAACTTGAGTTTAAAATGTTTAAAAGAAGACCAACATATAACTTCTGGTGTTTGGGCCTTAAAACCTTAAATAACGAAATAAATAAATCATACGAACTTAAAGCAGGCACTGCTGGGTATTTTTACTCTACAACAAAATTCGTTTGCGGCTCACATTTGTCTTTTGCTTTAGATATTTAAAAAAGTACTTAGTATGGAAAATATAACAACAAAGTAACAGTTTACTGGACTGGAGAAAGTTTTTATTAACTCTTGCTCTCATTTGCTGCATCCTGTAACCCACACTTTGTTTCCCCCTACAATGGAAAAATTTTGAAGACAGGCGCAGAGATTAAACTCTCTTTAAACAATTAATGTTTCTTTTTCCTTAAAGCGCATGTTATGAAATGTTGTGTATTTCCCGCCAACAAGAAAGCGTCTGCTGCCATGGCACCATTATCATTTAATTATTTGTTTTTGAATCCTAGTGGAAAAAATGTTGCTTGCGAAAAAATATATATACGGAAAAATGTAACATTTCTAACATGTATCATTTGAATAGAATACAAAGATGTTACGTTTCTTTTCAGTGTTTTACAGGGTTTAAAGTAAAAACTGCTTAACACTTCTGAGGTAAGTTGTTTTTAACATCATCAAGTTAGATTAGATTGAAGGTTTTGACAAGTTATATTTCCTCTTTGGAAGAAATGTTACTCCAAAAATTGTATATTGCTTTAGTTATCTATCATCTAGGGTATTCATTTAATCGGGCTTTAGCTTTAATCGGTTAATCGCTCGATTAATTAACCGAGGATTTAGTTTAATCGGTTAATAATCGGTTAATTTGGTTTTTGATCGGTTAACCGATTAATAAAGTTTTTTTAATAAATAAGGTAGTTTCAATAATTAAAAATGCATAAATTATTTATTTTTTGGAGTTTATTATTAAAAAAACAAAAATAACAATTCTTGATCTAAAACGAGCAAACAAAAAAAAAAATAATTCATAAATATGTGATATGTATTTTTAAAGTAATACATCATCAGGGGTGTTCTGGAAATCGAAAACGCATAACGCAAGAATTTTAAACGTCGTTTTTAGTAAGATTTCTGTAGTTAAATAATTTCATTGACAAATATTTCCCTATTAAAGAGAATTTTATAACTAAATTAAAAAATTAGATTATTGTTATTTATTAGTTATTTCAATATGTAGTTTAAAGAGATCTGATTAAATAAATTTTGAAAAAAAAATTTTGTTTAAATGCTTAGAATTAAAGCGATAATTTTCTTTAGTTTTGACAACACTTGACTTGGAAATTTTTTTTTCTCTTATCGTGGGTGCTGGAGGAATAAGAAGCAGCAATAATAAAGAATATCTAATTTCTCGGTCCTTTTCCTGGATTTCTTTTAACATATAAAATCTTCCATTATGCCATTAGAGTCCTGATTTAATTTTTAAAAATTTTTAACACTTCTAATTGTTTCGAGTAAATCTGTTAAGAATGTTTTGCTAGAAGGAAATATACAGCCCAATTACGATTAAAAATTCCCCGGGAGTTTTTTACCTTTTCCCATTTTTACAATTGAATTAACATAGGTAAAATGGAAGAAGGGAGCAAACTCCCGGCGAATTTTTATTCATAATTGGGCTGATATTGTATAAAAAAATATTTTCTAAAAATGTATATGAGACGAAACAATTAATTAAAACACAAAAAATTTGTTATAATATTACAAAAAATTAAAAATTATGTAACATCGGTTAATCGGTTAATCGACTGAAATTAACCGGTTTAATCGTTAATCGAAAATAGACAGTTTTAAATTAACCGATCAGTTAATCGGGTAGTAATTAATCGGTTAACCGATTAACGGTTAACCGAATGAATACCCTTCTATCATCTGAATGTTTGCAGTAACCGATAAAACATAGATCTCATGTAACACATTAGGAACTATTGGCAGGGGTTCCTCAAGAAACTTTTGTCAATTACCAAAATACTGTTCAAGATAGTAGCAAAATTGAAGTTATTATTACCTCATTCACCTTATTAAGGAAATAAAATAAATAGTTTTCAACATTGGGAATATTTTACATTTCTTAAGTTACCTTACCGATAGTTGCTTGTTTTCAAATTTTTATAGAACACTAAGAAAACATTGTCCAAAAATTTGGAAACGTTTCTCGATTATTTATTTATTTAAAGAATTAATAAATCATCGGAAATGACCAATTCAAATTCAGTTTTTTCTAACTTCGACTTATTTCCTTTATTTTTTTTTTTTATCAAAACTAGCGCAAGGTGTCGTCATTATACTGTAAAGGTTTGAGAATGGGATCTTCATAAGTCGCAGATCTTTTTTCTCAATATTAATTTTTTGAACCTTCATATATTAAATATGAACTAACAATAATTAATCAAATCTTATCCTAATACTTTGTTGCCAGTGCCAGACAAAAATTTTTTCATCACGGCTTATGTTTATATATGGAGTTGTTTATCGTTCTTCTGATTGGGTGAGTGCTGCATGATTTAAAATATTTCGAGCTAGTGGATTTGGGTGTTGCTCTTCAAGCCTTTGAATTTTTTCGATTTTAAGAGGCCGATGCCCCATAGTTGAATACCGTAGCACCAGGTAGACTTTAAGATTTAGTTGTACAGAAGAAGCATGCAATCGAGACTAAGGACAGAATTTCTTCCAATAAGCCAATGAATTTGCATGGCTTTTAGTTTCATTTGAGTTCATGTTACCTTTTAATGGCATTTCCACGTTAATCGCCGATCTAGATGTATACCGAGATATTTTACATACGAATGTTGAGGTATTATGGTTCCCAGCGCAGCGTTTTGAGTACCTGCACTTATACTTATTTCCATTAGTTAAAATAAAATTTTTACATTTAAACCAAAGTTAATTTGAACAATTTTATTTTAAAATAAATTTTTCATATTATTCGAATGTGTATTCTATGTCAAATACATTCCTCAAAAGCTTTTATACTTTAATAGTCTCATTCCTTCATTATTTCACAGGAATATTTTCTATGCACTATCAGAATTTTTGTTTGTATATTTCTGTTACGAAATAATAATAATAATAATAATATGAAAAATTTATAATAAATGTAACTCACCATGAGAAATAAATTCCCAGATTCTATTTGATTAAATTTTATTTTAAAATATTTATTATTTTAACTAATGGAAATAAGTATAAGTGCAGGTCCTCACAAAACAGGAACAGCTTAAGGATTAAATAAACCGTCAACTGGTTCTGTAAAGGACAAATAAATGGTCATATGTCAGCAATTCATAACAACAAATTTGTCAAGTCCAAATATCCTTAGCATGATATACGCTAACAGAGCCGCTGTCCAAATCCTGTAATTTATAATTTATTTGTCCGATTTTCCGAACGACTTTCGCCCTTACCCCAATTGGTGCTAACTTAGAATTAAAATATTCAACTTTAGAGTTTAGAGTTTCGTCTAATAATTTCGTGTCCTGTCCAACTATATATTGTATACCCGGGCATTTTTGTCATAGGCCCTCTTTATAAAATTTCTAATTGTTTCTGGTATTACAGAAAACCCATTATGGCTCTCAATTTGTAAGTCTGTTTCCGCTAAAAGATTTAGTCTAGCCAAAAGCTTATAATTTTTCCGTGCGTTATCACAGTCCGTCCAAAGACTTTTTGGTAAGAAGTGCTGCCTATAGTCTGGTGAATGCTATTACGAAGTGCACAATTTATACAACTTATAAACGTGTCCCAGATTCGTTGATCCTTTCGCACATAAGATCGAAGTGCTTCATTGATGGACTTGTAACAAGTTCACTAGCGTAAGCATAGGTTGCACACCAAGTTTATCCAAAAAAATCCTTACTTTTGAACTGTGTTCCATGATCTGAAACAATGACTTCCGGCACACCATAGCAGTCAAACATGTTGGTCCTAAGATATTCAATAATAATTTTCGAAAACGGTTTCTTAAAAGGTTCTAAAAAAGTCAATTTCGAAAAATGGTCAAGTATTATCAAAATATGTGTGTTTCCGATTTTTGTCCTAGGTCCAATCAAATCGATATAAAGTCGTTGGAATGGTCGTTCAGTCTTTACCATTTGGCCTAATGGTGGTTGGAAAGTAAATGTAGGTGTCTTTGAAGTTTTGCATAAATCGCAATTAGAAATATAGTCTTTAACCTCTGGCACAAATTTTGGCCCATAAAAGTATCTTCTAATCCTTTCCAGTTTCTTACTAATTCCACCGTGGGATGAATTTGAAACATCGTGCGCCGAATATATTACACCTTCCCGAAGTTCTGTTGGTACAAATATTTTCCATGAATTGGATTCGTCCGCCTGTCCTACAGTAAAATCTGAACTTGTTAATAATTTAAAAGTCCGGTTAGCCTGAATTTTTAAAGTCCTCGCGAAGTTTACAATACTCATCAGAATCAAATGCTTCTGAATCAAGGTTAATAGCTGGCAGGGTCTTCAATTCAATAGTATCTATAAAATCTTCACCTTCATGTACCCGTGATAATGTGTCAGGAACAACATTTTGTCTTCGAGAACGATGCTCGATTGTAAATTTAAAGTCTTGAAGTTAAAGTGACCATCTGGCCAGCCGTCCTGAAAGATCCCTTTGTCCCATTAGCCACTTCAAACTTGCATGGTCAGTTACAACCCTAAATTTTTGTCCCTCTACGTAGGAGCGAAATTTCTTAATGGCTAATGGCTTAATGGCAGTGAGACACTCTAACTCGCTTATCGTGTAATTTCGGTGAGCCTTATTTAATTTCCACGACATAAAAGCAATGGGTCTCTCAGTTCCGTGTTCGACCTTTCGTCGGCACAACATTCCTTTAAATACAAAAGTAACGTAGAAGTTATGGAGTCGGCGAATTTATGTGACAACAATTTAAAATGAGTGTCGACACCGACAACGACTTACATAATATGGGTTGATAAAGTTTTCTATATATATGTTTTTTTATTTGAAAACAAGCTGGCCGTCCCGGCTTCTCTCGGTAGCTGATTAGTAATGATCGATGGAACCGTTTTCTGATTTTAGGTAAATCGAAAAAAGTGGGCGGGGAAATATTTTCTTTCCTTAAAAACCTAAGTTGGACCATGGTGACCATTTTAAAGAAAAAATCGTCCAAATCGGTCAAATAAATAGAAAAAGTGGGCGTAAAAGTAGGCTTGGTAAACTTTTCTTTCGATGAAAACTTAAAATGGATTAACACGAACATTTGAAAAAAAAATAGTCAAATCGATGGAGCCGTTTTCTGATTTTAGGTAAATCGAAAAAAGTGGGCGTAAAAGTGGGCGGGGCAAATTTTTCTTTTCGTTCAAACCTAAGTTGGACCATGGCGATAATTTTAAAGGAAAAATCGTCCAAAACTGTCAAGCCGTTCTCAAGTTATGCGCTTAATAGAAAAAGTGGGCGTAAAAGTAGGCGTGGTCAATTTCGATGAAAACTTTAAAAGGATTAATACGACTATTTGAAAGAAAAATTTGTCAAATCGATGGAGCCGTTTTCTGATTTTAGGTAATTCGAAAAAAGTGGGCGTAAAAGTGGGCGTTTACGTATAAGCCTAAGTTGGACCATGGCGATAATTTTAAAGGAAAAATCGTCCAAAACTGTCAAGCCGTTCTCAAGTTATGCGCTTAATAGAAAAAGTGGGCGTAAAAGTAGGCGTGGTCAATTTCGATGAAAACTTTAAAAGGATTAATACGACTATTTGAAAGAAAAATTTGTCAAATCGATGGAGCCGTTTTCTGATTTTAGGTAAATCGAAAAAAGTGGGCGTAAAAGTGGGCGTTTACGTATAAGCCTAAGTTGGACCATGGCGATCATTTTAAATCGGTCAAGCCGTTCTCAAGTTATGCGATCAGCAACAGACAACATTTCATTTTTATTATATAGATTTGTAAGTACATTTTTGTTGTACTTTATTCATAATTTTAATTCTTTTAGAAAATTTTTAAATTGTTTTTTACGTTATCTACACTGAAGAATTCACACAAAGGCGTGACGAAATATTGGTTAAAAAAAGACCTCGGTCCAATTTTTAAGCACATTATCGATTGTGTGCAGCTGTATTTCACGAATGGCTTCACGAATATTGTCCTTTAAAGCGTCTATTGTCTCTGGCTTGTCGGCGTAACACTTACCTTTGACGGCATCCCACAAATTAAAGTCCAACGGTGTTAAATCGCAGCTCCGAGGTGGCCGAACGACATCAGCTCTGCGGCTGATAATGCGATCTTCAAAAACAGGGCGCAAAACATCAAGTGTAGCTTCGGCTGTGTGGCACGTAGCGCCGTTCTGCTTAAACCAAATGTTGCCAATATCCTCCTCTTCAATTTTTGTGAACATCAATTCGTTCAACATGGCCCGATAACGATCGCCATTGACTGTAACGGCCACTCCTTGCTCATTTTCGAAGAAAAATGGCCCAATTATGCCTCTGGACCAAAATCCGCACCAAACAGTAACTCGTTTTGGGTGCATCGGCTTTTCAATGTATGCGTGCGGGGTGCGAAAACGCATTGGATGGTCAGTTGGCTTCAACTCTTGAACCATTTGGACTTTGTATGGCGTCATACCAAGGTCTATGCAAAATTCGTCTCACTGATTTCTCCGAAATGTTCAATTGTTGAGAACGACGGCGAATTGATGTTGATGGCGCTTCACGCACACTTTCTGCCACAGCAGCAATATTCTCGGGTGTACGCACTGTTTTTGACTTTTCACGCTTTGGTTTATCGATGAGGATGCCAGTTTCTTTCACTTTTTTCACAAGATAACTAACATACGGACCTGACGGTGCTTCTTTTCTTCCAAAATCCGTACGCAATTTTCGTACATATTCTGCAACATTACCATGATTTTTAAAGTAATGTCGCAATATTTCCCAGCGTTGTTCAAGCGTATACACAACCATATTCGTTCATCGGAAGGATAAAACTAATTATCTGTCAAATCAGACATGAGCTAAGTGTTACCATTCACGAAATAAGCACTAGTTGAAAAAAAAAAAACGTTAGATGGCGGACCCGTTATTGCCCTAGAGAAATGTTAATAGCATTTCACCCTCAAGATACAATTTTGCAAAAGCAATCACTTCAAGCTTTAAAGTCTTTGATATTAACAGCCGTATTCATAAAAAAATCTTAATTCAGGTTTTTGATACATTTTAGTTAAAAAACATTTTAAGCCTAAAAAAGCTTTTTTAAAAATTTATATTCATAATCAGCATTTTAACTAATAAACGTTTTACCCTATTTTTTGATTGCAAGGTGGCAACACTATCTCTTTTATTGGTCACTTGAATCATAATGATGCAAAACAGTGGTTATTAATTCATATTCGTACTCGTATCTACAATTTTTTTTGTCGTGTGTGAGAAAAAAAATTGCTTTTTATAAATGAATAATAGTACGATAGTTTCTCTTTTATTAAACAAAATAAAAGGAGTTCTAAAAGTTTTTAGTAAAAGTGCAATTTAGATGATGATTTAATTGCTGACAAGAAAAGTATTTAAATAACGAGTTTTATTTTATTTGTTTTGATCATTTACACATCACTAGTTCATTCTGTACAATTAATAATTTTTTGAGCTTTAATTTGTGAAATTGAAAAATATATTAATAATATACATACAAACTTACATATTTTTGAATTTCATTTTATTATTAATGTATATATAAATATTGAATAAAAATTTCTCGCAAAAATGTTCAAAATGACCATAAACACACAGAAAAAAGCAAAAATGTCACTTTAAAATAGGCTTAAACAAGGGTCGAACCAATTTTAAAATTCGTTTATTTACACAAGGTTTTAAATAGGATTTTTAAGGTAATATTCGCTTATGAATACAATTTTAACCATTTTTGCTTAAAACAGGTTTGAAATGATATTTAAAATGTTTATGAATACGGCTGTAAAAATTTTGCGGTTTGAATATCGATAAATAATAAACGACTGCAATCGAGAAATAAAGACTTTGTTTAGTGTACGCCAGCTATCCAAACGGACTAGGTCGGTCAGTACACTAAAATGTGGCCATTTTTGCAACATCATGTTATATTTATGAGCACCGTGCAAACAAAATTTTTCTTTAATCAAAAACAAGTAAGAGTGCTATATTCGGCTGTGCCGAATCCTTAATACCCTCCACTGACAGATCAGGGGTGGGCTGTATATTAAATCTTCATATTATTAATTAATCTGTATATACACGGACATCAGCATTAAAATTGGTTGCGCTTTGGACCTACTTATATTAAAGTATTGACCGACAATCAGAGTTTAATGCTTTTCTTTTTAGAAATTTGAACGAGCTTGAGTAAAATATCAGAATCGTAGCAGTTTTAGGCGAACTAAAAAATTTGCAGGATGGGAATTTGTATTGGATCCATGGTAAATTTTAGACCAATCATCCCAAAATTCTGTAGGGTGATTTCCGGTATTAAAAACCATACATTTGAATAAATAATTAGTATTGTGGTTATTTTGTTCAACTATTTATGGTTTTTAACCCAATTTTTAATATTTTTTAATTAGGCTTAAGTTCATTAAATTTAATTTTCATTAAATTATTTCTATGAAGAAAGGAATTTTACAATATGAAAATTAATTAAAATTGTTATTTGCCGGATTTGCCGTTTTACACTCGCAGCCATCGACGACTGCTGACGTCAATAGTCAAACATAAATCCTTAAACCAAATTGTATTTTAACCTTTGGTAGATCGAAGTTTTTATTTTTTATTTTATTTATTTTTTAATGTATTACTATTTCACGACAAAAACTAGAAACTTCGTTTTCAAACAAGGACACTTGGGTTTTAAGACGAAAATAATGACAACTCAAATGTCACATCCAGCCGATTAGAAGATACGAGGTAATAAAAAAATTTACAGTAGAGTAATAACAGGTAACCCATTATTTGACAGTACATCGTTTCCAAATTTATAGCTGCTGATGATTTTTTTTTCGAAACGCTGACTATGCGTTTAAGAAACTGCAGTCAAAGTAGGAAAACTGCCATTTCTTCCACTTCTTCATTGTAATTGGCCAAAAAAAACTTTTGCTATTTGTCGCTATCAAACCCACTCAAAAAGCGAAACGTTGTATACGAATTTTCTTTTTTGTTCGACAGTTTTTGGTTTCATCGTCAGTTTTAAAAACCCTGTTAATAGTGATTTACAAATGGACTCAAATCTAAAAGTGGGCTGAAATATGTTTTAAAGTATGAGTTATGAAAATTAATGCAAAAAACATGTAATTTAGTTTTAAGATTAAAAATTTAAACAAAATATTTTCACATTAAAAAAGTACAATTTTCTAAGAAGTTAATTTTAGTCGATTAATTGACATAAATTGTTCGAGTTATTCGTTATCAGAAATTGGCTATTTTAATTATTCGATCAAAATGTGGCGGAAAATTCCTCGATTAAGTGAATAATGATTAATCGAGTGGATACTAGGGTATTCATTCGGTTAACCGATTAATTACTACCCGATTAACTGATCGGTTAATTTAAAATTGGCAATTTTCGATTAACGATTAAACCGGTTAATTTTAGTCGATTAACCGATTAACCGATATAACAAATAATTTTAGTTTTTTGTAGTATTATAACATATTTTTTTGCATTTTTAAATATTTGTTTCGTCTCATATAAAAAAGGTATATGTTTGGAAAATATGTGTTCCTACAAAACATTTCCTTCGAGAAATACATTCTTAAAATACAGTACAAAAACAGAAACTAGGGGTTCGTTTTTCATTTTTTTTCGGTGCTGAGCTCTGTCAGGATGAGTCAGATGATGACCTGACAATAGAAGAAGCTCTCAATTGAACCACAAACAATCTTTAACAAAATTAGCCGAAATAATGGCATAATGGAAGATTTTATATGTTGGGAGAAATCCTGGAAAAGAACAAAGAAACCAAGATATCGCATTCAGCTTTTAAAAATGAAATGTTTCTGCGCATCTACGTCACATCAGCATATAAGTACAGCTAAAATATAGAAACACAAGCAAACAAACATGTGTGTAAAATGCTTAAGTGACGTCATAATAAACAGTTGAGTCTTGTAAACATGTGCAATGCGTAATCTTGTTCTTATCATTCTTGAATCTGTATTATGGGCTGCTTCCGATTTCTCAAAGAATTGCTTCCAAATCAAGTACATATTATCAAAACTAAAGAAAAGAATCGCTTAAATTCTAAACTTTAAAACCAAATTATTTTTCCAAAAGATTATTTTATAAAATCTTAAACTATTGAAATAATTAATACAAAAATCTCACATTTTTTTTTTTTAATAAATACATACAAATATTATGTATAAATTAAAAAATGTGTTTTTCATATATATGAATTACTTTTTTGTTTGCTCATTTTAGTTCAAGAATTGTTTTGTTCGTTATGTTATTGTTTTTTTTTTACTAAAAGACTCCAATAATAAATAATTTTTGCATTTTTATTTATTGAAATTACTTAATTTATAACAAAACTTTAATAATCGGTTAACCGATCAATAACAAAATTAGCCGATTATTAACCGATTAAACCAAAACCTCGGTTAATTAATCGAGCGATTAACCGATTAAAGCAAAAGCCCGATTAAATGAATACCCTAGTGGATACTCTAATTACATATTACGGCCTGTCGAATTTTGTCCAAATAAATTTAAAAAAACAAGTTAATTTATGTATTCCTATACTATTTTTTAATAAAAGAAACTAATTTCTTGCTTTAAAAATAATTTATTTTTAATAATTAAAAGATAGCGAAACATATAACTTCATAGTAAAATTTGAACAAAATTAGGCCTGAGGTAATTCTGTAACTTTTGAACGACAACAATTTGTCGTTAAGTAGTAAATTTTTAAAATTTTTACTTGCAATTTTCTATTTAACGACAAATTTTTGTCGTGTTTGGTTGAAATTCATAAATTTGGCTGCTGCAGTGCTTAGGATGCTCCTAGATGGGTCAAATGTATATGATCAACTCTACTTTATTTTTCATCTAAATCATTTTTTTCTAACATATCTACTCGGTATCACCATTCCTTAAGGGTGCTACCATACAAAATAGTCAATACAGATTACAAATATATTGAAGAAAAAGACCCTCGGGGGATATAATATATGACCGGCCTGCATTAGTTTTTTGTTCTTAACATAGTCTTAAAACATACTTCCCATATATCTACAACCCTTAGGCGGGCTCCCATACAAATATGGCCGTTCAATGAAATTCTTAAATTTGGTCCCTGCAGCGCCTAGGATGCCCCTAGATGGGTCAAATGTATGGCCCACCCCACTTTTCAATGCAGACTAGAAATATATTGAAAAAAGTCCCATAAATGCCCACGGGTCGCCCAAAGTAAGATAAAATGAATGACCCACCTCAATTAGTATTTTGTCCTTAACATTTTCTTAATACATACTTGCCCCTTATCTACACTTTTTAGGGGGGCTTCCATATAAATATTGCGTTTTGTAAAATTCTTAAATTATTTAAAATTTTTCGACTTTTGTGAATAAAATCAAAAGTTGGTAACAGATTTTGGCTTGTTTTGTTTGCAGCTTCGTTTTTTATATGTCTGCAAAAAATAAGAAGCCTAGCTGCATTTTCCAATTTTTTATGCATTTTGAAAAAACAAAAATTTCGAACTTTTGATAAAAAACTTATTTTTCTTCCAAAAAAAAAAATTTTACTTTTCTTAAAGAAAATTTTATTGAGGAGTTTCGGTTTTTTTAGTAATTTCAATAAACAAAACCGTTTTTGAGTTACGCGAATGTATGTTGTGCAACCTCCTCCATTTTCGAAATAACGGTATATCTCGAAAACAAGAGCTAACCTAACGCTAAAACGCCATGTGCCCGGCTTGTCTAAAAAAAGTGTCAATTTCGAGCAATTATTAACACTAAAATTAAGAGGTGGTATGTACTAGCACACATAAAAAGTGTATAATAGTTTTTGTATTGTTGGTTAAATTTACACATTACGGCTATTTTATATGTTTACAAAATTGTTAATTTAAAAAAAAAAAAAAACAAGCAAACAAAAAATTTTAAATAAAATGAATATTATTCCATAGCGGAGCTAAGTATTGGGCATGCAAAAGTGCAAATGCAAAATATCGTAGCTCTTTTGTTAAATAAAAAAAAAAAAAAAAATACAGAGTTTCCGTAAGATTTCATTAAATTGCAACGATATTTTTCTCTTTTGCGTTAGCTCTTTTGCAAGCCCAATACTTAGCTCCGCTAATAAGTAATTTTTTTTTTCATATTTTGCACTTATCAGTGTTACCATAACATTTGCAGAAACATAACAATTTTCATTTTTTGGTATAACATTTATCTATTCCTAAACTTGACGTATCCAAATTTTATTTAACTACCGTTTTTTAAATGAAATTTCCTTGCTACCTTTTGTGACCCAAAATGTTGTTGTAATCCTGAACCAATTTTAATGAAATGTATATATCTGCCAAAATTATTTTACGAGCGATGTATATTTTTTGTTTCAAATACGATGTAAAGGGATCAAAAGAAATCTCCTCGTCTATTAATATATGATGATGATGGTGATATGTATTTAATATTGGAAATAATTAAAAAGGTCATAATAAAGAACAAAAATTATTTTAAAAAAGCCATTATTTCTTATACGTATTTTTCACAAAATAAAAGAAAAACCACAACAATTCCAAAAGAACACAAATGGAGGAAGAAACAGGAAGTGCTGCAGTTTCGCTCTAATAGCGGTTTTTTTATTTACCGCTCAGTAGAGAATATGGGTGGGTGTTTGCTGCTTTGGCCAATAAAGAGTACTAAACTGATGTTTAGATTTATTTTCAATACATTCAGTACATCTTAAAACAATGTAAAAAACAAGGCCGCTGTAAACACCGTATGTTAAACCTACATGAAAAGAGTAGAGAAATTGTGGTTGCGTAAACCTGAAAGTATTAGTATAAAAAGTACTTTAAAATAAATATATAAACTTACCAACGCACACTGGTTCATATTTTGAGAAGGCGGCCAAAATTATTTATTTTTTATGAATAAAATAAATATGAATAAAACAATTTTAAAATGGGAGATTTCAAATTATTTTATTCATATGATTAAGTCCTGAGCGTCAAAATGAGTAAAAAAATCAATACTCGCTTGTGGTCCGGACTCTAACCTACATTTCTGTACCCAATTCTACACCGAGCAGCTCCGACCTTGCGAAAAACAGCCATTTTTGTGACATAAGGTAAGATATTTGGTTAAAAAATAAATCCGAATCAAACAGTTTCGTCACAGTTCTAGCATGTCCGTTTATCAATTAATTTGGAAAAGGTAAAAAATTGTTTTATTGCCATTTTTATGAATTTATTGTGGGTCAACGTATGCTGCAAAACGAATACGCGTCAGAAATTGACTAAAACGCTAGACTTCTAAATAATTTAAAGTTAAAAGGTTAAACATTGCTAAATAGCCGCAACATAAACTAAATAGTTTAAATACCTCAAACTTACCAGAATAACAAAAAATTAAAACAAAAATTAGTAGTTCTTCTTTTACGCTAATTAGTTTGGCAGATAACATGTTTTCAACAGTCAGAAAGGTAGCAGACAAACAAGTCCTAATAGACTCCGAATTATCCAAGGAATCAAAATACATGTATTGACTTCATATACATTAGGGTGGGCCGATTTAGCAACCGATATTGTACCATCGGTTTTTCGATAGCTTTTGGCATGACGAAAAAAAGTTCCACTACGACATATCAAGCAAACCGTTTTCTAGCCGCCCAAATTTATTTTTTTATTTTATTTATTTTTTTAGTAGGGTTTAAAATCAAAATCGGCTGATTTAATTTTTTTTTTTTTAAATATAACCTTTCCAAGGTGAAAATTGTACGCTAAAAACGATAGCAATATCATTATCGATTCTATTTTAATATCAATTTATATTTAAATATAGTTTTCATAAAATTTTGTTTTTATTTCACATAAAACACGAATTTTAAACATAATTTGATATATAAATAAGTGTTACAATGAAATGACAAACTTTATATACCTTTATTTACAACGCGTAGTGGTAAAGGGCTTAAAAACTGCTTAACGAAAACGAATACGTTGAATGATTCAATTAACTCATTGAATTAAATTTATATGAAAATTACTAATGATAATCAGCATTTTTTTACCCATGATAATGTAATAGAAAATTAAAAAAATATTTTAAATAATCCTCTTAACAGCTGCGAAATTAAAACAGCAAGTAATAAAAATAAAGCCACTTTCAACCGTTGACATCATTAACCCTGGAAGTTATTCAAACAAAACTGCTGAGTAGGCAAGCAATTATAAGAAAAAATTAAATGCCAGTAGTAAAAATTAAGTATTTAAGCAAAATGCAACCAAATGTTGGGTAAAAATATTTATTTATGAAGATATTTTTTTAGAGGTTTACTCGTTAACTCTGCTGTTAGGTTAAGAAAAACTTACGAATCTACGGTAAAGGATCATTTAGGTGCATGTTGTTTTTTTAATAAGTGCTCAATTTTTTTATTTTTACATTTTCATAGTCTGCAGACAAATAGATTTTTTTCATATAGTTTTATAACCTATTTTTAATATAGTTCCTAAATAGCTAACAATTTGTTTAAAAAGAGAAAAATAATATTTTAAATAACGGTCCAGCTTTGACAACAGGGCTACTTATGGTTATACAAATTGTATAAGTACGACTATTACAATGTCGAATTGTGTATAATTGTTATGCACCCAGTTTGTCATTGCAGCATTGAGTTGAGTTTGCTTTATATGTGTTTCCCCAAATTAAGTGTGAAATATTGCAAAATCGACGACGTATATCGCAAAAAATGGAATGAAATGGAGTTCATCTCCATTACTCAGTGGTAAAAGAACTTCAAATATCATATGCATACAACCGGGGCCAACACGATTTGCCGTTTCCAGATAACATGATAACAGTAATAAACTAACACTAGAAAAAATAATAATTGAAATACAAACAAGAACGGCAGGATGAAATTCGGCAAGAAATGAAAAGATCTAGAAACTCCTACTTTGCACGCATACATTTCTGTACTAATTCTAGCAGGAGTTTACCGCGGAAAATATGAAGATCTGCATTTTTTATCTAGTGCAAGTTTTGTTCGCCCTATTTTTCAAGCAATAACACTGTGTTACAAATTTTCAACAAAGGCGTGACTAAATCTGACCAAATCTGACACATAATCTTTATGTAAAATAGTCCGCTGAATCCGAATGTGAATCAGAATGGTAAAAAGTAGAACGTTTTCGAGATGTTGGCAAATTACCGTTATTGATGGTTTTTAAAAAAAAGATGTCACTTTAATAAAAGTATCTTCGAAAATATTCAACGGATTTTTTATTTAAAAATAATAATAATCAGCCCAATTATGAATACAAATTCGCCGGGAGTTTTTCCTTTTCCCCATTTTTACAATTGATTTACATAGGAAAAATGAGAGAAGGGAGAAAACTCCCGGGGAGTTTTTATTCATAATTGGGCTGAATATGTTACTAAAACAACCACAGGTCGCTCGTAAAAATTGGTCAAGAAATGACTAAAGGTGCGTTTAGACTATGCTAATATTTGTCCAAACACAACAAATAATGGTTTGGGCTAATAGTATGGTTTGTGACAAATGTTTGGGCATGGGTTTAGATTGCACTAATATTTTTTTGAATTTTATTTGCGCAAATAACAGACAATTTTGTGTCAGCCAAGTTTGGTACAAATATTTGTATACCTCTTTACACTATGCTAATAATTTTATTTGTCCGGTGTGTATGACAAACATTTGTCAAACAATGAGGTTAAATACATGGGTTGTTTTTTCAGTTGTTTCGTTATTCGTTCTTTTAACATACACGTACCGTCGTGACTACACGATTCGTTATACACGTATGTATTTTCATTTTTCTTCAGTACCATTTGTTTGTCTACATTATTAAAATTGCTTAAAAACTGATTATTTGTGTTGCATTTCACTCCATTTTATTGATTTTTCTTATTTTTCTGTCTTTCTTTTGTTTTATTCACTTTATAACTTTGTTATTCCTTCCTTTTTTGTAAGCGTCAAAGTTCAACCAGAAAAAGTTTTAAATTTCCGGTTGTGCTTTCGTTACTCTGAACCCCTTATATTTCTATACCCTTCGACCAATCTGTCAAAAGAACGTATAACGAAACAGCTCCAAAAACAACTGGTATAATCATCGTCAATGTTGTTATGTTTATGAAATCCGAAAAAGCAAGAAAAATAACCACTGCTTGTTGTGCATTACACAATTTTTTAATGATGAGGAACGCAACAACTTACTTGACGTCTTCATTGGTTGATCGTGATAATGCCGATGGTAGCATTACTCCAGGAGAATGGCGGAATGATGCAATTGACTCATCTTTACATCCTCTCCCAAGACAACGTTCTAACAACAGCGAAAGAATAGACGAAATTAAGAATGAATTCAGCCAGTACTTCATAAATCAAGGAGAAATACCTTTTCAATATCAACAAATATTACTGAATTGCTGTCTATTTTTTTAAATAATATTTGTCAATTTGAAGTATATTTTTATTATTATTAAAAAAAAATGAAGGCACATTCTTTGGCAATCTTAAGATTAATGTTTGGTAAAAAAACTAAAAATCAGGCACATTCAGTGGCAATCTTAAAATTAATGTTTGATAAAAAAAAAATATAGCAAATTCGTTAGCAATATTAATATTAAGAAAATTGTCACATTCATCGTTGCACTTTCAATTAAGAAGCTGGTTCAAATTCTCTTAATTCTTTAATTCTTTAAACATAAAACCTCCAAGACTTCTTCTTATGTTTGCAGCATCGCCTTCATTCAAGGCATTGAGCTCACTGACCATGTAGCGTCCGAATTCCTCATTAGGGTTTAATGATTTGCGCCTGTCCTTAATAGTTTGGACAACATCACAAAATGTTGCCATGACATTTGTCGTTGTCTTGTTCGACGAGGGCGCAGATGATAGGGCTGATTCTGTAAGAAAAAGGTTTTCCGATAACAACAATATTAACAATTAATGAATACATTCTCATTAGTTTACCTTCGCTTTCAGATGGAATATATAAATTTGTTGTTGTTGGTTGCCGCTGGCTAACCTCCGCACGTCCAACAAAAGCCATGGAGTCGAAATATTTCCATTTTGGTGCATTGTCTGCACCTTGTCCAGATTTTGTTTTTTGTTGAGGTAGCCCCGGTACTGAATTCGACCATTTTGTGCAAACTTCTTCCGTTCTAATATTTAGCATACCGCCAATCTCAGTCCATGCATTATCCCGCATGGGTTTATTATGGTAGTCAGCACTTGATGCATTCCAAATGCAAGGATGGCACTCCACTTCGCCGATCAATTTAAATATATCTTCTTCGCTCCAGTCATGCGTCATCTTCTGCCTTTTGGTTTTTTTGGCAAATGATGGGGGCGATTCAATAACTGCTGCATCGTTGTCGTCCATTTTCTTTCAGAAAAATATGCTTTATAATTAAGAATTACGGAAGGGTGTTTTTTACCTACCAATCTGTCAAACGAATTAACCAGTATTGCCATTTCAATTTATTTAATTTTTTATATGTTAAGCACTGTCAAAAATAACTGTTGGCAACTCACGTTTCTACAAGTATTTGTCGCTGTTTGTTCCGCCAAAAATATTGCGAGAACAAACAAAATATCGAGCCAAATATTTGTTGCGAAGTGCTGACAAACTGTTTACACTATCCAAAGCTTTCTTCACAAACAAAGATTTTTGTTAGCCAACAAACAGTCGAAAAATATTTGGTGGCTAACAAATTCGAGTGTTTACACTAGGACAAACAAAATTTTTATGATTTTGCACAAATATTAGCATAGTCTAAACGCACCTTAAGTAACATGGGACCAAAGTTCAAATTTCACAAAAATTTTAATGATTTTTTGCAATTTTGCTCTTACGAACTTATGGTGTTTTCTTTTCTACAAAAAAATGCGACATTTAAATTCAAAAAAATACAATTTGGTGTCTGTTACTTAAAAATTTTGCTCGCGAAAAGGGTGGCCTGTTTTATTCTAATGCATTTTTTTAAATAAAATGTCACACTTTTTTGTAGAAAAGAAAACACCATTACTTTTTGAAGACCAAACAATACCATTTTTTTAAGTTTCATCACTTACGACGTTAGCTTATTTCAATACGCGCACTTTGAAGATTATTTGAAATATCCCACTTTTCGATTTTTACCAAATCACAAAAAACACACCAAGTTAATACATACAGCGAAATGTTAAGTAACAAAAAATATTTAAAAAAAGCCTAAGGCCCGTTTTCACGACTTAACGATAGCTAAATGTAGGAAGTTATCGAACAGATAATGAGTTTTTAATTATCACAAGTTCTCTTTAACCTTAAAGTGAAGAATAAGCTAAAGAGAGGAACGTTCTACCTTTAACTTTTGTCGTAAGGTTTAGATTTGAGATTGCCATATTATATTCACATATTTTCTATATATGGCAACTCCAATTATACGTATATTTTGTAAATGTAAAAAAAGTACGTAGTTGCCAGTTCGTATTTTTATTTTGGCAAAAATAATCGGTATTTTCTTTAGTATTGCCACTTTTTTAAAAATGTTAAGTTTATTTTATACAGAAGTTGTGAAAACGAAAAATAGTTGAAGGTAACTTTATTCCTCACTAATGCTAAAGGTAGCGTTAACTATATCGAACTTTAAAGGTAAGTCGTGAAAACGGGCCTAAAACTGTTAAATTTCTGTGTGGATTAATTCACAAAATCGTCTGTAGCTTCATCGTTTTTGCACCAATCTAGGCCTTGTTGGGTGCAAAATGTTTGTATTGAAATAAACTAATGCTCCATGCAATAACTTGAAAAGAGCAATATTGCAAAAAATCCTACAATTTTCAATAAAGTTTTAACTCTTGTTCCCTGTAACTCTGTCATTTCTTGACCAATCTTCACTAGCAGTCCATTGTTATTTTAGTAATTATAATTCATTAAAAAAAAAAGAAATACATAAACCGTTTAAAAATTTTGGAGATATTCACGTTTAGGTGACATCATCTTTTTAAAAAAAAAAACACAAATAACGGTTATTTTGGAATATCCTGTTCTAATTTTGAGCATTCTGACTTCATATTCGGATTCAGCGGGCAATTTTGACACATTGACACATCAGGTGTCAAATACATTTGGTCAAAAAACTGTCACGTAGTGTAATAAGCGAGGATAATTTTTTTATGATTTCAAGTGCTCTTAGCTTTGACGATAGCTCGCACCTTTTCGAGATTTGTGGAATTGCTGGGATGCCAACCTTCCAATGTTTTACAACTGTCACGAAAATTTTACTATAATGATGTATAATATGTAATACATATTCTATTATTATACAAATACATATCGCACTTGATCAGAAAGAAGTTTTTAACTTAAAATTTAAAAATTTTCAGTAGAAGCAAAACAATATTAAATTAAATATTAAAGGCATGTGAAAAAAGATTTTTAAACCAACCGTTTCATTACCAAAAAAAAAAAAAAAAAAAAAAAAAAAATACCTGGGGTCAAATCGTCGCAGTCGTGATCGAGTGATTTTGATCGAAATTTTACTTTTTGAGATTATGTCATTCGATAACGAGTAGTCGATCGAATGACTTTACTCGAAATGTCATTCGATAGGTTAAGAGCTTTCGTAAAAACATTTAATTGTTTTTTTACAAACAATTTACACACTTTTTGGGAATAAATATTAGATTTCTTTAACAAATAGCTAAAAATTTAAGTATTAAACTTTTTTCAGCAATAAGAAATAAAATAATAACATTCAGTTTTGCAATTTTTCGCAAATTATAGTCATAGATAGAAGCGATTTTTGTATTGAAAGTTTTTTGATTCTTTACAGCTTTAACGATTTTTAATAAATAGAAGACTTTGCTATTATGCCGCTGTTAGCAATTTTTTGCGAATTTCCCCTAATTTAGCAATTTTTACAGAATTTTTTCCATTCCTTATACTTTTATGACTTTTAATCAATTTTATGGCTTGTTCGAATTATTAAAAATTTTCGCGAATTTTCGCTATTTTTGCAAAAAATTTTTTTTGTTAATTGTTGACATTTTGTTTTTTTTTAACCGATTTCAAATAAATTTTAGGGTTTGTTTCAAAGTTTGCGAATTTTAGCCATGTTCGCTATAGCAGCGATTTTTTCTGTAAGTTTTCTGATTCTGTACAGCTTTAACAATTTTTAATAAATACTAGACTTTGCTTTCATGCCGCTGTTTGCAAATTTCCGCTAATTAAAAATTTTTAATCGAATTTTTGCCATTTCTTGTAATTTTAGGGACTTTTTATCAATTTAATGGCTTGTTTGATATGTTAAAAACTTTCGCGAATTTTCGCTATTTTTGCAAATTTTCTGAATTTGTAAAATGTTTTCCGAATTTAGCAATTTTTGTGTTGCTTTGTTGCTCTTTTTGGCAAGCGCCGCCGTTATAAAAAAAAGCCACATAATTAAACCGAAGTCACCTATTTTATAGGGCACTATCAACATTGTTGATTTATATGCGGCGAAAAGTGCAATGCCTTATGCCATTTGTATACAAGCATACAAATCTATTACATTTTTTAAACAAATTTCGATACGAAAGCTTTCGAATGCCGCAATCCCGTTTATGATACGTCACGAAGTTTTATTCGATACGAAAGTTCATTCGATCACGTGTGCGACGATTTGGGCCCTGATATTTTTATAGTGGGTAAATATAAATATTACGTGTTGATTTTTTCCAAAAAGAGAAAAATTAAAATTTTGAGTTAATACCCTCTTTGTGAAAAAGTGCGATATGTATATATATATTTGTATTTATTTATAAATTATTCAGATTAAAAATATTCTCTATAGCTTATATTTAGTTAGAATTAACCAAACGATATTATAACGATATCGTCTAGGTGATATAAATAATAATATGTGGCAGTTTCAGTTAAAAGGGACCTGTGGGCAAAAAATGAGTTTTGAAGAGAAAAACGATTTAGAAGTTGACACGTTAATTTTGAAACGCCTGTGGGGTAATTCTGTATTTTTTTAACGACAAAAATTTGTCGTTGAGTTGAAAATTTAAAGTAAAAATTTTAAAAATGTACTACTTAACGACAAATTTTTGTTGTTTAAAAGTTACAGAATTACCCTACTGAACGTTTTTACAGCTCGTTTTTGGGGGTCGCTGAGTACGAATCTGGTATTGGATTTTGAAAATTCGAAATGGCGAATCCAATATGTATGAATATTTTTTGTAATGTTATTGGATTTGTTTAAAACAAGATCCAATATGGCGGAATATTTTTTTGTAATATTATTAAATTTGTTTGAAACTAGTCACTCAGGGTTTTTTGGGATACCTGGTTATGAATCTAAAGTAAGACTTTCCAAATTTAAAATGTCGGAGTTTAAGGCTCTGCCAGGTCCGTGATCAGCGACCCTAAAATCCCCTAAATGATGACTACCAAATAAATCCGATAATGATACAAAAAACACTCCGCCATTTAGAATTTACAAAACATAATGTCTGGTTCGTAATCAGCGACCCCAACAACCTTTAGGTAACGAGTTTCAAGTAAATCCCATAATGTTACAGAAAATAGTCAGCCATATTGGATTCGCCATTATGAACTTTCAAATTCTAAGAACAGGTTCGTAATCTACAATCCAAAAACCCCCGGATAACTAGTTTCAAGCCATAAAAGCGATCAGATGTATCAAAATCGACTTGTTAACTTTACAAAAAGTCCGCCATATTACATTTTTAATTTTAAAAATCTAATGCCAGATTCGTAATCGTCGGTCCCGAAAACCCCCGAAAGGTGAGTTTTAAGTAAATCAAGTAAATTTGAAGTAAAGTTAGAAAACTGCGTCTTGCTGCATTAGAAGAGCGTATTGTCTATTTTAAGAATCACCAAAAAAGGGCATCCATAGGTCCCTTTTAACTGAAACTGCCACATATATGATATCGATATCATAAATCATATCGTTCTCTGAATTATTGGGTATGAATATGTCCTTAATGCAGGGTGGTCAAATTTTACATTAGAAAGTAAATTAAATTAAAAACTCAATTTGTTTGACAAATTCAGTTTTGTTGATACCAATGTGAAGTACCTCTGAGTAAGCGAACGTGGTAATGACTTATTTACCTCCCTTTTTGTAAGCGAGGGTGGTAAGTACTTGCCTCCAATGACATCACCGTGTTAAAATAATGAGTTAAAATGCCAATGTATAAGTAGTGAAGAGTAGTTATATTAGCTTATTAACTCATTACTATGTAATGTAAGTTTTTGCTGGGTACATAGTAGAGGTCTGCACAAATGATTTGGTAGCCAAATGAATGATGTGTGTGTATTTGATATTCTTATCAAATGTGTAAAAAAATGAGAGCGAGTCACTCACGTTCAATCATTTTAAATGAGAGATCAACACAACACCGTTCATTAAAAAGTTAGCCACACACACTTACACTAATTGTGTGTGTTTCTCTATTATTGTTTATTGTTTGATGAACTCAAATTCATACATATTGCAATAAAAAAACCTGAGCGAAGTTAAAAATCACACTAATCATTCGTGTGTTTCTTGACTTTCTTATTTTGTTAAGTGAAGAGGAAAGTTAAAATTTTAATTAAAAAAAGTAATAAAATGAAATGGTTGTAATTCATATATTTTTTATATGCAAAAACCATAACAATAATAATATGTATTATAAAAAAAAATATTTTAATATGTATATGACAAAACCAGAAGGCAATAATTCTTAAGCACCTATTACACTATATTTTTATTCATTGTTGATATAGAATTTGATAGAAAGAACCAGCAAATGTCAAAAAATAAGTATTTCAAGCTTAAAATATTAAAAATGTTGCTGAATCAGCGGTTTATGAGCAAATTCAGCGACTTACCGCTTTTTTGTTTGTTTTATTTTTGTGTTTCTCATAAACAAAACGATGACTACAAAACAATAACAAAAAAAAAACTAAACAACTTTGTTTACATTTTTATAGCTTACTCTTTCTAACATTTACCGTTTCATTCCATCAATTCAATGAATAAAAAATGTTTTGTCATAACGGCTTAACGAAAATATTTGAGTTGCTATTTTAAACAGAATTTCGCGCACGCATATGCTCAACGCATAAAAAGAAAATAAATAAAACTACTACTTTTTGCTTCTAAAAAGTTTGTATCACTTTTTAATGCAACATCTTTTTACTAATATTTTGTTTTCAATGCGATAAAAAAAAATTTTAAAACACAAAACACATGTTGTGTTTATAAAACACAATATGTACATCGTCACACAAGTGTATTTACTCGAATTAATGAGCAAATTTGTTATTTATACCTGTATCAAATATTTCTCTCACAACACTCACATAAATAATTGAACGCTTTGCACACATAGGCTATTACTTACACACAATTAATTGTGTATGATTCAAAAATCACACACAACACACTACTTGCTAGATTGATATGTGAATTCATGTGTCGTTTAATCGCACACATGCAGACCTCTAGTACATAGCTTTATCATCAGGAATTTATAATTCTGATAATTCTTTTTTCTTAAGAGTCGTTGATACCGCCGACCAAATGATTGTCTACTATAGTACAAAACAGAGAGCGGCTTTGTGTGATCGCAAAAATTCGCACTTTATGAACACCATAAAATACACTCTTTTGCGTTCATACAATCAAACTTGCTCAACCACACACCTTCGGTGCTGGTTTTCTAAACTTGCTTTGGTAAAGAACAAAAAATTAAAAATATGCCTGCAAATTATATTGGAGTACCTGATCCATTTTGATAAAATGGACTACTCCATGGACTGGTAAAAAGTGTTTGTAGTTTTTTAACGACATGTTTTGTGTTTTAAACGACTTCCAAACTAATCCTCTTGTGTATACAATGGAGTAGTTTTAAGACTACTCCTTTGTAATCCAAAGCTGGGTTATATCGTCCTGCCCTAGGACATCGTAATGTTAAATAGACCATGTTTTTCCATACGTTTGGGTTACTTTTGGACTAGTCCTAGTTCCTTGTGGGCTACATTTTACACGCAAGTTTGGACTAGTCCTATTATTTGCAGGGTGATTACTCTGAGTATTAAGCAGTTGCTGGATTCGGAAGAGAACAAAAATTAAAATGAAACGCAAGCACACATAGATACAAATACAAAAACAATATACGAACAGCGTTACCGTTGGTGCTACTCCTTGTGAAATGGTAGCATATTATAATTGTAGTCAAATAATTAAATTTAAGAATTTAATAATTATTAATTAATATAATTTTTTTCTAATTCGATCTTTATTATTTAAATTTATATTAATTTGTTTAAGTTCAAGTTATTTTTTATATAAAAATATTAATTTTACTTTAGAAAAAAAAAATTAATAAAATAATTATTTTTATATAAAAAAAGGCCTCAAGCTTAAACAAATTAATATACATTTAAATAATAAAGTTGAATATGAAAGAATTTATATTAATAAAAATAATTTTTGCAAGATAGCGCCAGTTTTTACACTGCACCTTCTTCTTTGATTTTTTTCAAATTATGAGTTAACATAAATACGTTTTCCTATGCCTTTTACATAAGCTGAGCAATAAGAAATATTGCTCTGTTATTCTGATGACGTTATTGCCAACTTGCTGAGATATTTATCTTCAGTGTAGACCTAGGGTAAGGTAAAGAACATCAGCCTTAAAATAACACAAAGATAGTGCTTAAAAAAAGGTGGTACTATGGACTAAGTACGCATGCACTTCAAAATTAAATCTATCTCCAGGAAAACGAAAACCACTTGTGATAACCGTGCCGAAACATGGGTATTTGCAAAAATCGATAAAGACGTGTAAGGCGTTTTTGAGGAAAAATTAAATCGTAAAATTAATGGGCCCATATGCGTTGACAAAGAGTATATTCAAAACTTAAACACTTTATCAGCTGCAACAAATTAAGTGTTAAAAAAGTTATGATATAAAAGGCTCTAATGTGATTAAGGTTAAATTTTATTAAATTAAAGCACAATTAAATAAAAAAGTTTTATTTGTCAACATTTCTATAGAGAAAAAGTGATTTTATTTCCGGGATTAAAATAATGTGAGTATTTCAGTATCGATGGTACAAAATGCTATTTGGGAATGTTATATACCGTCGAAAAGGTTAATTTGTCTATTGAAACTATAGTTTCTCAGCATTGTTAGGGTTTTAGAAACACTTACGAATAAATATAAACAAAATTCAAAATAGTGCATATGTGCAAATCCTGCGCAACGAATGCTACACTCGCACGCGTTTTCTAATTGATATATAAACATTTTTTGGTCGTTGAAAAGAGATAGCTTCAAATTATATATTGTATTTAGTGACATTAATATGTACTTACGAACGGCATATATCATAATTTCTTAGCAGGTATTTGTAGCGAAATAATTGATCACAAAGTTTTGTGACGCACGCAACAAAAAGTGGATGTTACTTTAAATGTTGAAGTGTGTTTTCCTAATTTTGCATCATAAGGTATACACAATCTAGTTCCTAAAAGAAAGATGAATATAAGAGAATTCTAAAATCACTTATTCGCAGCCAAAAAATGTTGTGATTTTTTGACAAAAGCCGTGAACCCTTTGCGTCACACGCCTCACAACGCACGCTACAGTTTTTCCAGTGGTATATCTGTGGCTTGGAGCTAAAAGGGCCAATGTCACTTTTTTGCTCTTTTGAGTTAATCATTGCATTATATTTGTTTTATCACTTTCTTTCATTATGGTAAAACAGCTAAAGTCATACTTAACCCAGAACAGCTTCATAAATAAAATGCTGGCCAATGTCACTATGAAAGCATCTATAATAACCTTCAATTCCAATTTTCTCAAAAGTGAATATTTTGACATTGGCCCTTGTAGCTCCAAGCCACAGATATAATAAACCCAATTTTATTTATTTAACCAAAACAAATGGGTTCGAATCTCAGGCCAGCCGCCTGGGTTCGAATCTCAGGTCAGTCAAGAAGGAGAAATTATCAATAACAATTTTAATTAATTTTCATGTTGTAAAATTCCTTTCTTCATAAAAATAATTTAATGAAAAATTAAATTTGATGAACTTAAGCCTGATTATAAAATATTAAAATTTGGATTAAAACCATAAATAGTTCGACAAAATAACCACAATACTAATTAAACAAATTATATTTTTATGAATTACATTAGTTAAACCAATTTTGTGATTACACTGTGCATAAAATTCTGGTCATCGCCGCCAGCCTCAACACTTGCAACGCGAAATGAAAGTAGACTACTAGTAGAGCAAATCTGCCAAAGGGTTTTGAAAAGTTAGCTCGGTTCCTATAATATGGGCCCCTAAAGTTTTTGAATTTTTTGAAAAGGCGTATGGTATAAGTAAAAAAAAAAATATACTAAATGTACTTCTGAGCTAAAAAATAATTTCAGATGTCTACAGTAGAATCGTATGGCGATTCTTTTCTTTGAATATATTAACCCTCTAAAACTCATTTAAAGGGGTCATTTGTGGTCTTTTTGTATCTTCCCCACAAAGGTATACTTAAACGGCACTTAAGAGGGTTAAAATGTCCCACGAATATTTTTTGCATCAAATTTAACTAGAGGTTTCTTATACCAAAACAACGTGTACTGTGTGTAAAACGGATTTTCGAAATTTCGGGCATTGAAATTTTTGAATTTCTTGAAAAGGCGTTTGGTATAAGTAAAAAAAAAATATACTAAATGTACTTCTGAGCTAAAATACGATTTCAGATGTCTTCAGTAGAATTGTGTGGCGATTGTTTTCTTAGAATATATTAACCCTCTAACACTTATTTGAAGGCACTTTAGAGTGTTAAAATGTTTTACGAATATTTTCTGCATCAAATTTCACTCGGGGTCTTCTAAGACCAAAAGTTCGTGCAATGTATCTAAGACGGATTTTCGAAATTCCGGGCCTTGAAATTTTTAAATTTTTCGAAAAACCGTTTTACATACATTGCACGAAATTTTAGTCTTGGAAGAACCTTAGTGAAATTTGATGCAGAAATATTCGTAGAATATTTTAACCCTCTAAAGTGCCGTCTTAGTGTAAAGGTTAAAAAAGGACAAAAATTACCCCTTCAAAAAAGTGTTAGAGGGTTAATATATTCTAAGAAAAGAATCGCCATACAATTCTACTGAATACATCTTAAATTATTTTTTTCCTCAGAAGTACATTTAACATATTTTTTTTGCCTTTTCAAAAAATTTAAAAACTTTAGGGGCTCATCTTTCGGGAACCCGAGCTAACTTTTCCAAACCCTTTGGCAGATTTGCTCTAATAGTAGTCTACTTTCATTTCGCGTTGCAAGTATGGAGGCTGGTTTTTTTTTTGTTGCACAGTGTTGTTAATGAATGAATATCAATTTTTTTTTTAACGAAATTTATATTTTGATGAGTAAGTGCTATTTTAAGGACATTAAGCAACTAAAATAATGTTAAATTCACGTATAACATTAAGAGATCAGGGGTGGGGTAGGATTTGGTAAAAATTATTGTATTAATGATCATCGAAATACATATTTTGTAATATAAAAATGAAATTATACATCTAGTAGTATATTCCACTAAAAAAATTAATTTGAAAAATTTTTGGTTGGTGGACTGTTTCTGGGATTTGCCAATATGCTAAACTTGAAAACTCCTCGTCTGGAGAAAGAAATTATATTTTTTATACATATGCCACTCGCAGCACACTAAGCGACCAAAACTACCTTAAAGGAAAAGACATAACCTTTCTTTTGAGCCAAAAAAAAATTTAAAAAAAGTTTTAAATTTAAAAAAAAAAAAATTTTTGAAAGATTGAAGAAAAACCTATCCAATTTGTTTGAGACAAATTTTTCTAACACGAAAATTTATGTAATAAGTTACATAGATGAGAAAGAACACCTGTTTGGCTCAGAAATTTTCTGACTGATCTTGCTGAAATTTTGTGTCTTAACTACTATCCAATTGAACTAACCTTGGTGCAAACTGCATCCTAGAGTTTGCTAAAAACCGTAAAAATGGAAACCGCGGTTTCGGCTTTAAAATGATTAGAACCGGTCGGTTTCGATTCGGTTTTCGGTTTTGAAAATATTCAAGTATCATATATATTTTTTTATATGTGAAGGTATGTTCAGACCTAACAAATATTTGATCAAACTTTAGCTTCTTTTTTTACAATTTCTATTGATTTCCTAAACTTTATTCGTTAGAAGATAATTGTATAATGTAACTTAGAAACTGTTAAATGATGTTTGATCAAGCCAAACGTTTTGCAAAAGCAAATAATTTTTTAATAAAACTAAAGGTTACATGTAGGACGTCAAATATTTAATAGGTTTGAACATAGCTTAATACAATTTTATTTATTTGTTTCAATCCAGGTACTTTTATTAAAAACGAAACATCTGTGGTGCGATTCACTAACTTTTAACGAACCGACAATCGTTATATTTGTCGACATATATATTCGCTTGCAGTAACGATAGTGTGATTCTGTAACTTTTTTTTAACGATAGAAAACAGCTGTATTTTTGTAACATCTCTGTCTTAAAAATTTAAAAAAAAACGAAAAGCACAAAAGAGAATAAAATAAAATCAAATAAAATTATTCTTAACCCCCTGTGTTACAAATGTTTTTGCATTCAAAATGCATTGGAAAAGGTCTGGCCAGACTCATGAGTAAGACGAAGGGTTAATTTATGTTTTTATATTTTTTTTTTTGTGAATTTTACATTTAGAATTGGGTTTTTGTTCTTAATATGCTTTTTTGTAAATTTTAAATTTAGGATTTAGTTTTTGTTCATACATATACATATGAATATATCTTTGTATGTATGTAAGCTATTTTAAACATAAAATACATTTTATCGATTAAATAAACACAACCTAAATTATTGTCGCTAAAATAACGACAAAAACATTGCTTAAAGTAACAGCTGATTTTAAACGACAGCGAATATCGTTAAACATTTTACTGAATAACATATTCGATAAATTTTAGTTATATTTATTTAAACGATTCGATTATCGTTATAAAAGTTAGTGAATCGCACTACTGTTCTTCTTAGTACTTATTTTAAGTTTGCAGAAGTATATACATATTAAAAGTTAAAGCTAAAACCGAGGTTTTTTGGTCGGTTTTCGGTTTTGTAATGCAATTTTTCTTTCTCTCTTTTCCGTTTTTCCCCCCTTTTTCCCTTCGGTTCCGATGGTTTTCCACCACACAGTTACAAAAATTACTTTAAGGACGCCAAAAAGTTCCCATTTACGATTAATGAGATCATTCCAGAATTCAGTAACAATAATAAGGTTCCAAAAAAAAACACTTTTATGGGATGAGCTAGGCTGGCGGGACCCTTTACTAAGGCTAGTCTTCAGCAGTTGGGGAGGTTCTTAACCCGCTACATTCCCAAGAACATTACAAAAAATATTATATAGAGTCTCTGACATAAAACTAAATTTTTAAAGAAATCATATGGTTGTTATGGATGAAGTTTTTTATTATTTATTTTTGTTCTAACGATTAAAAAAAAATAAATCTAAGAAGGTATGCAAAATCCCAAAACAACGGTCAGATGTTCTGCCGAGTGCTCTTAACCCTCCCACCTTGTTCCAACTAGCACGATTTTAAATGGAACCCGACATTACTCTCATCCTATCATTCCTTTAAGGAAAAGCCACCACCGATTTACAAATTCATAATGAAAACTAGCTTTCTTGAGAATAAATCAAAAATTCACATTATCTGTTTATTAAAAGTTTCTAAGACATAAATAATTAAATGTTCATACCGTTAGATTTACCAACAAACGAACAAAATAGCCTATGTATGATAATCGAAATAAATTCTCAAATAATGTTAAATAAATGTTAAATTTGATCATTGCAAAGTGGTGGTGCGGGAGGAAAAAAAACAACGATACACTTACAAAAATATTATTATTCGATTTCTTTTACATTTCTTGTTTGGGTTATAAAAACTGTTTCTTTCTTTTGTTTTAACTTGGTTCTGATTTTAGTTTTTTTTTCTAGTATGGTTTTTTTTATATAATTTTGTCAGGAATTTTATTTATTTGCCAGCATTAATTAACACTGGTTAAAAAAAATTTTTAAGTGATTTGTAATTTTGATTTGAAGAAAAAATATAAATAGTTTACGAAATTTATGCCTTTAGGAAAACGGAATAGAATATTGAGACCTGTGTCTTGACTTTGCTTCCGTGGTTTACATATGAACATAACAACATTGGAGGCAGGAAAAAAAATTAATTAAAAAAAAAATTCACTACAAAAATTATATTTAAAATTGTTGTTGTGTTAATACGTATTTGTAATTTTGGGGTTTGTTCACTTGTTAAGCACGGAGATCAAAATCAACATAGAAAGGTATACAACCAAATAAAAATAATAAAAATGTACACTTACGTTTACACTGCTAGTTGAAAGGCCTTCCAGCGATGTGGGTGTAGACGGGGAACTGTATTCCTTTTTCCAATTTACTTTTCAAAAATATTGCCGTTAAGTATTGACATACACTTTTGTTGTATTTTATTTTTGGTTATGATGGCTTGTTATTGATGTTTTCTTATGTTTGTTCTTATTTTTTTTCTATAACACTTTATCTCAATATTAAATTATTTCCCTATGTACTTTGCAATTTCTTATATTTAGGGCACAGTGTAACGAATTCTTTTTGTGATTTTTTTTTTCTATATGAATATTTAACTTGAATTTTTGTTTCCAATTAACTAATGAACACACTTTACTTTATTTCACGAACTAAGTTTTTTCTTCTTAAATTTTTTTTAATTTTCCTCCAAGCAAATTTAATTTATATTTATAGCCACTGTGCAATGATAAATTATATTTTTATTTATATGTAGTACGAAAATATAATATTAAACGCATTATTACGTTAATATTATGCAATCAAAAGAAGAAAAATACCGATATTCTAAAAATTTTAATTATAAACTATTTACTATAATTTTCCTGTTTCTTGTTTTAATAATTTTTAATTCTCTTTCAATCACTTTTCACTGTTTCATTTACTTAATAAATGTTTATTTCTTTCTGTTTAGCACGAGTTCAACATAAAGCAGAGATAAGGTTTGCTGCTTTTGGTTATGATCTTACCTCCTCTGTTAACTAGTGTATATGGTGAGAACGAAAAGAGAAGAAGATAACAATTCCAATAAGCTGAACTGCCTTCTCATTAATTGCTAGGTGGTGCTACTCCCACAAGATTTTAAAGGGAAGTTGTGTCCTCCTTTTTTTTCTATAGATGTTTTTTCCAAAACGTAGAATTTGGAAAAGATATCCATAAATTTAGTTTGGATTACACCAATTCCGATGATGTTTTTTTATTATTTACAATATTAATGGGAAGATAATTAATTCTTCCGTTTAGAGCTTTATCAGCCAATTTGGATAAATTATCAAAATTTTCTACCCAACGATAAATAGGTATCAAGATTATCTGTAAAATTATAATTTTCACTTTAAAGCCTGAGAACCATGTGATTTTCTTTTCTGTAGATATCTTACCAGTAATGGGGCCAAATTAATTATAATCAAAGTAATATTCCTCTGCCAGACCTTTTACCATGGGAGATGCAAACGGAAAGAATGAGCTATTTCCTTTTTGGAGGTAACTCAACCTCATGAAATTCTCGTTTAGAGTTTTTCGAAGTTTTACGTCAAAAAGTTTAAACAGCTGTGAGATACTTTTATTTTCACCATAGCAACCGGGTAGATCATAATGTATATTTTTCGTTGCAATAATTAAGACACTAACATTTCTGTCGGACATTAATAAAGTTAGAAATGAAAAAAAACTATTGATTTAAAAATCCTGCAGCTAGCGAAAAACTTTTGGGTACCTTTGAGATACAAAATATATTCAATGTAAAAAAAATGGATTTTCCCTATAATCGTTTATGATGGTACATCACAGTTTTTAGGCATTTAAACCGCGGTTTCGAGTTCGGTTAAAACCGAACAGCAATCCCTACTTCATCGAAATCGGAAGACATCGATTTCAAAAGTTGGGTCCCTTGACATGAAATTCCCCATATGATTTGTCTGGAGACTATTGAATGTATATTGGCGTTTCTTCCAAAAAATGCAGCCACACGGTGTAATTAAGAAATTCTAAGAATAGCAATATTTATCACATGCGAAACAAAAGGTGTCCATGTAAACCTTGTGCTCAAGGAACAGTTTATAATTTAATGAAATTATTTAATGAATTTATATTATTTCACATTGACCCAATCCCAACGTTAGTTTGTATGCAATCGTTGTGCCAAGTAAGTATTTATATAAAATTCTGCTCAAAAATATTTGATTGCAATAACCTTAACACATTTTAATATTTTACCACAGCTCCCATAGAAATTTACATTTTGCACATATAACTCCTATATGAATCTTAACGTTATAACGTAATTTTTTTTCTGGTGGGTTCATGATTGACCATGGGTCCCAAATAGGGTACACACTCTGATTTTTATATGTTAAGAGTGTAGAGTAGTGTAGTGTACTTACTTACTTGTTGTATCCTCTACCAATACACAGAAAGAAAAACACTCGGGATAAATTAAGTTTTTTATAGTTACTTCTAAGTACGAGTCCAACTTAAGAATTTAGGAACGAATACCAGTAAAACGTACTTAAACAATCCTAAATGGAAACAACAACAGAACGAGAAGAAAAACATGCAGTATTTTCATGTTTAAAAAGTTAAATCAACAGCAATAGTTCTTATTTAGTTTAAGAGCAAGGCGTCAATTTTTGAAGCGTTTATGAAGGATTGCAGCTGGTTTTGAAAAATGCATATTTTTAAAGAATATGAGAAGTAAGCTGCCTAGAGTTTTTTGGGCTAGCATTGCTGACGTCTGCGCAACAGAACAAAAACCTACTTATATTTAATATTTTCAAAGAATACCTAATATCTAAATATCTTAGATTAAAACAAATCCGATGCATAACTGGCAAACACATTACAATATTTTTAATTTCACAAAATTTCGCAAAATGGGTACAAAACTTAGAAAGGGTATAACTTTGGAACGGTAGGAGCAAATTCAATTATTTTTTAAATGACTCAGAATTTATCCACCTGTTAAATTGAATAATTAGTTTTTTTAACTTCAATATAAATTTTAAATGTTAAAAAGCATTATTTTTCAAATTTATGCTAAATTTACTAACAAATGTCATGAGGAGTACCCAAATGAGCAAAAAATATCCGAAACTTATAATATCCTCACAGAGTAGTCAAGTTTGAGAAGTTTTCTTTAAAAAATTGACTTAGTTACAAAGAAAATCGTGCTAATGGGCCGAGTAATAAGCAAAATTCAAAAAAGTCGAGAAAACCGATTTTAGCGACCTCTAAACCTCATCCGAAAAATCTAAAAAAATCACAAAAATACTTTACCCTATAAGCTTTCAAGAAAAGGTGGGGCATAAAACAATATTTTTTTTTGGTACACACTAATGTAAAAATTTTAAAGTAGAGAACATAATATTCTTCTGTCTCTGGGATAATTGTTTTATTTCAGAAGCAATCTAATTTCGCTTTCGGATTCGGTTCGGTAGATTTGTCGAAAACACAAGAAAATCATTAAAAAAATAACAACTCAACAAAAAGATGAGAACATTAAATGTCGTTCCTTTTGTGCGTAGGGCCCTTTTGACTGGTAAAACAACCAAACATTTTTTACAAAAACAAAATACACATACGAAAAAAACAAAAAGCCAACAAAATAATTTTACACAAACAAAACATGTACACAATACAAACACAAGGTGTTCGTGCTGCGGTCGTTGCTAACTTTTTTGGTTGTTCATTTCTTTATCAATGTAAAAAAAGAGACATTATAGAACATTAAAATAAAATGTTTTTCTACAATTGTTCTGTTTTTTAACGAAGAACATTATATAAAGTTCGGCTCTTTCTCGAAAATAGTTACGAACGATATTAATACCCCTGACAGACATAGGATTTGTATACTATACTATCATAGTATACTACATGTGTGTCAACCTAAACTGCAATTAAACCACGAAAAAAGTGAAACATATATTGCTAGTTTATATACTAGCAAAATGTACGTAGTATAAATGTGGTATCTTATTAAACACAGCTTTTTAGCTGTGTTCAGTAGGAGTTGTATACATACCATGGTATTTAAACTATATGTCTGTCAGGGGTATAAAAGTTGTGTTCGTCTACACAAACACTAAAAAACAGATATCATTCCTGGGTGTGTGAGCCGAACGCTTAATAATGTTCTGTTTATTTTTGAACACTGTCAAGTACGAGCTAGGGTTAAAATCAACTTTATAAAACTATCCATTTCATTTTCGGATTATTTTAAGAACGAATTCGAGATTAAATATGGATGAAAGGGTTTCGCACTTGAATAATCCGAACTTGAATCAATCTTTCTGTACTTGATTCAAGAAAACACGTACTTACCGTACTATTAATACCTCTTTGGATTGATTTAAGTACGAATGGATTGATTTTTCTTTTCAGTGGCTAATTTTTTAATAATTATTTAAGACCCACAAAAGTATATAGTATATAATCTAAATCCTTGAGTAATTCTTAATCGATTTAGCCACGTATGTACATCCGTTGAAGGCATGCCCTCTTTCGAATCGGTTCAGTATGAAATGAACTGAGTAGGTGAGTTGCCAAAATCGTTCGTTTCAAAAATTAAAAAATTGAAGTAACAATTGATTTTGACAGAACTTTTAGCACTTTATGAAAATAAATAAATAAACAGATTGTATCAAATGCATGTCCTTTTCTATGTTCGTTCCTCTCAACAGACATTTTCAAAACTATATCTTTACATTTTTTGTAGCAACGCTCGCTGGTTCGCTGTCTGAATCTTTATGTTTGAAGTGCTCCAAGATATCGTTGATGAAATAGAGTCGAATTACGGAATTTAAAAATGCAAATTTGTAAACAAGTTCGCTTTGACATATTTGTTTTTTATAAATCGTATATTAAAAATATTTTTGTAGCGATGTTATATTACTGGAAATCTGCTGTAGCTCCTGTGGTGAACTGAACTGAACTTTATTATAAATTCCAACCTTCAAAGCGAATGCTAATAGTAAAAAAAACCGAATTCGGACAAAATGTATGACATTTATTGAAAATACTTTAGCTACTCACTTTGGGGAAACTTAGAGAGAAAATTAAGACTTGAAATATTATATTTGGACAGTAATAATATTGATAATGGAACTAAAACAATAATGACGAGTACACTGAAGAAAAAATTTTTAATATATATTGTTGACCTGTTTCGATTATAATCGATAATTATCTATGTATGTTGTTGTTTTTTATTTGGCTTACGGTCATATAAAAATTAAACATAAAAAATCCACAAATTTTTGTATTTTTAATTTAGTTTTTTTATTTTTCATCCGATATTTCGAACGTTACTCGATGATCGTCTTCAGGGGCTTTCAAACGCTGTAAAAGTAAAAACTAAACAAATTTTACAGCAAACCGCAAAAGTAAAGGCCCCATTTTTGTATTTTTAATTTAGTTTTTTTATTTTTCATCCGATATTTCGAACGTTCCTCGATGATCGTCTTCAGGGGCTTTCAAACGCTGTAAAAGTAAAAACTAAACAAATTTTACAGCAAACCGCAAAAGTAAAGGCCTCACTTTACAATTTACAAAAAAACTCTTGATGCTTTTTGCCTCTAAGCACATTCTCCTTATTTTTTACAAATTCTGTGGAAAACAACACTAAGTACACTTGATGTCCTTTACCTCTAAGCAAGTTGGACTTGGTGTTGTTTTCAATTTTTCTATTTTGAAAACTACATTAGGTAGGTCTTATTGAAATTCACCCATAATTTTGCCTAATTTGTATTAATAAATGTAACTTTAAAAAAATACTAAAGTTCAATGATTAATTTTCCTGGTGGGCTAAAGTGTGTTGCAAAACTAGTTCGACACCATATGGATTGTAGCAAAACTCGTTTCTTTTGAAAACTCGTAGCAAAACTCGTTCGTTTCAAAATGTATATATTTCACTAGGTTTAAATTTTTCAGCTTTTGAGTTATGAATTAAGAATGGCGTAACACCATTTTATCGGTCGCTATATGTTTTTTGCCATTTCCAAAATTCGAATAAAGTGTAACGAGCGAGTTTTGTATCTGACCTACTCAATTATAAACCCATATGACAGTTTTAGAACATTGGAAATCGCACCACCAAATTTCGGTCCATAATTTACCATAGGCTTCCCACTTTAGTACAACAAAAACCTTAAAGAAAAAAGATATTGTGGTGAAATGCAATTATGTCATAATCGGTCCATAATTTACTATTTTTCCACATATGCAGACCTTCCAAAAGCACTTTCAAACCCATTAGACACTTCAAATATATATTTATTACTGTATTACAATTTGGTCCAATTTAGTGTTTTAATACTAAAAATCGCTCTACAATTATTTTATATTACTAGAAATAAAATCATAAAACTTTGTGATGGTAGCCCATAAGTTTATTGAAATAACTAAAAAAACCGAAATTCCGCAATAAAATTTCCTTTAAGAAAAGTTTTTTTTAAAGTGAGCAGTCGTTTTAAGAACATATTTTTTTTTTTTTTGGAAAAAAAATAATTTTTTTATCAAAATTTCGAAATTTTTGTTTTTTAAAAATTCATAAAAAAAGTATGTATCGATAAAATGTTAAAAAAAAAACTAATTGAGGTCGGTCATACATTTTATCTTACTTGGGACGACTCCTGGACATTTATGGAACTTTTTTTCAATATATTTTTAATCTGTATTGACTATTTTTTTTATGGGAGCCCCCTTAATGGATGGACATAGCGGGTAGGTGTGTTAGAAATAAATGATTGAGATGAAAAATAAAGTGGGGTTGGTCATACATTTAAATTTTATTAAGTTTTGTGTTTTGAGTGTGTGAATAAAATCCAAACCAGATTTTAATCATTTATGACTTGTTTTGTTTGCAGCTTCGTTTTTATATACTGCAAAAAATTAGAAGCCTAGCTGCATTTTCCAATTTTTTATAAATTTTTAAAAAACTTTACTTTAACTTTTCTTTAAGGAAATTTTATTGCGGAGTTTCGGTTTTGTTTTAGTAATTTCAATAAACTAAACCGATTTTGAGTTACGCGAATATTTGTTGTGCAACCTCCTCCATTTTCGAAATAACGGTATATCTCGAAAACAAGAGTTAACCCAGCGTACCCGAATTATGCTAAAGTGCCATGTGCCCGGCTTGTCTAATTTTGCAACTATCACACTGTAATTATTCATGATTTTTTCGCCGTTTTTCGTATTACTGTTAGGGCCCCTGTTTTTATTACATACCAAATAATATATTTATTATTTTTGGAACAAAGTAAAACTAATACTAGGTTTGTTTTTGTAAGAGCTAAAATTCAAATACCATAGAGAACGACTAGAATAAAAAGGGAAAAAATAAATAAAAAAAAGTTTTCTTAAAATTAACTACGTTTGGAATTTCAAAAGCAAAATAATTATATATTTTAATAACACAATCATAAAGTTAGACCGCATAATTAGTTTTTTTTCCTCTTTCTGTTGTATCTATTTTCTGTGTCATACATATTAAATACATTTTTGTTGTTCTTTGTAATATGAATGCTGTTATCATTTTATAGAGGATTTGTGTTTTTAAATGCCTTTAATATGAAGGGTCGGTCTTCTTTAACATAACGCAGAAAGTGTATATTGCACTCTATTTGTGGTGTTTTACTGGGTTAATAAAATAATAAAAATGAATCAAGAAAGCTAGAAAAGAGCATTTTTACTCATCGAACACAAAGTTGAGAATTTTAAATAAAGACCGCAGCCAAAAATGTTGCCCTTAAATGCTATTTTATCTGCAGAATTCATTTAATCAATCAAAAACTTTAAATATTTTTTTTTATTTTTTTTATTAATAAAAAATTAGTTTTATGCCAATTGAAAGCAATAATAAAATTTTAAATGATTTTATTTCCGAGATCAATTTTGCATATTAAAAGTTTTGTATTCGTTGATGTACTTGGAGGTTAATAATAAAAGTTATTAAGACATTTAGAGAATGGACTCCACATTTTTTTTATTTTTACTAATTCCCACAATATTTTAGCAATAGTTTTCATTTTAGTTTGATATCTCGAAAATAATTTGAGTTCGCACAGATCTCCCAGCAATTAATTTATCGGGCATGTTTTGACATTGGCAATCGCCTAAAATTTGCGAAATTGGTTTGAAATCGCAAAACAGGTTTTCTGTAAATTACACTCGCAAGAAATTTGGCGACTTTAAAACGCAAGAATACACATTGATTATACGTATTGTCTAGCCGTTTTCTGATACATTTGGCATGGATATATCGGGGGGAATTTATGTACTGATATGTCTTATAGATGTTTTATGTGTGTCTGTTTTTGTGAACATAATTTACAATTTACTTTATTTTTTAATGTTTACCTTAATTAAACTTAATAGAATACTAGTACTGCAAAATCGTCCATAAACATCCGCGCTTTAAACAAATAGAGACTTTTTTGTTTTCAAAATAATAGTTTTGGCTCCAAATTGGAGAACAAATTTGGCTCATATATTTCATTTATATGTATATAGGTAATTTTGACGTCACCACAAAGCCACAATCACCATTGCGTGTTGTGTGATGACGTCAAAAATACGTCAGAACCACATGCGCATGTGGCTTTTTACATTCCGTGTACTATAGGCTTATCATACGTTCATATTTTATTACAGCTCAATTATTTATGTTCCTAATAGAATAGCGCCAAGAGTGGCAAACAAAAAAAAAATAATTTAACGGACGAAGAACAAGAAAACATTTTCTATTGCTTTAAAATAAGTTAAAAAAATCAGGAATTAAAATACCATAGGCGTTGTGGGTTCCCCGAATTTAAAAAGACATGCTGGTAATCATCATATATTTTATATGAACTAACAGTAATTAATCAAATATTATTCTTATTCCAAGTTTACTATTTCGAGCGGATTTATGGATTTGGGTGTAATTCAAGCCTTTTTAGATATTTTATTGAATGTTTTAGTGGCACATTAAGGTCTTTGTGAATGTTCAAGTTTTTGTGCATACCAGCGGATGTGATAATTCCATTGATTTTTTTGTCTGTATTTGAGGCCGAGAAAGGGCCTTTAACTAAACATTTTAGCACTAGAGTGCATTAAGCTTTATTTGAATTAGTTTTGCCTCTAAATCGCATTTACATGTTAATCGTCGATCGAGATGTATACCGAGATATTTTTTTTGTCCTTATTACAAAATTCTCGACCAATCAAATAGCTCTCCAAGTATTTATGGGTAAGTTTGGCTTCAGTTTATGTATTAAGCCGCACTTTATCAAAAACTTGAAAAACATCAATAAAGAGACTAGACCAATGTTTTTGTTTCTTTAAATGTTTTTCTACTGACGTCTACTAGTTGGGGTATAAATTAAATATTTATTTTTCTGCGTTCTGCATTTCTTGTGTCAATATGATATAATTTTACTTTTCAGATAACTTTTTTCGTTTGATTTAAGAATTTAAATAACTATTTAAGGCCGGTTCACAATATCCCACAAAGTCTTACGTATTTTTCTAAAATGCTTCCCTGATCTAATTATTCTTTGTAAATTTTTAAAAAAGAATAACAATTTATCATGACAGGGTTGAATTTTCGTAAAATACTAAAGACTTTGTGGGATAGTGTATAACGGCCTTTAGTAGCAAAATAAAATGAAAAAGTTATTTAGTTTGCGTTCAAAAAAAAAAAAAAAAATGTACTTGAAATGAACCAAAAGTGGAGTTAGAAGGAGAATTTTGTTATGGTTGATTTACTTACCCGTTTTACACCTACAGAACTTCAATTATAAAACACAAGCATCATCATTACCGATATGGTTTTTACTTTAAAAACTTAGTGTACATATTTAACTAAAAAAATAAACTAAATAAGAACTATTGCTTTCAATTTTAATTTTTATAAAAAATAATGTGCTTTTGTTGTTTCTAAACACAACAAGCTAATTTTATTTAACTACTTGTGTGGTGTTGTTGTAGTGTCTACAACAAACTATGATTAGTTATATAAGATTAAAACGCTCATTAATAAGATTTAGCTTTAATGTGCTAAATTCCCAATTCTTACTATTGAAAAACTGAAATTTATTGTTGGTGGGATAAGCTTTTCCTCTCTCGCGCTCACTCACTTTGTAATTTTACTTTCAGAGTGGCAGTTCTAACGAAAAGTTCAATCTTATTTTTTTACTCAATTTAAGAATTTTATACTTATTTTAAGAAATTCCGGGATTGATTTTGGAAAGTACTCCTATTTAGGATTTGTTTTAAGTACGTTTTAGTGTTATTCGTAAAGAATGTATAAAAATTTAATTTATTCCGAGTATTTTTCTTTCTGTGTATGTTTTTTAAGTGGCCTAAAACGCAAAAAGTAACATGTGTTATTTTGTTACTTGATTTATGAATGAACTATTGTTCAAAACTTTAAAAAAGCAATATGCCTAATTTTTAAATTAACGTTTTCACACGTTTATCTATTTTTATTCTGAGTTATGTTTTTCTTCAATAAATGAGTTAGTTGTCTGGTTTTTATCACTGAAACACACAGAACAATAAGGCCATTCTAGCATTGGAAAAATCCTATCGTCTTCACCAATAATTTGATCCTCAATAAATGTATGAATGAATTATAGGGATTGATTAAAGCTATGTGCTCGTTAAAAGTTAGGTAGATATGTTTAACACAGTGGGTGCTATATTTTGTTAGATAATAACTCTTGACGATAACATTTTTCATTAGACAACAGTATGAGTTTTCTCTGCTATTGCAAAATATGTGAGTGCTTGGACAAAAGTTTTAAATGAAAACAGTTTAATAATGAAAATTAATTTTTTTTTGACCCGCTTTGTAACTTTCGTATTCTTAATCTTTGTGGATACTAGATTTCAACATATTTCTGACTATATCGATGATATAATGAGACTGAAGTATAGAGTGAAGTATTGAATAAATCCCTTGTGGTTACTTTGCGAGACATTTTTCTGGAGTAAACATCCCTATTACTTCTGAAGTCTTTATTTCTTGACTCCATTGGTTTCCTTAAAAAAACATTCCAATAGACAAAGATACAGATTTTATTACAACAGTCGGAAAGCATGTTGTACCAAGAATGTACATTAAAATTTAGCTTAGTTGTTCTACAGAAAGTTTTTTTAATGCTTTTGTACAAACAGCATAACAACAAGACATAGATAGCTCTTAAAATGGTCAACTCCTGCTATGGATGCAACAAGATTAGGATATAAAAAATGTCTGGACGTATTGTCTTTTCAATTCGTCAATTATATATTTAAAAGTAGCGTGGTTGTGTACACACATGTCGACCGTATTTTGAGAAAAATACAACCATGTCATGATAAGTTGTAAATGATTTTTGAAAATTTTCAAACCATATTAAGATGAGGGAACCTTTAATACTAAGTTGATTTGGCAGCAATTAACAAAAAAAGTGAGTTTTTTATGTTGTTACTTTTTTGTGCATAATTTTGGATTGAATCAATACCAAAATTTGACAGAATTAAAGTTAAAAAATAGTCAATTCAAAAACGAACAAAAATTAAAAACTTGCTAAGCAAGACTTGGGATTGATATGTTGGTATTCATAAGTGCAAACAGGGAAGAAAATGTTAGACTGATGTGTCGTTAGAAAAATTTAAGTAGAAGTTGCATCCGGAAGTCTCCGATGCTATTTTGTTTCTTAAAATCCAAAATACGAAAATAATTTCGTAATGTTAACTTAGTCTAAATTTACACGTTTCATCTTTTGATGCTCAACTTTTTTTCAGTTCCCTTTTAAAGATGCCAATATAATCACACGCAGCAATCGGTTTCAACTTTTTTCGGTTCAAAACAACAACAATTTTATTTACAGCGAATCAAACAGAAAAAAAAAAGAAAAAAATTACATGCAGCCATTGTTGTGCATATATCAACGAATAAAAACACAAAGCGTACTGCCCGAGTACAGGCATCTCCGTACTAACCCCCTTTCTTCTTTCTTCTCTCACCTAAAAACATAAGAGTTGAGCATCAAAAGATGAAACGTGTGAAAGCAGACTTATTTTGTTTGTATTTCGTAAAATTTTCTTAAATTTTTAATTTTCACAAGATAAAAAAATTCACGTTTTTGGTATATGTTTAAAAATTTCTTAAAACAAAAGTTGCTAGTTTTTTTTTAAGCTGCATTTATTTAATATAAGTCTGGTTTTCTTGATTTTTAAATAGAATCGAATTTCTTGCATCAAGAAACAAATGCTAGGTTTTTCTTTAAAATTTTCAGAAAATGCTCAAGAAAACTTGGTGTAATTCCATTAATTTTTATTTGAATCGATACGTCGTCATCTCATTATTGGTTTGGCGCATATGCCAGACAATCGGAGTAGATAAAAACGACAAAGAAGGTTTGCACACAGAAAAAAATATCTCAAGAAAATTTTTAACAACACAGTTTGTTAAAAATAAAATTTTTGGTCAACAAACTTTTTGTTTGATTCAAAGAAAACATTTATCAAATTTACACTTTGCAAAATAGCACTCAATAAAACATATTTAATAATGAAATAATTAAATTTTTCTTCATATTCAAAAAAAAAAATATTTGAATCAAAGTAAAGACAGTATTTTAACAACTCTTGTCCATTTTTAAATAGCTCATAATTGTCATTTGTTTGACAGTTTTATTTGAATAATATATTTAGTTTTGCCAAAGTCTTTGGGAAAGGTTTCCTGATGATCTGGCCTAATCAACCAGTGAAATGCACATAGGAACTTAATTATCCCCGCGTAAGAAATTTTAGTGTTTTTATAAAAATATAAAAATTTAAAATTGATGACATCATTATTAATAAATAAAAAAATAAAGATTCGATTAACATTTTGTTTGATTTATTCAACATTTTCAACAATTTATTTTAACAAATCAAGTAAACATTTTGTTGAAAAAAATTATTTTGGGCAACAATTTTTTTTATTGACTCAATAAACTTGGTTGTTGACTAAAAATTTAACAATTATACATACACACTCTTTTATTAATACCGCTAAAACCGTCATCGCAGAAAATTCAAAAATTTTTGTAATCAAATATGCGATTTTCGTATTCAAATATGAAAATTATTTTTTTCTGTGCACAAAGATTTCTCAAAATGTATACGATACAATTTTTTTCCGCTGCTTCCGGCATATGTCTAAAAAAAAAAAATGTAAATTTTTGCCAACTTTCATGAATGAAGTTAGAAGGTAATAGTATTTTATTGAAGGAGAAATATATTATTTTGTGCCGCATACGCCACTTTTTTAAAAATATTTTTAAAAGTTAGCTTTTTATACCCTTCACCGAAGGTAAGAGGGTATATATAACTTTGTCATTCCGTTTGTATGTTCCAAAATATTGATCCTACACCCTATAAAGTATATATATTCTGGGTCCTTATGAAAAGCGAAGTTGATTTAACGATGTCCGTTCGCTCCCCACCCTTTTGGTATTTGTTTATATATACTAGCATAATGCTCAATATAATTTTCGTTATCAGCCTTCTTTATTATTTCATCTATTTAACGAAATAATTTTAACAAATAGAAACTAGGAATTTTTGTTTCGGTTTGCTTCTTAAAAACTCGCCAAAAAAGATAAATCTACGGTATGACAACAGTGCCTATACAAAAAGAAACCAAACAAACACACATACATGGTACAAACTATTTTGGTGATTATAGGCCACCTTTGCTTTATTGTGGTGAACTAAAACATCAAAAATAATTACAACTCAACTGTGTTGAGTTGTGAACTGTAAACTGATCATATTTACTTTTAATGATATTCATAAAACGTTCCTTCATGGTCCAGTTGTCTAGGGGGTTTGTTTAGGTTAGAAACTGTGAGTCCCTGGTTCGAATCGTGTTTTTTCAAAAAGAAAAAATTTTTTTTTAATTTTTTTATGTTCTGAAACGTTTTACCAGTTTTAACTTTTTAAATTTAATTTATAATGAAGTTTTATGTATTGTATATACATATGTATGTTTATGTAGAAATTATTTAGGTTTTGTCTAGTTGCTCTGTATTCTGCTCGCACAATGGTGAAGGGTATATAAGATTCGGCACAGCCGAATATAGCACTCTTACTTGTTTGTACTGCATACGTATACTTATTGCTATGCATTGAGTAACTTGCTGTAATGAAAGTTTCTATATTAGCAATCCAATTAAAAGTCAACACTGATGATTTTTTTTTCTTTTATTTGGTTTTTTTTTCCATTTTTACATTTTTATTAAATTTTAGATACTTTTACTTTTGCTCATGGGCCAATTATTAGGTCTATGCAGAAATACAACCATTTAAAAAACAACACGCACTTTGTTTGTGTATAACATGATGAAGATATCAAAAACAATTGATACAAAACAATTACATGAAAAAAAACACAACTCGATTTCGATGCTTTTGCATAAACTACTTTTTTTCTTACGGCACAAAAGTGAAATTTACTTTGTTCGATTTTATATGAAGAATTTGGTGCAATCGCCAAATTGTGGCGTGTAGAGCAAAAAAATACTTAAAAAACTCTACTATAGTTCATATGGAGCAAAATGGATTATCAATATCTCAGAAACCCCAAAAAGTTTCGCGAAACAGGTTTTGGATTAAGAAAGACGGTATTAACAAAATAAATTTCTCATAAAAACTCATTTTTTTTTATCGTCAGTAGGTCAAACCAATAATGAGCTGACGATGTTAAGCAAATCAATAAAAAGTTTCTTACTCTTATATTAAGATTTCTAAAACTAACTAATGCTACACGTTTTTATGTAAGAAATTCACGCTTTCACCAATTTATTTATACATCAATTTATATTTAAGATTCGTTTTTCATGTCAAATAAAAATAGAATTATATGAAAAACTAACTCTATTAAAATGTGAATTGGTATTAAAATATAATTGGTGAAATTGGCCACAAGCAACGAAAACTTGATTTAAGGAATTATAGAATTAAAATAAATTTTTGTTTAGCTATATTTATGTAAATTTTAGTTCGCTTTGAGTCATAATGTGTTGCTTTAAACAAGCCACGCATATGTATGTTTACAATAAGAAATTTTTGGCTTGGACGAGAATGGTGCAAAATTTGTTTGGTTCATATTTTGTGATGATTTAGTCAATAATTCTTTCCGTGTGTATAACCGTTTTCAGAATAAGATTTTTTCTCTATTTTCGAGTCTAAACCCAAACTGAAGTAGCAGATATATATGGAACATATATATTTATATAATATATAAATATAATAAAAAACAATTTATCAAGAAAGTTACTTTATCCAAAAAATTGCGACATTACCAATTCAATGCGGCAACAAATTTGATATAAAAGTCAATAATGAATTACAACCCAATTTATTCTCAATGTTTGAAAGGGCATATTTTCCGAAGCAGGTGATAAATAATTTTTATTTTAAAATAAGGTTTTTATACTTTTTTGTTGTTTTCCGCTGTCGGTGACCCTTTTTTCCCTCTGTGTGAAATATGCAGTACAAATATTTATTTTATACAAATCAAATAAATTTTCTATTTATTCAAGGAATATTTCAAAATATAACTTTTGACAAAAAAACATAACTATTTTTAAAAGAAAAGCGTAACTTTTACATCTTTTCCCTGGCAACACTGCACACTGGTCAATGCCAGCCAAAATCGATTTTTTTAATTTCAATAACATGTTGATGATAGATTATAGCCAACACTTCAAAACATACAACTCATTTCTGAATTTGGCTCTTGGATAACTATGATACTGTTAATTAACAAAAATTTCGAAAATTTGCTAAAATTAAATTTTTTTTGCCAAAAAAAATTTTGTTTCTAAAACGACTGCGCATATAAGAACACAGTTTAACCTTACTTGAAGGTAATTTTATTGCGGAATTTAATGACCAGACTAATGGCTAATAAATCAATGAATGTTTAAGCTTTGATTTAGTTGAACTAAACTTAAATATACATGTAGGTTTAACTTAACTTATATATAGTGCAACAAATAATAATGTGGCAGCACTACGATAAATGTTGTCAAATTCATATGGTTTGTATTGGTAGTTTAAACGACCAATTTTGTGCGTTAAGAGATGGTTTAAATGTTGACTGAGTTATAGATTTGCTGGTTTAAGCACACTTTAAACCAAAAAGAGAGTTTAACTTGCACTGATTTATTAGCCCTACGTCATTTTTGAGTTACGCGAATATATGCTATGTAACCTTCTCCATTAAAAACGGTTATCACCACTGGATTCAGCGTAACCTAATTAGGTAACACCACTAGGTGCCCCGCTTGTAAGATTTTTCAACTAACCCAGTTTTATTAAACTATATATTTACGCACAGTTTTAGACCGCGTCAAAAATGGTGACTTTATTAAATAAACATAAACGTCGAGAATATCTCTTTAAATTTTTAACATTGCTTCTCTTGCAAAAAATAAGAGTTTAATTACGTCCGTTTAAATTTAAGTTGGCGATATATAAATTACTATTTGTTTTTATATTTTCTGCGGTGATCATAAAAAATAATTTAAATTTTTTACTATATTTTTGTTGTTAAGCCAATGTAATTGTTCATTAAATTTGATTTTATTTTAGCTAATACGGCGTAAAGTTCTATATGTAACTAGCTGACCCAGCAAACGTTGTTTTGCCATATAACTTATTTCTAATGACAGAAAGAGGAATGAAGCGCTTTATAACATAATCGGCGACGAAAAAAAAAACATTAGCTATTTATTTCTTTATTTCTGTTCGTTGCATATTCAAAAGTTGCCGACGCGAAACATGCCACGTATAATTGTCCCTGTGAAAAACGTGGTGTGCCCAAATCTAAGCCGCAAACAGACATATTTTGGGCTTGCGACTTATTGATTGTCATTGCAAATGCCAATTTAATAGGAAATTAAACGCATTTGAATTCAATTGGGACGTCTGTGGCGGTCATCGGAGTTCGTGGCAGCAAAACATTTTCGTCTCGAAAATTACAATTCAAAATGGTAGCTTCGCTAACGTTTTTCATCAATTCTTTAACGACCAATCGTCTACCATTGCATAACAGTGCTGGGTTCCTAATTAGAATAACCGGAGAAAAAAATTTGTCAAAAAAATACATAATCTTTTCAAAAGAATCGGTTAATTAAATTTTTGCTTTGTTTGCCGCCGTAAATATTAAAAATTTAGCCTTTAGTACTTTCAAGACTTGAAACTATCATCGGATAATTAATAAAGAAGACATGGGTAGAGGGAGGTTTTACCTCTTTTGCCCTATATCTTAAAATTCCTTTATATATTACAGTGTCTGCATTCCAAATTTTAAGAAAACCGGTTGATGAGTTAAGAAGATAAAGAGAGGGGGAGCGTTTGCCCCTCTTGCCCTATTCTACGCCCTAAATAATAATAATAAAAAAATTGTAGACAATAGTTCCTTCCAGATGTTACACTATTTGCCTGCCAAATTTCAAGAAAATCGGTTGATTAGTTCAGAAGATATTGGGAGGGTAAGCTTTTACCCGTTTGCCCTATTTTACGCACTCAAGCGATATGAAATATACATTAAGATCTATTAAAAATGTCATTGTACACATTAGACATTACGATACATGGTTTGATAACCTTTCAATTGGCAATACAAAATCATAATATGGAAAATTAAGGACATTTCGTCGATATTTGGATGGGAATAATATATAGGAAAATCTTAATGCCATATATCCGGAACCACTTCGCCGATTTCTTGCAAACTTTACATAAACCTAACAACCAAAAAACATTTTCCCTACGATAAAAGTCTTTTGTTTTTAGCAACAGGCAAACAAACTCATATGTTGTTAACATTTTGGACATTTTATACTAAAAACATTTGTTAACAACAAAAAAAAAAACCAAAATAAATATAGAAGAGACATACACACAAATTTAATTTCAAAATAACACTGTGGGACAAATAATTTTTTTTTTTTTTGGCAGTAACGCCCCTATATATCTTTAATCTAGAGACAAAACATAGTCAAGCTTCCTTTTTGCTTTTTCCTTTTCTCATCTTTTGTCCCTTTTAAAGAGCTTAATAGTTTTCAAGAATACCTACTTATTTTAAATAATTTTTTTTATGATATAAGTATCTAATAATTTTACAAACATAAAAAAAATATTTTCTTCAGTTCTCCTGAACTAAAATATAAAAAAAAAAATCCTTTTAAAAATAAATCTTTCCTTATCCTTAAAAGTTTTCATAAAATTTTTCTAAAAATTTCGAAATTGTAAAAAAATTTCATTCATTATATAATCATTTTAAAATATTCGCATACATTTTAGCGAAAGTAAGTGTGAATGCAAATAGCAAAAATAAGAGAATAGTTCGCAAATGCGAAGGCGAATATACGTCGCCCCCTAATGATATATTATGGGGTTCGGACTCATAGTAAAGGATTAAAAAAAAAAAAAAAAAATACTACATTTGTACTTAAGTGCTTTTGTATATAAAAAATTTTAATTTTAAAATTTAAAATAGCACGAATATTTAACTATTTTTAGGCAATATATTGAAAATGAGATATTATTTTTGAAATTTCCTGAATTTGCTTTAAAATAATATATCTGTTATTTTTTCCCTACGCTTGAAATTGTCCGAAAAAATTCATACAAAAAGCGAAAATTCCCTACTGATCACAGGTTAATTGTTTTTGATATTGCCACACAGTAACTAGCAATCATGTTTTGTGTCAAATTATTTCTCTTATAACGAATCACTTGATAAAGTGAACATTACATTCACGAAACGTTGGGAAAAAATGGATTCAATTTTAAACGTTTTTTGTAAAACTAACCCCCAGGCACCAGATATCGATCGAAAACTTAAGCACGCTACAAAAAGCAACTCATTATCGTTCTCTTAAGCGGCCCACTTTTTATCTAGTTGTCGTTCGACAGGTTTTCCGTTTCTAACGTAATTCATTTATTTATTGTCAAATGACTTTATTGCCACATCAGCAATCACTCAAATAAAGCGCTAGTTTGGAAATAAAACCGGGAAAACATATAAATTAAGCAGAATAAAAAACGAAGGAGTAAACAAAAAGCAAACAATGCAGTAAACAAAAAATATAGAATAGAATTTAATGAAAAATATTTTAAAAGCCTATATAATTTTATGAGTGGTGGTATTTTAAAAATGTATATAGCTAGCTTAACCCAGTGCGCTTCGCTACCCTCATTAAAATAAAATGTTTATGTATGTAATTTTTTTTTTCAATCGAATCTCGTGCATTTTAATTAAGTTATTTTTACCAAGTTTGAGTACTCTTACTGTTAGTATTCACCAGTTGCACAGAAATCTATATGGTATTTGTATTGAAGTTGTCCCGCTCGTGTGTACAATAAGGCAGATATTTTGGAGATATTGTTCATTAATAACCAAGCTATTTGCTCCAAATTTGTAAATTGTAGCGTTATATAGATATAAAAAAATTTTGTTTGATCCACGCCCACTTCTCTAATCCCGCATATTTTTTACAGCTGCTGCCTGTATATTGGCTTGTCGGATGTTGTGTATTGCCTCCAGATATAAAGATTCCATTCTTTAGATATAAATAAATCTATTTTATGCCACGCCCATTTCTCCAATCCCGCCCAGATTTTGTCAAAAGTTGTGTATTACTGACGAAGAGGCTTGTAACTAATTTGCAAACTTTGGATTTTACCGTTCTCCAGACATACAGATATCGATATTTTCTTGTATGGGAGGTGCCACGCCCACTTCTCCAATCTCGGCTATTTTTCTGGAGAGGTTGTGTATCGATAACTAAGCACCAAATTTAGACAACTTTTCTCTTACTATTCTTTAGGTATAAATAAATCTATTTTGTGCCACGCCCATTCCTCCAATCGGGCCCATATTTTGCTGTATTATGAGAGGAGTGAGAAGATTGGGTTGGGGTACTCTGCAATTCTGGTTTGTTTTGTTGTTCTTACACTTAATAACTTGAAGTTGGCTGTAGATATTTTTTATTTATATATAAAATAGAAAAAGAAGAAGAGGAAAACAAGACAAAAATTGCAAAACTTTGTATGAAAACTGTTGCGTTATCAGTCGCTTGCATTGTCGTGCTGAAAATTCTTAGTGGGCCGCAAATCAGCTTTTTGTCGTTTAAAAATGCAAGCGAACGTAACAGTTAAGCCAAATTAAAAAAAAGTATATGTATTTTTTTCGAATGTGTAATTTGGGACACAGTCATATGTAATTTTCGAATTTTTCATTGGCAACACTGAATGTTGGACACATTTTAAATAATGATGCAGGAAACATTTCTTTGGAGTTTATAAAGAAATTTTGCAAAATATGATGTTTTAGTTAGAGGTTTCTATATTGTATAATATCTAAACAATTAAAAAATAAATATTGTCAGCTTTGCATTTTCTTTTAATATATCTGATGAACAGTTAAAAGTAACCAAGCTTGGTACCAATATCATTGTTTTAAAATACATTTTACTTTTTTGAAGCGCAGAGCACTGGGTTAAGCTAGTCTTTTAAAAAATTAAGGGCCATAATTACAACTTGCCGTTTGTTAAAGGTAGAATATTGTCTAACGTATAAAAAGTTTTTCATACCTTCAACTTTTCTTTACACTAAAGCGAGTGATACGTTAAAGCCAAGTTTATAGCGGGTAGGTATGTTAGAAATAAATGATTAAGATGAAAATAAAATAGTGTTGGTCATACATTCGACCCATCTAGGAGCATCCTAGGCACCGCAGCAGCCAAAATTTAACCATACATATATGGCGGTTTAATAAAATTTTAAAATTTGGCTCCTTATTTCTAACATACCTACCCGCTATCTCCATTCCTTAAGGGCTCCCCCACAGAATAGTCAATACAGATTCGAAATATATTGAAGAAAAGTCCCATAAATGCCCAGGAGTCGCCCCAAGTAAGATAAAATGTATGACCGACCTCAATTAGTTTTTTGTCCTTAACATTTTATTGCGGAATTTCGGTTTTTTAGTAATTTCAATAAACTAAACCGTTTTTGAGTTACTTGAATATATGTTGTGCAACCTTTTCCATTTTCAAAATAACGGTATACCTCGAAAACAAGCGCTAACCTAAAAAAAACGGTGGGCACCATTGAATTCAGCGTACCCGAATTATGCTAAAACGCCATGTGCCCGGCTTGTATAATTTTGCAACTAGCACAGTGTTATTATTAATTTTTTATAAAATTACATTATAATTTATAAAATTATACTAAGTACATTTAAATAATAGATCTTAACTTATTTTCTTGTACTTACTTTGGGATGTGTTCTTCTAGGAAAAGCTACTTTCGGATCGACCTGTAAAAACAAACAAAATTAAAGCTTAATTTTTTTTATTTTAAATAGTCAAAATCCAGTTTTATTTACCGAATGTGTTCAGTGAATCAGATCAATTATCAATTTATAAAGCTTTCTTGCAATAGTCCTATTCTCTCACTATTTTTTACATACTTTTTGCTTAAGCCAACCTTTTGTTAACATTGTAGCTATAGGGAATTTGACTATTGCCAAACAGCTTTATAAATTGATATTTGATTGGTTAAACACGTTTGAAAAATAAAAATGGTTAATATATTAATTATAAAAATAACTTATCAAGAGAAATAATTCTCCCGTTTTATTTGTTTATTTGACACAAAGCGGGCCAGATAATGCGTTACATTCTGCTGATATTTGTAAAACTTTCTGTACATTCAATTCACTTCTTTGCTTACCAAAGGATAGCTAAAGTTAAAACATGTAACATTAATTTAAAAGATGGTCTAGTAGCAGGGATAATAAATGAGAAAACCAATATCATACTAACGAACTTTTAAAATATTACCTTTTCGACCCCAATTACAATCACTTTTTATAATTTTTTTTATGCAACAAAAAGTCTTTTATTTCGATTAACCGTTAGCACATATAGTCTATTTCGTTCCTTTGCTTTTATATACGCAGAGAAAAATCATGGTTGAAGAAGTATGGTTAAAACAAAAAACATGTTATGGTCTCAGAAATGGCAACAAACAAACTTTTGTTGTTTTTAACAAAACTTTTTTCAAGATTGATAATATTTTGTTTCTATTAAGTAGAATTTAACAATATAATGTTTTAATAAAATAAAGCTACAGCCATACACTTAAACATATTATGGTTACCTTAACCATATTATTATCACGGCAACCATATTATGGTTAAATTCATCTATCCAAAAGCTATAACCATATTATGATTGACTCCAAACATGTCATGGTTAATATTTAATAACAATAATATGTTCGAAATTATAACATTTTAAAACATTGTTTGTTTAATTTTAAATTTTAAATAATATGTTTAAAAAGCAACAACATTCTGGTCGTTTGCATTCTACAATAGTTGCTTACTGCCTGTTTGTAGAACGCGAGCGTAAAAGTGACTCGTTCAACTTACATTTAAAACAAAAACAAAATTTAAAAATTTGTTTTTGTTTTAAATGTAATTTAAACGAGTCACTTTTGTGCTCGCGTTCTACAAACAGGCAGTTAGTTTGTTAAAATTCTCATTCATTTTATTTTAATTATTAATCAAAATACATAAATTTACATAGGATAAACTAGTAGAACAGAAAAAATGGTAATGAAGGGCGTCACAGGCTGGAATATGAATATGAATCAAAGGGGATTTTTTTTATAAAAGTGGAATTTGACACTTAACAAAGAAATTTAAAAAATTTATGACATAACATTTGCCATATTATAGTTAATTCTGACCATAACATGGTTACATTTGTTAAAATTCTGCGAAATTCTTACCACATTATGGTTAATTTTGAACATAGTATTGTTGATTTCGGGAACATTTTCTGGGTCATATTTAAACATATAATATGGTAACCTACAAACATAAACTTTGTTAAAATCCAACCATAGTATGTTGCTCTTAGAATATGGTTACCTCCAACCATATTTTTTCTAAGTGTAATATTATATGCTCTTGAAAAGAGCAAATGCAAAATATCATAGCTGTTTTATGAAATCGAACAACAAATTACAGAGAGCTTCCGTCAAATTTCATAAAAAAGCTACGAAATTTAGCAAGACCATTTGCACCAAACACTGAACTGCGTTTATATTCATTGGACAGTAAATACGAGTTTTCATTTTATATCAAATAACAAGTTTTTTAAAATTTGGAAATAGTGCCAAATGAGCCACTGCTGGTACCCCAGTTAATACAATTGTACCAACTTTATCAAGCGTGTCTGGTAGTGTATAGAAAGATTAGTTTGTGTAGATGCAGCTTTTAAAATTTGTATATAATAATAGTGATATGCTCTCATTTTTCCGGCGAAATATCAAAAATCAGCCCTTTTCTTGTGTTATTTGATTTAAAATTTAATTTAATTTGAAGAATTAGGAGATAATCAAGTATTTATCATTGCAAATTTTATCAAATTTGTTCAGAATTCATTACAAAATGAAATGTAAGGATTTTTTTATCTAAAACCTGTTCGAAGATTTTTTCAATTAAGGATAGACAACTACAACTGTTAAAATAGACAGGGAGTTTAGGAAATTGAAATTAAAATTTTCAATCTTACTAAAATGCTGTTTTCATACTTAAATTTTGCATTTGTAAATTTATTACACGCCATTGGTCTATAGATTTACGTTATCATTAATTTCCTGCTATACCTACTTATGGTTTATTCAAACTAAGCAATGAAATTGATTTCCGTTAACAAAATTATTAAAAAACAAATTAAAGTGCTATATTCGGCTGTGTCGAATCTTTGATACCCTCCACCGATAGTTACAATATTTTAGGAGTGGGCTCTTTATGGCATATGTAAATTATTAACCGATCTTTATAATAACTGACGTATGTATTATAATTCGTTGCGGTTAAGACCTTTGTTGAATTATGGGCCGAACATCCGAAAGTTCTACGCTTTTATTCTAGTCATATAGAACCTAATTTGAATAGAATATTGTGATTTGTTACCGTTTCATCCGTTCTAAAATGAATTCCAGGATTGGAATATATATGGACCCATGGTTAACAATGGATCACAACATTATGTAGTGATTTTTGGTGTTAAAAATCCTACATAAGACCAAATTTTAATGCAGTAGTGATATTTGTTTTAGAGTTTTATGCATTTTTAGAAGCCTACTTTATATGGGACATATGGTAAATTATGGACCGATTATAACAAAATTACACGGTGTTATTTAAGGCCAAATAAAGCTAAATTGGACTAAATTTTACCACAATATCAATATTTGCTGAGTATTAAAGCTAATTTAAATATTTTCTGAGAGTAGGCTTTATATGTGGCGGATAGTAAATATTGGACCTATTTTCACGAATTTTGTTTGTGTGTTTTTTAGTGCTATAAAACTTTGACAGACCACATTATGCTTAAAAAGCATAATTTGTTAGAGTTTTAGGCATACTAAGGTGTTTTCCGAGAGTGGGCTTTATATGAGGCGTATGGTATGGTGTAATTTTTATTCTTATAAAACTGTGATATCCAAATTTTATTACAAAAGCATTATTCGTTAAGATTTTAGTCGTACGAAGCTCTTTTCCGAGAGAAGGCTTTATATTACGCCTATGGATCTTCACGAAACTTAGTAGTATGATTTGTAGTTATATTAAACGAATTTTTGGAAAATCTTATATGAATCTGTTCAATATGCCACCATTTCTTCTAGTTTTTCTAACAGAATTATCCATTTTTTAGGGTTGTAGTTCTATATTTGGATGCAAAGCTCTTAAACTACTCAACCGATTATAATGGATTCTACTCCCAAGCTGATTTGGATACCAAGAAAACATTTGACACCAATATTGCTCAATTGTTTTGAGTTGCTCGAAAGTGAGCGTATTTTCAACCGACGGATATGATTAAATCGACTTGGAATTACTCAAGGACCTAGAATATACCGACTTGGAATTAAATAAGGACCCAGAAGAGTGGTTCCATGGCTGTTTTATATACTTTACAAGTAATTTGTATCTTTAATTTTTATAATATAAGTTTTTTTATCTTTCAAGTAATTTTAAAATAAGGTTATAATTTATATTTCTTAATTGCTAACACAATATTAATTTTTTTTATCAAATTAAATTTTTATTTAAATACACTGTCATAGTATATATTTTTTGGGGTCTGATATAAATAATAAAAAATTTTCACATGGAATGACTAACTAAGTATGCCGTCATTAACCACTAGTGGTGGCGGGTATTAAAAAATACTTCTGTGCAGACACTGAACAATTTTATAAAAAAATTAATATGTTTCAACTTCCTCCATACAGAAAAATCTCTCATTTAAATAAATGAAATTTTAGAATTAAAAGTAAAAGTGTAATATTCGGCTGTGCTGAGTGTTACATGTTCTTCACCATAGTGTGATTAGAACAGAAAGTGGCTTTCTTATAATTTAATGAAGTTGGGAATTGTAATATAAATAGATGCATATGGGGGGTTTCATCTCAATTGACACTACTTTTTAAACCGATGTTGTCCGATCCGGGTGAAATTTGCATCTATGAGATTTCAACAAGGTCAGTGACATTTTGGCCGAACAGGTGTTCCTTTCTCATCCATGTTACTTATTACCAAGGCCCGGATTTTAATGCCAATCCATATTTATTGTCGTCTGTTTGAGATAACTATATGCTAAATATCTTCGCGAATCAAGAAATTTGCAGTACAATGGCATCGATTTGTTAGTGCATATTTTGGCATATTTTGATTTGAATGCGTATTTTTGCATATATTGCATATTTTGAAAAACAAATCTTGTTTTAATTGCCATGCACCATGTTGCAGAAGAGATAAGAGACAAATTTGATGATATTTATTTGATTTCTTATGGGAAAAAATATTTTGTAAAGCACTTTTCGAGTTGCCGCATATAAAAAAAAGTATCCCGATTTATGTCTTCCTCCACTGCATATAACAACCAGGTGGGGAACGTTGTTAAAAGCAATTATATATTATGCTGAAAAATTGTTCCAATTCAAAGATGTGGTGGAAGGTTTTAACAATGGTGATGCAGTATCTATTAAATTTACCAAATATAAAAAAGCTCCGATAATATTTGTGCCTTTAAATTATGGGTACTTTTGTGAAATTAGGGATATCTCATCCATTGAAAAAGCAAATTAAACTAGTTAATATTGCCACACATAAGATGTATGCTGAGGAGGGTAACTTTTTTTTAACAAATTCGTATCAAGCTTGATAAAGAAAAACGGAGGATAATTAAACAAACTGCTGGCATATTTAATTTGAATTTTTACGAAAACAGCGTGGTGAAAATTAATATCCCACAAAGGAACTATTAGCATTCAATCATGTACCTATCACTTCCGTTTTCTTTTCTTTTGAAAAGCAGGCAGTAAACTGTTCTTACAAAAATATTTAAAAAAATTTGAGTTCTTAGTAGAGTATTCACTCGATTTATTGTTGTTCGATTAATCAAGGAATTTTTCCGCCATTATTTGATCGAATAATCAAAATAGCCAATTTCGAATAACGAATAACTCGAACAATTGATGTCCATTAATCGATTAAGATTGGGTCCTTTTAATGTATAAAAACTGTATTTTTTGCAGCCGGGTTTTTTGATTTTTTAAATTATTTATTTAATTTAAAATTTTTAAAACTATCTACATAGCACATATTGCTCCTTCATTGCAACATAGTCATATCTCAAAAAAATCAAACTTGGCAAAATGCGATTAAAGTTTTCAAAATGAACATTTAGATACAGGTTTAATGAAATATATTTTATATTATATTACATAACTTCGGTTCAGTCTGAGATATAATACTTATTTTATTTTTACATATAATGGTATAAACACAACTGGGACGAACGACGAACTTCGCATAGTACGACGAATTCGTCGGCAAGAATTCGTTGCATAAGTTCGTCAAATGAGACACAATAAGTGCGTGAATTCCAGGATTAATGTGACTTAACATTTTTTTTAATTTTTAAAAATAAATACCTTAGACGCACGATTATTTCCATTTTCATCCTTTTTAACGAGCAATAAATTTTATTAAAATTTCTTTGTAATTTATTTCTTAATACATTTATCAAATCATAGGTTGACAATATTTCAACAAAATACCAACATAAAAAACTATTAATCGGGTGCGTTCTAGAATTCGAATCGACTCGAAAGTGGATTACTTAAGCATTTTTGGTGTTCTGCATTTCGATTTAGCGATCTCAAATTATTTTTTGGGTTTGTTTCAAATATTGCAATTTTTCGCGAAATTCAGCCGTGTTCGCGATTTTTTCTGTAAGTTTTCTGATTCTTTACAGCTTTAACGATAGTAGACTTTAACATAGTAGACTTTGATATCATGCAGCTGTTAGCAAATTTTTACCGAATTTTTGTCATTCCTTATAGTTTTAGGGACTTTTAATTAATTTTATGGCTTGTTTGATATATTAAAAATTTTCGCGAATTTTCGCTATTTTTGCAATTTTTTTTTTTTTTTTGTTAACCTATCGCAAATTTTGTTACGCACGACGTATTACGGTTAACGCAATGATCGTGTGTACTTTCATATGTACCAATGTGTTCTATTTCTGGTAACGAATATTCGTTGCGAATAATTCGTCGTTCGTCCCAGTTGTGGTTTAGCATAAAGAACACTTTTGAACACTTTTGCTAAAGTAACTTGAAATTTTTTATTTTTTGAGATATGACTATGTTGCAATAAAGGAGCGGTAGAATTGTTATTTTATTGTTTATTGTTTCCCATTGGATAAAATTGTTTTTTTTTTCTCATTGGATAAAATTGTTTGAATTATTCGATTTATTCGGGTAATTCGAACAATTTAAAAACCTTACTTAATTAATCGAGCAAATTTAAAATTAAAAAATCGATTAATTCCTTACTCGAACAAAACCAAAAGTCAAATAATTGGATACTTTAGTTCTTAGTTAATTTTATATTTGAAAATATCTACCTAACAAGTGACTTAATTTACATGACTGTTTTACTTTTGGTTTTTTTATATTTTGTGTTTTACTTTATTTTAACTTCTACTTTTGTGGTTATTGTGCCTTTCTTACGTTAATCAGACTGCATTTTTACGTTTTTTATATTAATTTTGTTTATTCTGGTTATTTTTATGTTTTTATACCCTTCAACACAGGTGGTGAATAGGGTATATATAAGTTTGTCGTTCCGTTTGTAATTTCTATAATATTGATGTTAGACCCTATATAGTATATATATTATGGGTCCTTATGTGGAGCGAGGTTGATTTAACGATGTCCGTCTGTCCGTGTGTCCGTTGAAATGGATTTTCCGAAAACCCCATATATGATGGGGGCCAGGTTATTATACATTTATGTCACATATGGTCCGGAATTCTTTGCTATTGAAATTCAGCAAGATCGGTTCACAAATGGCTGAGATATGAGTAAAAAACTACGACTGCCTCAAATTATTTCCTTTAAAGGTCCAATTAGACGTGACATTACCATACCAACACTGTATTACCAAAACGACATAAACATACCATACAAACCAATTCAATTTTGGTTTCTACGGTCATACAGTGGCTATGGTAATACAGTGATGGTAATGTGTTTTTTTTTTTTTTTTTGTTTTTTTATACCCTTCACTACAAGTGGTGGATTTTATTTGTAATGTGTTTAATTTTACGCATCCACATACACATTAATGCATGTATATGATATGCCGCTCAAATAAAGAAACAAACTCATAGACTCAATATATTTTAATTTAACGCTTCTTCAGTAAAAGCATTCGTAGCCGAGTTGTTAAGTTTTCTCCAGAAACTGATGATATTGCCAGTTTGAATCCCAAAAAGAATTTTTTTTCATTTTTTTTATTTAATTTTTTTATGTTCTAAAAAACGATTTTAAGATTATAAAACGAATTTCAAACATCAACTTTGTCAAAAGAGGAAACGGGCTTATTTACATATATAAATTTTTTTTTATATTCTACGGCATGGCGAAATGAAAAGCTGGCGTGGCTCAATTAATATTTATTTATACCTATCTAAAGAACGTTATTTATGTACATAACTTTTTGTTCTTATCTTATCATGGTGAAGGGCATAGCCGAATATAGCACTCTTACTTGTTTTAATTACTAATAAAGGTTTTAAAAAATATTTTTTTTGGTACATATTTCTAAATTTTTAACCGCATACATTTCTATTTTTAGTGCATTTTTTGTGCGCCTAAAATGCAATTTTAACTGTATAAAAGTCCGGGCCCTACTTATTACCTATTGTTTTTAGCGACATTTGTCCCAAATAGTTTAGCTAGTTATTTCTTCAATCCTCGAAAAAAATTAAAAAATATTTTTTTGACATTTTTTGCATGATCAAAAACTTTTTTGAATTATTTTCAGAATGGACATGGTTCGTACATGTTTCTGTGTGATTACTAAAGTGGATGCGTGTTGATGAGTGGTGTTTCTGATATAAGTTGATATTGATTTTTTTAAAAGAGTGGATGTGAATTGATAAAAAGAGAATGAGAGTAACACATGTTTGATATCTGTTTCGGAAAAGCAGATACTAGTAGATACTAGAGTTAATTATTCGCCTTTCAGCTTTGTTCGAATAAATCAAATAATTGCTTTTGGTCGTTCGATCAAACGATTAAATCTGAAAAATTATTCGATTAATCGATGAGAATAACAAATAAAAAAAAATTATTAAAAAAAAAATTACATATTTTAAACAAGATACATCCGTCCGTTAATTTACAACTATGGAAAATCTTCCATTTTCTTCTTTATTTTTTCTCTATGACTTCTTCTTTTTTTGATGAGTACAACTTTTCCTCTTAGCTCCATATCGTTGTATTACTTAAAGGAATCGTAAAATCCCTAATTCTTAAATAATCCGATACAACTTTGGATTTTCGAAAGCCGTTTGCAGACCTTCCATTTTCAGCCAAACTTCTACGTACAATTCTATAAAACAGGGCGCTGTCTGTCTCTTTATGTATTTTTCTATTGGAAGAAGTTCGGCATTTTTTGAGGTCGTTGGATTATCTTCTACTTCATCGTTTTCAATTGTAATATTGTGACACTTATGCTATGTTCACACTTGGGTTCTTAAACGCGTTTAAACAACTCGAGCGTGATTAAGCTCTTAACACATCAAAATCGAGATGATTAACCATATATTGAAGTGATTTGTTACTCACTTTAAATTGACATGATAAGAACTAAATCACTTCATTAATCACCTAGAATCCTCTGAACATACCTAAAACTGAGTATAATATAGAATCTGTCACCATGAACGTACCCCTCACGTGTACAACTGACCACGATTTCTTCTTAATGTTTTAATTTTTCCTTAAATAATTCGTACATTTTCACAATTCCATCATTAAAATGTTTAAAATAGTCTTCTGATAACTTTATTAAAGTATTTTTTATCCATTTTTAATACTTTAAAGAAATTTAAATTTGTTTGTTTTTTTTTTTTTATCAACTGTTAAACACCCCAAACAAAAAGAAATAACCCCCCAAATATCTTTGTTGTTGTGCTCTGTACAAACTTTTGGGGGGTTATTTCATTATTTTTTGGGGGGTTATATTTTGGGGGGTTATTTCATGCCGTCTGCTTAAACGCGTTTAAAAACCCAAGTGTGAACATAGCATTACGCAAATGGCAAAGATATATATAATTTAAAAAATATACATATATAATATAATACCAATATTTTCTACTTTCATTATATGATTTCTATAAATAAATTCTTTATTTTTTAGCTTTTTGTTTATTTCTAAGTTTTTGACCCGAGAGTGAAAGGTCCCATTTCTTGAAAATTGTTTAACGTTTGATTTAAAAAGAAAATAGCTGTTACAATTGTTTGTCAAAGATTTGTTTAATAAGAATATAAAATACATTTTTAAAATACTATGAATACTAAACAAGGTTTTTGCTCACTAAACATTGAGATTAATTACAATCAGGGCTATAGCTACAATATTTTTTACTTTTCCTATATTTTGTATAAAATCGCTAAAAACGTTTGGGAATAAATCAAATTCTAAGCTTTTATTTCTTATGAGTATTTTATTAATTTAATTTTTAATAAAAAAATTGTTCGATCATAATTTAATCGATTTATTCGTTATTCGAAAATCGCCATTTTTAAATTATTCGAACAAGAGTTTGTTTTTGTTTGATCGATTAATCGAATTATTCATAGTCGGTTGACAACTCTAGAAAATGCTGATGGAATACAATAAATTGCTTATTGTATGATACCGTTATTTTCAATTATTTTTCAACGAAAAAGAGCCGACCGACCCACTGACTGGTTAAACAATAATTTTTTACTAAAACAAAATGCATATCGCTCCTTTATCATAACATAGTCATATCTCAAAAGATCAAAAATTTTAAGTTACTTAAGTAAAAGTGTTCCTTTATACCTTCTTTCAGGATTGTATCTTAAACTAAACCCAAGTTATAAAAAAATATATTTTATTAAATCTGTGTATAAAGGTACGTTTTTAAACCTTTAATTGCATTTTGCCATGTTGGATTTTTTGAGATATGACTATGTTGCTATAAAGGAACGATATGTTCAGCTATTTTTTTTTTTTTTTTTTGCAACCCATAAGCAACTATTTTTGTTTTTAGGATATGGTGAGTGGGCAAAAGCAAAACCATACAATATCAGTTACACTCATTCTCTCATTTATATCAATTGTCAACCGAGTCGGTTGTTGTCCAAATCAAAGCGTATATGGCTTTGTCAATAGATTAGTTTGACGGTTGTCGGGTTGGTTGAAGAAAAATCAAAAGGTTTTGATTTTTTCAAGTTGACTACTAAGTCTTTCAATTCGATTGTACTGTGTGTGCTCAAGTCTCTTGATCTGCTGTCAAAATTAATGTTTGTAGCAGTGTTGCCATTAGAATACGAAAGATACATTTTTCGCATTTTTAGATGGCTTCAGGTACCATGTATATTTAATCCTGACATTTTTCGTATCTTTTGAATCTGTACGCAAAATGTAGTAAGACTTATTAAGACTGATCATTGTAACCGACTCAATACTAATACAATAGTAGATTTAATAATGGTGAAAGAAATTTGATATATTAACTCGTATATTAATTTTTACAAAAATGAATTTGTTTTGATAGTTACATATCGTCATCTTAAAGACCTAATAACCTATCTGCAACAATTTCAAAATTGAGCTTTTTATTGATTGAGGACCGTTACGCAAAAAAAAAGAAAAATAAATCATCAAAAATCACGATAAAAGTTAAATTTTGTTGCATAGTGTAATTTAAACAAACATTAAGTACTTTTTTTGCTCAAAACCAATAAAAGAAACTATAACTGTTATTATTTAATGTATATAATATACATATGTATAAAGAAATTGTTATTTATTCATAGTACATACTGCTGATAGGTTATTTGGTTTTAGTTTTTTACAATTCCAAATAACGTAAGTGACATAACATAAGCTGTGTTTAGAAAAACAAAATTTTCTCAACAGATATATATTTCCGGTTTCATTGTAATCAAAATATGTAATTTTCGTTTCAATATTTAAATGGTTTCAATTTTATAACGTTTTTTGCCTCTTCTGTAAACTTTTAAAAACTGCAGATAGGTCATTTCGTCTTTAATGTGACGATATAATTAAGTTTAAAGTTTGCTTACTGTATTTAAAAAAAATTACATTCCTAAAATTTATTACTTAAATTAATATAAAAATGAATGTATATGATATAATTTTCTTTACAATTTTCATTAAATATGAAATAAAAATGTTACGTTAATAAATGTTAAACGTTAAAAATGAATTTTAAAATTTTTTTCAAAATGTATCTTTTTGGGAAAAAGTGTATCTTTTGGGCAACTAAAATGTATCTTTCTCGAAATTTCACTGGCAGCACTGGTTTGTAGTTTTCTTTTGCAAAAAAAAGCTAAGTATTTTAAAAATTGTCTATTTTTTCATTAAATTTTAAAATCAATTTAAAATCTTCCAACTCAGTTGATGAAGTGTGTGGCCAGGCATCAATTCAGTTGAAAAACTCAGTTGGCAATTGAATTGAAACGTGCATGGGGCGCAAAACAGATAAATATCTGGTGTATCTGTTTCGACAATATTTACAGAGACACTCGTGCAGGTCTTTATTGTCGCCAGAAGACTCAAATTGAAAAAGTTTTCTGCCTCTAATCAATGTGATTTCTTTCCAAAGCCGAACAACAAACCAGCAGCGAAATCAACAGCTGAACTTAGTAATGCCAAGAAAGGATTGGAAAAAAACAACAAATAAATTCAATAAATAAGGAGGACAATAAATAATGTGTAAAAATAGTTATGATGTAAAAGGATCGCATGTGATTAAGATTACATTTTTTTAAATTATTTATATTCTTATTTTTATTACACGTAAATAAAAGAATTATATTTTTTAAAATCTCTATAAAACCAAAGTGATTTTATTCCTGGGGTTAACATATTGTGAGTATTACAGTATCGAGGGTATGAAATTTTAGTTAGGTATGTTACATTCCGTCTGAAAGGTTAATTTGTCTAGTTGCTCACCCAGTGGTGAATAAACTATACGCCCCTGTATGTGAGAACCCAGGTAGAAATTTATAATCCGGCAACATTTTACACTCGTCTCTTGTTTTGCCACATTATTTACCACTTGTAAATGTTGAACTTTCTTCTTTGCATTTTGAAATGACTTGTTGGCTTCCAAATTTTTTGGATCTGTTTTTAAAAAATCATTTGAAATATTGAAAGCTTCAAAAAAGCTGGGTTTGGCAATGGAGCCTTGAGTTTCTTCATTTTTAAGGTTGTCTTCTATTAACATTTATAACTTTGTTCTCGCTACTTGGCGTATTTAGATTATTTGCCATACAACTAAAACTTTTGTTGTCGATATATTCATCAAAAAAACGCTAAGGTAGGCAGTTTTGGGGTAATGTACTACTGATGATCTTGAAAAGTTTTTAACGTGGCGCGTGCAACTGCTACATTAATAATTTTGTAGTTATCTAACCGATTTAATAGACTTATTTCATTTAAAGATATTGGTTTGAAACTATCGATACTATCGATGGTTTTTGACATCGTATCACCATCGATAGTTTTCAATAATTTTTGTTTTTCTCAAATTATTGTTTTATGATAAACTTTTACGTTTTATGAACGTTTGACAGTAACACAACTTGAGAGAACCTTTTAGTGAAGCGTACAACTACCACAATTTTCATTATTCCGTGTGTTTTTTAAATTAATAATGTAAAATTGAAAAAAAAATTATAAAAATATAATAAAGTATGTAAAAGTGAAGTGTAATTTACAATTTAGTGCAATTTAAGATTTACCTTTTTTAATCTTTTTTTATTATTGGAAATTTTCCATTAAAAATGTAAATTGATCTGTAATTGGAACGAAAGGTTAACCCCCTAATACAAAAAAAGTTAATGCTTACATTAGTTAACCAATACATTAATCCCAACAAAAGTGGCATAATGTGTTGGTTAACAAATGTTAACCTTAACTTTTTTTGCATAAGGAGGTAAGACTATAATTCAGAAATGCATTTTAAAATCGCTCGAAATTCAACACACCTTTTTAAACGATCGATTTTCATCATATATATAAATCTATGTTTAAATAAAAAAGTACATTGTTTTAAAAAAATTAATTTCAAAAGATATGAATAAAATACAAATGAAGCACAGCAGCGAATAACGTTGTAAAAGCCATTTTTTGCAAAAACTGTTTTTTTGCAGATTACCGTTAACATTACTCCCTTAGACTCTTTAAACATCAAATCACGTAACGCCTTCAAAATGCGATACAATGAGTCAGACAGTGAAAGAACGTTGTAAGTTTCTAACAAAATGTTACAAACAAAATTGTTTTCCAACGTGGAATAAACTTTTAAAAGCCGCTTGCGTATTGGAAAACCGTTTTAAGTCAAATCGCGATTGTGCGTGCATATGAAATTGTTTTCCACTAAAAATATTATAAACTGTAAATTTGCATGTAATTTAAAATTCAAATTTCTTGATATTTTGCATTTAAGTTTTTGTTACACTGATCAACAAGGTTTTTGCCACATGGATTCTGTATGCTAATTATTACTTTACTATATACCCTCATTGCAAAACACAAACTAATTTGTTTCTGTCGCCCACAGATTTATGATTTTACCTTAATTTCCGTTAATACTACTGTACGTGCGGTTTAATTGCATCAAGTCTTAATATAAAAAAGTTTAAAAGTCGAGCCCACCAGAGTACTTTTACCACCACTACGTTTTAAACTAGGTTTGATAAAAATTTTTGTCAAGGCCATGGATCGCAACGGCTCAAGTTTTACGTACTTGAAGTTAGTGACGCAAAAATAAAGGAAGGAATTTTCGTCGGACCTCAGATGAAGGAATTGTTAAAGGATAACATATTCGAAGAAAAGTTAAGTTTGTTAGAGAAATCAGCTTGGAAAAGTTTTAAATATGTCGCACAAAATTTTTTGGGCAACCACAAAGCAAGTAACTACAAAGATCTGATAGGAGAAAAGAAAAAAAAACTACTTTCGACGTATCAAGCATTGGGTTGTAAACTGTCACTCAAAATACACTTTCTACACTCCCACCTCGATTTCTTTCCCGAGAACCTAGGAGCCGTTAGCGACGAACACGGCGAAAGATTCCATCAGGATATTTCCAGCATGGAAAAACAATACCAGGGCAAATGGAGTCCTCGAATGTTGGCGGATTATTGGTTGACACTAGGTATGGGTTAGTGCACGACTTCTTGATTTCGATACGCTAGAATTCCCAATTTTGCGAAGTTTGTAAAAAAACGCATGAGCCAAAAATTATGGGGGTGGGATAGGGGTAAATGGCTCCTCATCGGGGTCAAAGTTAGGGGAAAACTATACAAAAGCAAAAAAAGCTTCACAAGTCGCTCCTAGAGGGTTAAATGTAAGACTGACTCCCACTAATATTCCCCCCTCCCTACATTTTTTATTAACATACTAGTCCCCTATCTGTGCTCCTTAAGGGGACTCCCATACTAAATATTATTTTTTACAACATTAACCGCCACCGCCCTAACTAGCTGCAGAGTGCCCCTGGAGTAGTCAAATATATGACGGACCCCCAATATTTTTGCTACCCGAGCATTTTTTTAGAACTTACTCCATTTCGTAAATGGAGGAGTTGCACAACATATGTTCGCATAACTCAAAAACGCTTTAGCTTATTGAAAAAACTAAAAAAACCGAAATTCCGCAATAAAATTTCGAATATCCACAGTCGTTTTAGAAACATAATTTTTTTTATTAAAATTTCGAAACTTTTGTTTTTTAAAAATTCATAAAAAATTTACCAACCCCACTTTATTTTGCACCCCAATCATTAATTTTTAGCATACTTACCCGCTTTCACCATTCCTTAAGGGGACTCCCATACAAAATGTTCAATGCAGACTAGAAATACATTGAAGAAAAAGTCCCATAAATGCCCAGGAGTCGCCCCTAGTGGGATCAAATGTATGACCGACCTCAATTAGTTTTTTGCCCTTAACATTTTCTCGAGACATACTTGCCCCTTATCCCCACTTCTTAGGGGGGCTCCCATACAAATATTGCGTTTTATGAAAATCTTAAATTTATTAAAATTTTTTGATTTTGTGAATAAAATCTAAAGTTGCTAACAGATTTTAATCTTTTATGGCTTGTTTTGTTTGTAATTTCGTTTTTTATACGTCTAGAAAAATTTGTTTATGAATTTTTAAAAAACAAAAAATTTCGAAATTTTAATAAAAAAATTTTTTTTTCCACAAAAAAAAATTATGTTTCTAAAACGACAGCGCATATTTGAAAAAAAATTTTTATTGCGGAGTTTCGGTTTTTTTAGTTTTTTCAATAAGCTAAAGCGTTTTTGAGTTATGCGAACATATGTTGCAGTGCAAGTGTCGTGTTTAAAAAAATACGAAACAAACAAAAAAGGACTAAATAAAAAAACACAAACAACAAGTATAGATTAAAATAATAAAAACAACGAAAAATTAAAAAACAAGCTCTTTAGTTAAATAGAAAATTAAGAGAAAACTTCAACAACATTATGTCTATTAATACGCGCCAAACATCAAAAAGAAATGCGAATGAAGCTGAAATGGATAATTTGGCAAACAATCCATCAAAAGTACTGAGTACTGATTCTCCTTCACTTTCATTGCAATCAGCGTTACCGTTGGTGCCACTAAAGTGGCAAATTGCCACTTTTTCGACTGCTTGGATACTATTTGGCCACTTTTACAAAATGCACCCAAATGTGGTACTTTTTGCGATTCTTGCCACTTTTTTGATACTTTTTACGCTAGGAAAATAACCTTTTTTTCTTTCTGTTTTATTATAACCCTCAGCTTTAATATATGGGGGATTTCATGTCAAGTGACCCAATTTTGAAATCGATGTCTTCCGATTTGGATGAAATTTGCACCAAGGTTAGTCCTATTGGATAGTAGTTTAGACACAAATTTTCAACTAGATCGGTCTAAAAGTTTCTGAGTTAGTGGGGGTCAAAATTTGACATTTTGGCCATACAGGTGTTCTTTCTTATCCATGTAACTTATTACCTATTGGTGTAAGCAAAATTTGTCCCAAGTAGCTTCGATAGCTATTTGATCCATCTTTTGAAAAAATTTTTTTTTGGTTTTTTTAAAAAATTTTTTTTATTTTTTTTTTTAAATTTAAAACTTTTTTTTATTTTTTTTTTAGCGGGAATGTTTTTTTTTTTTTTTTGTTCAAAAGAAAGCTTATGTCTTTTCCTTTCAGGTAGTTTTGGTCCCTTTTTGGGATGCGAGCGGCTTATGTATAAAAAAAAAATGATTTCTAACTCTAGACAAGGGTTTTTCAATTTTTAGCATATGCAGTGTTCTTTCTCATCCATGTAACTTATTACCTATTGGTGTTAGCAAAATTTGTTCCAAGTAGCTTCGATAGCTATTTGATCAATATTTTGAAAACAAATTTTTTGTTTTTTTTTTAAATTTTTTAAAACTTTTTTTTTTAAATTTAAAATTTTCTTTTTTAAATGAAATTTTTTTTTTATATTTTTTTTTATCCGGAATGTTTTTTTTTTTTTTTTTTTGCTCAAAAGAATGCTTATGTCTTTTTCTTTAAGGTAGTTTTGGTCGCTTTTTGGGATGCGAGCGGCTTATGTATAAAAAAAATGATTTCTAACTCTAGACAAGGGTTTTTCAATTTTTAGCATATGCAGTGTTCTTTCTTATCCATGTAACTAGACAAACTCACCTTTCCGACGGTATGTCGGGAATAAAATCAAAAAAACTACCTTGTAACTTCTATCTCTCCACCCACATTTTAAAGGCAAGTGTCATAAAATAATAAATTAACTGGTATTTCGGAGAATGGCCATGGAATATTTCCACCTGATTTAAACACTTGTCTCTGGGGCACCTGATATTTTGACAACAAAAATCACATTTAATATTACGTGCGCTCAAAACTGTATATTTTTTTATGTAGGAAAAATTAAAAAAAGAATTATTTGTCAACATTTCTACAGAAAAAAAGTGATTTTATTCCTGGGATTAACATATTGTGGGCATTATAGTATCGAAGGTATAAAATAATAATTGGGTTTGTAACATACCGTCGGAAAGGTGAGTTCATCTAGTTTCTTTGCATACGTTTTATTTTTAAGGCTTTAGAAACACTTACACACAAATAGGAAAAAATTCAAAATAGTTCATATGCTAAAAATTGAAAAACCCTTGTCTAGAGTTAGAAATCATTTTTTTTTTATACATAAGCCGCTCGCATCCCAAAAAGCGACCAAAACTACCTTAAAGCAAAAGACATAAGCTTTCTTTTGAGCAAAAAAAAAAAAAAAAAAACATTCCGGATAAAAAAAATATAAAAAAAAATTTTCATTTAAAAAAGAAAATTTTAAATTTAAAAAAAAAAGTTTTAAAAAATTTAAAAAAAAACAAAAAATTTGTTTTCAAAATATTGATCAAATAGCTATCGAAGCTACTTGGAACAAATTTTGCTAACACCAATAGGTAATAAGTTACATGGATGAGAAAGAACACTGCATATGCTAAAAATTGAAAAACCCTTGTCTAGAGTTAGAAATCATTTTTTTTATACATAAGCCGCTCGCATCCCAAAAAGGGACCAAAACTACCTTAAAGGAAAAGACATAAGCTTTCTTTTGAACAAAAAAAAAAAAAAAAAACATTCCCGCTAAAAAAAAAATAAAAAAAAGTTTTAAATTTAAAAAAAAAAAATAAAAAAAATTTTTTAAAAAAACCAAAAAAAAAATTTTTCAAAAGATGGATCAAATAGCTATCGAAGCTACTTGGGACAAATTTTGCTTACACCAATAGGTAATAAGTTACATGGATAAGAAAGAACACCTGTATGGCCAAAATGTCAAATTTTGACCCCCACTAACTCAGAAACTTTTAGACCGATCTAGTTGAAAATTTGTGTCTAAACTACTATCCAATAGGACTAACCTTGGTGCAAATTTCATCCAAATCGGAAGACATCGATTTCAAAATTGGGTCACTTGACATGAAATCCCCCATATGTAAAACTGTCTTAATATATGTACATACATATATGCAGTGTTGGGCAAAATACATGGTTTGCGGTATTTAAAATACAAAATACAAAATACTTGCTGGTCATGTATTTAAAATACAAAATACAAAATACTTTCAGGTTATGTATTTTAAATACAAAATACAAAATACTTACACATCCTGTATGTATTTAAAATACAAAATACAAAATACTTACACATCCTGTATGTATTTAAAATACAAAATACATCCATTTATTGTACGTATTTCAAATACAAAATACTTCCACGTCATGTACATTAACAGCCATATTTATAAAAAGTTCTTATTTTAAGCTTATAGTATGAAATAACTATTAAACGCTTTTTGTCTTATAAACCTCTTATAAAAATTTGTATTCATAAACGTACAATAACAGCTTTTTTACTATTAACTGTTTGCAGCGATTTTCTGTTTAAGTATGGCAACTTTCTTTATATTTGGCTGCCATTTTATTGTTAGTGATGCACGAAACTTCTATTCGGTTTACATGATATTCTATATTTAAATTTTTTTTTAATAATTTTTTTTAATTGTAGACCTTCAAAATTATTCTTATCAAATAAAACTACATAATATTTTAGTTTCTGAACAAAATGTTTCCGAAAGGTATCATAAAAACTTTTGTTTGAACCTTTTTTAAATATACGATAAGAAAGTAATCGAATAAAAAGTTTATTTACTTTTCATTAACATCACTATTATTATGATTTGTTTATTTTTTTTTTTTTTATATTTTTGAACAATAATTTGTTGTTTTAAACAAAAAAAAACAACTAGTTGCAATAATTTAATAAATAATTAAAGAGAATATGTATCTGCATTTGCTCCTGAACATATTCATTTAAATTAATTTTTTTTAGTAATTATTAATATATGTAACTTTAAATTGGCTGTCTAAAATAAAATAAAAATAGTAAAATGTATTTAACATGTCCGTTGTAATAAATAAAACATTTTTGTCATTATTTTTCACAAAAATAATATCATTAAATGCAAAGACCTTTTAAAATGTCATTTTATTTTTGGTTTAAAGAAGGGCAAATCCAACAATAAATTTTCTTACTTTATGAATGGTTTATTAAAGGTTCAATAGACTATTTTTCGTTTATGAATACAACTTTAGCAATTTTTGCTTAAAAACGGTCAATAAATCATCAATAAGATTTTATGAATACGGCTGTAAGTTTATAACTTTTTTTTGAGTGCAAAATACCACTCCAGCGCCATGTGGGGAATTTTGATCTGATAATAAAAAACTGTTTTTTAAGCTGATTCGGTGAAAAAAGTTTCCGCACCGTAAGCGATTTCTAAAACTCCATATTATGTGTAAATTTTATTTTTGGAAATTGAAACCCTTTTGATTTTGCATTAGACTTATGAAAAATGGTTTAATGTTGAAGATTATATATGAATTTAAACGAAAACGAACTTATTTAAGACAAGAGCCACTGATTTAATGATGAAAATACAAAATAAAAACAAAACTTCAACGCTTTCGGTGCGGAAACTTTTTTCACGAAAGATGAAAAGTGACACCATATTTTTTTATATTTTGGTAGATTAAAATGCAATCAACCATCAATAAACTGACAGAATATATTTTGTAAACTATGTTTTTAAAATACAAAATACTCCCATTTTTTATGTATTTTAAATACAAAATACAAACTACTTATATTTATTGTATGTAATTAAAATACAAAATACAAAATACTTGCACGTCATGTATTTAAAATACAAATACAAAATACGTATTTGTATTTTAAATACGTATTTCAAATACATGTATTTCAAATACTGCCCAGCCCTGCATATATGTAAGCAAGTTCATATGAATTTTTTTTCTTGTCATGCGTGGTTAGCTGAAAATCGGCTTAATAAACTTTCTATTAACCTGTTTTATTTATTATGAATAAGGGGATAAAGATATCTCACATATCGATGGTTTTCTTCCGCAACCTCGTAATACAAAAACAACTACTTTTCAGAAGAGACAAATTACTTTTTTTTTACCAAATATTTGAAACTTTTTGCTATATATTCTTTTATAAATTAAGAATTAGGAAAAATTCCTATAAATATTTAAAAGAATATATAGCAAAAAGTTTAACATATTTGGTAAAAAAAGTATTTTGTCTCACCTTAGAAGTCATGAAGCAGAAACCGAACTGTTGTGTCTAAAATTTGTGTAATTGACATTAAAAGCAAAATCTAAGTTTTTACCAAAAATTGTGTAATGAACTGATAATGAGTATTGATATAAAAAACAAAAAGCTCAATTAAAGTATTTAGACCCAATATTTAGTGTCTAATGAAGATATAAACTATTTCGAATTAGTTTCAGAGTTTAAAGATATTATAACTGACCCAGATGCATTTATACATGAATTTAAAATTCTAGAGAGTAAAGTAAATGACACGAATTGTGAGCACATATTTAAAATTTCGAATGATGAGGATTTTGGGCGTGAAATAGAAACATTGAAAAATAGATTTGATGAATATACCTATATATGTATATTCAAACTTGTACAAATTGATCTCTCATATTTTTACATTGTCACATAGTAGTGCTTCTGCTGAGCGTGTTTTTACTAAGTTAGCTTTAATCAAAAATAAAGTAACAAATAGGCTAAAGACATTTTACGAAAGTATTGAAGTCGTTTTAAAAACAATTATTTGTAAAATTTTTATAAAACTGACCGTTAATAAATATGTAGCACAGGACGACATTAAAAAAGTTTGTTTCCAACTGATTCTTATGTTTTTGGAATGTAAAGACGAATATGAACACAGTTTTCTCCCATCACGTCACATTTATCAGATACACCAATTATTGTAATTTCGGAAGATGTTTTGTACCACAATTAATAACAAAATCCAGTTTTAAAGTTTTGTTCTATAAACCTGATTACAAAAATTTGAAGCAATAATAGACGAAATTGGACTAAATATGCTATAGCAAAGAAATTAAAACACTAGCACTTAAATTTAGTAGCATGAATGCATGCCATGCATTTATTTGTATTAAAGTGAGGAACTGATTATATATAAATTATTTGAAAAAGTGATATTTTTGTTATAGGGTCTCTAGTTTTCATCCGATTATACATAGCTTAGCTGCCAGCTGTTGATTTTTTTATTAATTAAGCATTCCAAGAAACATAAGAATCTGGTGGAATGGGCAAATAAATTTCTAAAAAGCTTTTAAATGTCTACCTGTGCAATATAGTGTCTTAAATAAATCAAAGAAAATGTATTCAGAAGGAATAAAACAAGAAATATATTACTAAATTTATATATAAAACACATTACATAAATATCTTCTATTTGCTGCAACAATGTCATAATCCAAAAAACATGTTTGGCAGAAAACAAGTTTAACGTTTTTGAATTACCAAAACATTAAAGTAAATATTTTATAAAAATTACTTCTCGAGAGAAATATTTTCAAAATATTTATTTTTGTTTTTATACCATTTAAAATTATAATAAATAGAAAAAAAATCGTAAAAAATACATAATGTGGTGTACTTATTTTAATTTTAAAAGATGTGCCCCTTTTTTTAAAAAAATCCACTTTTTGGTGCCACTTTTTTTGTAGATATCCCCTTTTTTTGGTACTTTTTGAAAATATCCGACGGTAACACTGATTGCAATGGTTAGATGAGAAAATGAATAAACAAAACGAATACATAAATAAACGTTTTTCTGATATATGCGAGCTAGTAAAAAACAGTGAGATACGAATTATAGAAAGAGTTGATAAAACCTTTGATGAGATTAAAAGAGAATTAAATGGTGTCAAAGAAAGAGTACGTGAATTAGAAACAGTCGCGGCAGATGTATTAAGTCTAAGGAAAGAAGTTGATAAAATAAAAAAAGAATTAGCTAAACAAGAAAATGTTACTGTTGCAACTGATTTACGTATTAATGGAGTACCTCTATATGAGAACGACGATGTTAACGATATTTTTAATAAATTATGCAATGCTATAAAAATTAACCCACCACCAGTGCAATCTATTTTTCGCTTAAAAAAAACTAAAGTGGGGGTTAACAACGAGGATCCTGCTATTATCGTTAGGCTTAAAAAGCCATATGATAGAAATTTTGTGCTAAAATCAATTTCAAATTTAATGCAAACGCGAAAAGGTCCGTTAACACTATATGATATTGGATTTAATTCTGATGTTGTCTTCAATGTTAAGGAAAATTTAACTCCAAAAAATTTTAAAATCTATATTGAAGCTGTGCGTTTATGGAAAGATAATAAAGTTGCTTCTGTCTACACTAGACATGGTATTGTATTTGTCAAGGTTAATCGTTCTGATCAACCAACTCCAATGGAAAGCATTAATGATATTTTTAATTTATTTCGTCCGCAACATGAAGAATAATCAATCATTTTCATCATTGTACTGTTTTATATTTTATAGTATACTATTTTACTTTTTTACCAAATTGTGCTTATGTTGTACAAATTCTTTTAATGTCAAATTTAGAATCAATATTAAATCGAAAATCTTTAAACTTGCCTCAAACAAAAATATTTTTTGCGTTGCTATTTTTGTAAAACATTATGATAAATTGATCTGATAACAGGGTAAATTCCAAATTTAATACACACAATATGGTTCGTATTTTTACTAAACTTAATAAGGGCCTAAATATTGTTCACATAAACGCTCAAAGTTTGCTTTGTAAAATAGATGAGTTTCGTTATATATTTGAGTCTTCTAATGTTGATATAATATGCGTCTCTGAAACTTGGTTTATACCTAAGGTCAAAGACAATTGTTATAACTTACGCGGTTATAAGCTTTTCAGAAATGACAGGAACAGTGGAAAAAAAGCAGGTGGTGTAGCGATATACGTCAAAAATTGTTTTAAATGTAAATTACACACAGAATCTAAAATAGGTGACAAAATAGAATTTATATTTTTGGAACTACAAAGTGGTAATGAGAAGATGTTGATTGGTAATGTCTATAGACCTCATAGGGGAGTAAAGTTTGAAGACTTCTTTTCAACATTGTCTCATATAACTGTTGGTTTTACAAATATAATTATATCGGGTGATTTTAATGACAACATCATGGTGGAATCTACTTTTACAAATGAAATGAAATGCATTGGACTGTATCCTGTTAACAGTACTTTACCAACACACTATACACATAGTGCTAATTCTCTTCTGGATGTATTTTTTACCAGTTCTTTATCGAAAATTCTTACGTTTGATCAAATATCAGCACCGGTTTTTTCAAAACATGATCTGATTTTCACATGTTATAACTTTGTACCTAACAAACTAGATGAAAATTATAGCTATAGAGATTTTAAGAACATAAATACACAATCATTAAATGAGCAACTTCTTCGAATTGATTGGGACTGCATCTTTTATATGGAAACTGTTGACGAAAAACTTAATTTTATACAGTCAAATCTCACACAGTTATTTGAAGAATTTGTTCCTTTAAAAACGATAAGAAGAAAATCAATTACCAACCCTTGGTTTACGCCTAATATACAAAGTCTTATTGAAAGTAGAAACTTAGCATATACAAGATGGAAAAGGTTTAAGACTCCTGAGCTTTTGGCATCTTTTCGTTCTTTGCGTAATAGGGTTACTGCTGAAATAAGAACAGCAAAATGTTCTTTTTTTAACACAAAATTTTCAAACTGCTTAGATAGTAAAAGTAAGTGGAAGGAAATACAAAATATTGGCCTGGTAAATGATACCCATGTGTGTAGTAGAGATGTAGATGTCAATGAACTTAATCAGAAATTCGCAGTACTACCTGCCCCATCTGCCGATATTACTAACCTTAGGAGTTTTCCTGATACCCATAACTCTTTTGGATTTACTTTTAGTTGTGTAACGCAGGCTGATGTATTGGAAAACCTTCTTAGTATTAAATCAAATGCAACGAGCTTTGACGGAATAGATCCCAAATTCGTAAGAATAGTACTACCGGTGATTCTACCTTATATAACCAATCTCTACAACATGATTCTTACTACATCAATTTTCCCTACGCTCTGGAAACATGCAAAAGTTATCCCAATACCAAAAACTAAGGACGATTTTCGTCCAATAGCTATTCTCCCATATTTGTCGAAAATACTTGAACGTATAATGCACTCCCAAATAAGTAAATTTATACATGATAATAACATGCTTACTGCTAGGCAGTCCGGTTTCCGTCCTCAGCATAGTTGTGTCTCCGCACTAATTGATGTAACCGAGGAAATTAGGTCAAAAATTGATGCTAATCAAATAACTTTTTTAATTCTTCTTGATCACTCGAAGGCATTCGATTCCGTCAATACTGAAATTCTAACATTTAAATTAAGAAATAGCTTCCAATTTTCCTCCTCGGCAACGAAATTAATGCGATCATATCTAACTGGTAGATCTCAATCTGTTTTTTATGGGAATTTGATTTCGAATAAAATTGAGTTAACTAGAGGTGTACCGCAAGGTTCCATCTTAGGTCCTTTGTTGTACTCAATCTACTCAAACGATCTTCCAGAACAACTGAGATATTGCAATGTACATATGTATGCTGACGATGTTCAACTATACCTTAGTTGCAAAGCAACGGAAATTGACGATTGCACCCGCAAAATAAATATTGATCTAAAGCGAATATATGACTGGGCTACAACTAACGGTTTATGTCTTAATCCGAAAAAGTCGAAATGTCTACTTATTACCAAGAAGACTCAGAATAATGTTTGTTTTCCTGATTTGGTTCTGGGAGACTCAAAAATTACCGTAGTCGAATCGGTTAAAAACCTTGGTATTACTTTTAACAATCATCTTGATTGGAGTGATCATATTAATGTAATTACGGGAAGGTTGTATGCGATGTTAAGAAATTTATGGTGTACGCAATGGTTCATACCACAGAATATTCGAATGCTGCTGGCGAAAACATATTTAATTCCGACTTTGCTATATGGATGCGATCTTTTTATAAATTGTGATTCTACCAGTTTGAAAAAACTCAAAGTAGCATACAATAACATAGCCAGATACGTATTCGGCTTAAGACGATTCGATAGAATATCTTTTTATACACGGCAAATATTTGATGTATCTTTTGAGAATCTTTTGAAATGTAAATTGTTATTGTACTTACACAAGATTATATATTTGCAAAGTCCGCAATATCTTTTTAACAGAATCACTTTTCTTAGATCAAATAGAGGAAACCGTATTAAGCAACTTAGACACAGAACTCATATATCTGATCAACATTTCTATATAAATGCCATTAAAATTTGGAATAAATTACCCTTTCGTTTGCAAAAAATAAACAATGCAACGCAATTCAAAACTGAAATATTTAAACATTTTAGGCAAGTGTAAAATGTTTTAAATAACAAAATTCTTTTATTTATAACTTTGTTATTTTGAGTCATTTGTAATGTATTTTATTTTATATTTTTTTATATATTTTTTTAAAAGTTTTTTTTAAAAAAGTTTTTTAAAAAGTTTTTCAAAGTTTTATATTTAACTCAAAAATTGTATTTTTTTTTTTTTTTTATAAATTTAAATTTTTTATAGTTTTATACTTTCTTATGTGTAACCACTTTTTGTATACCCAGTATATTATCCAGTACTTAATATAAGATTTAATCTTTGTATTGGATTGTAAAACTTAAAATTAAATAAATAAATAAATAAAATAAATAAATAAATATGTTGTGTAACTCCTCCATTTTCGAAATTTTTGTATGGGGACCACCCTAATGATTAAAGATAGAGACTAGGTATGTTTTGAAAAAATGCTCGTGTAGCAAAAATATTGGGGGTCCGTCAAAAAAAATGTAGGGGGGGTAATATTAGTGGGAGTCAGTCTTACATTTTACCCCTCAAGGAGCCACTCAGGGAAAGTTGTGAAGCTTTTTTTGGCTTTTGTGTCGTTTTCCCCTAACTTTGACCCGGATGAGGAGCCATTTACCTCCATCCCACCCCCATAATTTTTTGGCTCATGCGTTTTTGTTACAAGCTTTATAAAATTAGGGGTTCTAGCGTATCGAAATCTTGCTGCTAAGGATTTCCATATAACACTAATCCACCCCTAGTTGACACTTGCAAGAGTCCAGCCTCAGGTCAAATACTCCAGCAAATCATAGCTTTTAGTTTTAAAAACATAAATCTTTTCTCAATTAAGTTTCATCAAAACAAAAGAAAGAAATCGTTTGAAACATAAACATCTTTTTGAAAGATTACTTTAGAAGATTAGCTTAAAATTGTATGCTTTTTTTATTTAAAAAGTTTTCCTCTTTTATTACATGAAGTACCTGTTGCTATATTGTTGTTACGTTTTTAATAAAATTTTTATGTTAAAAAATATAATTATTCGATTAACCGAATAATATTAATTTGTTCGTTTATTATTAGATTACATTTTTACTTCGAATAATTACTTGCGCGATAAATCAATGCAAAACATCGATCAATGTCACAATTTGTAAAACTGATTTTTAGAATTTAATGCAGGGCATAGAACTATACATAAGAAGCCCAATGAATAATTTTTAAGCCAAAGCAAAATGTTGATTTTAATTTATTTTTTGGGTATGAGCATTAATATCAAAAACTGGGTACAAAGCTGAAAACCAGTATAACTGAGGAACGGTAAGAGCAAATTCAAAAATATTCTAAATTATTTAAAATGAATTGATCTTTCAAATGTTCATTAAAAATTTAGAAGTTATAAAGCGTTATTTATGTATTATAATTATAATGTACCTAAATGAGAAAATTTATTGCAAAAACTTATAATTTTTGCACACAAAAATAAAGCTCGGACATGTTTCTTTTAAACTATTTTCCCAAAAGTGAAGAAAATTTGGTTTTTGACAAAGTTATAAAGAAAACTCAAAAAATAGACCGGTAAACCCGATTTTTGGCAAAAATTCGACATGAATGACCTCTAAACCTCTCCCGAAAAATCTGAAAAAAATCTCAAAATAATTCTACCCCATTAGCTTTTAAATTATGCTTGAGCATAAAAAAAATTTTTTTGGGACACATTAGTGCACATGCACCTGGAGCTTTCTAAACTCTGCTGCTTTAGAATTGTCGTCTGCATCTGTTGGATAGCAAAAGTTCGAAGAGATGATCGGTACCTCAGGATGAACTATCCCACAAGTGGTTAAAAATCAAAACTAGAGTGGGCTTTTTAGGAGCAAAAATCGTTCTTTTATAAAAAGGATGCCTTCAAGGACCCCAACCAACAGTCAAGCCTGAAACAGAATAAAGTAGTCGTAGAGGGTCGATTTTAAGTGCCGATGTTGATTTTGAATAAAACACAAATTATTTAGGAAATTATTGGTATTTCTTTTTATTATGATAATATTGGAATTTTTTAAATATGTATAGAACAAAATATCGGCCAAAAGACCGATGGTCCAAATTTTCGAAGACGCTAATACATAATGCCGTGAATGTGCCGAATTATCTCATCCTTTAGCTCTTAAATTGTTGCTGGCTTATCGACGTACACCTTTTCTTTCAAATAACCCCAAAGACAGAAGTCCCACGGTGTCAAATCACATGATCTTGGCGGCCAATTGACATCGCCGTTACATGAGATAGCACGGCCATTGAATTTGTCGCGCAAAAGAGCCATTTCGTTAGCTGTGTGGTAAGTGGCACCGTCCTGTTGAAACCACATATCGTCCACATCCATATCTTCCATATGACATAAAAAGTTCGTTATCATCTCACGATAGCGAACAACATTCACAGTGACTGCCTGACCGGCCTCATTTTGGAAAAACTTCGGCCCGATGATGCCGCCAGCTCATAAACCGCACCAAACAGTCACTCGTTGTGGGTGCATTGGTTTTTCGACAATCACTCTTGGATTATCATTCGCCCAAAAGCGGCAATTCTACTTATTGAGGAATCCACTGAGGTGAAAATGTGCATCATCACTGAAGATGATTTTCGTCGAAAATTGATCATCCACTGTTACTATTTCTTGCCACCATTCTGACCAACGACGACGTTTGGAATGGTCAAGAGGCTTTAGTTCTTGAGTCAATTGCACCTTGTAAGCGTGTAAATGCAAGTCTTTATGCATAATGTTCATTAACGACGAGCGTAAGAGGTGCAATTCTTGGGCACGAAGACGGGTTGAGGTGGACGGCTCTTTAGCCACACTATCGCGAACAGCAGCAATATTTTCTGTAGTACGAGCTGTACGAGCATAAACTGGTGTTTTCACATCTCCTACACTAAAAGAAGAAAAATGCTTCATATATTTAATGAATCGTTTTCATAAAAAAAATTTCATTGGTTAAATTAATATTTTCATTGTCTAAATGGAATTTCATAGTAATAATGAAGTATTTTCGTTAAAATCGCTTCATTGGATTTCGTAATTACGTTAAACATTTTCATTGGATATATGAAAACTTAAGTTTGTCCAAGTTAAACAAAAAATTTTAATTGGGAACATAAAAAGACAATATACAAACATAACTATATTCATAAATTAATACAAAATTATAGTTTCCTTAAAAAACTATTTAATTTTTAATTAAAAAAATGTAAGATTTAATTATTTCATACATCTAATGTAATATGCCATTAAATTTATGAAATCAAAAATTTTTTTATAAAAGCAACATGTTTCAATAATTGAAAAAAAAAATATTTTTAACATTCAAATAACTCTATAGTCTCAATAATTAAAAGTATAAAAATATTTCGAAAAAGCTTGCTTTCATAAATTTAAATTTTCATTATGACAATGAAAAATGTCATTATAGTAATGAAAAAAAAACTTCAATCCATAAATATGTATGTTTTAGTTTTCTTTAATATTTACATACCTACCTACATATAGTATGTAATAAGTAATGAACAAACAAATGTTCTCCTTTAAAAAAAACACCCCTTATTTTAAACTGTTGTCAACCAAATGATGTATACGAAAAAGCTTGTTCCTTCTTTATGTAGTCTTTTTTTATTATGCGTTAGCAAAAAAAATTAATGTTGTTATTGTTTTTATGGAAAATTTAATCTCATATTTACGCTCTTAATTGAGTAATGGCAAAAAAAAATAGTTTTTTATTCAAAAACTACACTGCCCGGTAGGCTTGTTGGTAGTGAGCTAGTCTATCAGCGCCGAGGTTGCGGGGATCGATTCCCGCCAGAAACTCTGGTTCCTGCAGACAGGCGTAAAGCTTCGCGGGATTAGTTTAGGGAATTATTAAAAAAAAAACAAAAAACATTAAAAAAAATCAAATAAAAAAAAATTTAAAAAAAATAAAATAAAAAATTTTTTTACCTTTTTGAAAGTATGCATCTAATGAATAATATTCATAGATCTTATGTAAATTCTTTCAGTGTACAGACCCAGTTTGCTCAAATTTTTGCACGATTTTTCCGATTCCGAAGTGCACGATATGCATTTTGATTTGAACGCCCATTTTCATAATAAGCCTGAATAACTTTAACGCGTTGCTCGATTGTGTATCTCTCCATGGTTCAAATTGAGTTAGTCTGAAATTGAGAAATGTCAAATAAAATGCAGAAAAACTTGACGTTTAGGTGTGGCTCACATTCAACATCGGCACTTAAAATTTCACCACTTGTTAGTAGTAGCTGCAGCTGACGATATAATGAGTAGCGTAGCAAGAAAAAATGAGAACAGAATATTGAAGCTTTCTATATGGTTGCCAAATAACGTTTTTTAAAACTAAGAGAATTATGCAATAATAATATGTAAACTTTTGAACAAATATGTATCAAATGACATAATAAATGCATGTCTAAGTACATATTGCTCTACATCAACACTAAATTCGACATTTCACATATTTGATGTAATACTGTATTTAAAAGCTTGGCAACCCTAGTTGACATGTGTAAACACTAGTTTTGTTTTTAAAATGAATAAAAATATAAGGTTTGTTTTTTTATCAACTACGCTGAAGTTTTGCTTTTTTGCAAATAACTATATAAAAAAACATAAAAACAAAAGACGATGGTGGTGCGACCACTATATGCCCAGAGACCAGCTCTTGCTGGTTGGGAGACATTAGCAGACTATTTTTGGAACACAAACAATACTTGGACTACTTAATTTGATTAAAAAATAAAATTTGTGTATATGTTTAAAGTTGTAAAATATTATATATAACTTTTTGTTTGACCTTTTTTTATTTAATTACTGATTATTTTAATTTAAGCTCTAGTTGTAAAATATTAATTTTATTTCAAAAAATTCTTGCAAAACTAAAACATAAAAAAAAATAAATCAAACATCTTCAGTTTTTTTTTTTTTTTCTTTTTGCTCAAGGAAAAAACGTAACAAAAACAAATAGTTAATACATTTCATTTTTAAATTTTGTTGAGGCACAAACTTAAAATAAATATTATTCCAAAAGGAGCTCTTCCTCTTTACTACTTATAATTTGTAAGAGCTCCATTTTCAATGAATTTTTTTCCTTTAACGGAAACTTTTTTATCTTTTGTAAAAGCGATGCACAAAAAAGTTCATCTTCATCTTGCTCGCAATCATTAGCCACAAAAGAATCCATTGTAGCAATCAGTTCCTTCTCCACAGCATTAAATTCGGTTTTCCGTTTTTTTCAGGTTAAAAACTAAATGAGGAACTTGTTGCCGATAACAAATAATCAAGTGAGGAATCCATATCATCAAAAGTTTCGCTTGGCGTGGTTTCCTCGTCGTAGTTTTCGACAGATCTGTGAAGAAAAAATAATTTGATTTCTGCATACATATTCACTCATACAATATTTGCTCACAATCTCGGTTTTAGGTGCTTCTTTAATTATGCCCTGATTTTGGTTTCTTATTGTTTTAGCGGCTAAAACAATCTCGCAGGGACTCCCACTTTTTCTTGCAAGTTTCCACTGCAAGAAACTTCATTAGAATTTTGCTATTTATTCCTTTGCTTTTAAATAATCTTACCACTCATTCCGGTCTCATACGCAATATTTTCCCATGCTTTCAACTTTTTTTTACATTTTTGTATTCCGGGTTCTTTAAATTATACAAAATTTAATTTTTTTTAACAAATTCAATAAAAGTTTTTATTTTTTCGTCTTCATTTTGATGAAAATTTATATTTGAATATCAGCTGACAAACTACAACTACTACAACTACGAATTCTGTTGACACTTCTTTAAAACAGTGAAGGGCACTTTTGCAAATCCTATGTACGCGTGCATAGAAAAAAATGCTGCTTGTGTGACGTCGACACATGTATGCTATAAACTTCTTCGTGTGGTCTGTGACAATGTACGCTCGGCTCTTGCTTTGTTGTCATTTCTTGTTGATGAGCGTCATTCGTTTTCTGCTGCTTCCCACACAAACATAAATGTGATAGTATGTGTGTTGCCCTTCACTGCTTTAAAACTTTAGTTTTAACTTTTGACAGCTTGCAGCGCTACTCGTTTCGTTGTACTACAGCGACTATTCTGTTTCCCACTTCACTCCGATGCCCAGACAAAAGGGGCTACCAGTAGCCCGTTTCTGTATATCTCGCATCGTAAAACTCTTCGCATGAAACGTGTGAATTGCAACAAAAATAGTGTGAAATGAAACAAAAAATGGTTTTTCTCACACAAGTGTTTCTGTATCTTTTTTTTGCGAGAATTATCTGTCATTTAAATAATTTTCCAGCAATTATTGGAAGGATGCGAGAAAAAGTGTTTCTATAACAATATTTTGCGAAAAGTTTCTTTCAAGAACTGTCAAAATAAGTCACATTTGAAATTGGTGGCGAGAAAAACAAAATGTAGATATTTTGAATTAAAAATATGTTTATATACTATTTTTTTTAAATAAATAAAAAAATAGAAGGAATATAAATGATAAATGCATAATTTATATGATGAAAATAAACAAAAAACAATTGTTATATTTTGTTAGTTTAAATTTTTTTTAGCTTTTTCTTGTCTTGGTTTTAATCAGTGCTGCCAGATAAATTTGTGTCAAAATCGTCAATTTCCAGAGAAAAAAATAAAAAAGATTGTCTTTTTTGTTTTAAAAATCGTGCAATTTAAAATCAGTTTTAAAAAAATTTGTTTCGACTTTTATTAAAAAATAATCAAACAAAAACATAGTTAAAGTTCATGGGTATTTAATAATTATTATTTAATAATTGAGATATAAATCTTGAATTTACCTATTCCTATAATCTTTTTCTTTTTTACCTGAAATAGACTTAGTAGAATACCTTGTAGTAAAAATTTAAAAAAATCGGTTCATAAATAAACGGGTTAAAGACCCAGTAAAATCTTCGCCTACAAAATAATATGTTAAGTAATCAGAAACACATAAAAGCACTACATACAATTCTACTGAAAAACTAATGAATTTTACAAGGGTTGTGCCAAAAAGAACAAATTCAAAAGTAAGTCATTTTTGTTTATCTTAATACATCCAGAAAAAAGTAGTTATCGAAGTTCTTATGGAAGAAAGCTACTTAATAACGAGTGAAAGAAGCTATCCATTTTGAAAAAGTTTTTACTGGGAGACAAACAAATTTCTTTCTTGCCGGAATAATGGTTTTGGCACAAAAGTGTACATATAAGATAAGAATATCAAATATCAATCATATTTTGTATATGGGTAATTCCAAAGTGTTGAACGTGACAGTCGTACGCATCAAAAATGCAACAACATTTTAAACAACAAATATTTTTACGTTCTTTTAACCCTTAAATTATAGCACTAAGGAAGCACTATTATCTATGCTAAAGTTTATGGGGGCGCGATTCTAGGTCAAAGATAATGGCAAAAGAAGTAGCGGTTCGAACGTGAAAAAAATAGAAGTAGTTTTTGTGGCCATGTATAAAAAGTTGTAATTCAGCGAAACCTGGCACAATTTTTTAGTCAAACTACTTTCAGAATTTTACATAGCAATGTAACATTAAAATGTCTTTGGTTTGGTTCCAAAATCGTCTGTACTATTTTTTGTTTAAGCCAAAATCTGGTTCGATACGTGACAATTCGAACGTGAAATTTTTTCCACAATAATTTAACTGAGTAATGATTAATACAAAATAAAAATTTACCGTTAATTCGAATAACATATTTCTCTTCGAACTCTTCCTTAGATTACAGACCATGAAAGAAAATTTTTTTGGAATAATTTTCATCAAATATCACCTCTTTTAAGGAAGAGAAATTACGTTTGCACAACTTTGCAGTCTGATTGTTTATCTAAGTGAACAAATTTATGGGTAAATTTATAAAATTAGTAAAATCTAAATATTTCTTCATAACAATTTCGTAAAATAATCAGATTTTAATAACTTTTAAATTTTCGGTCACGGTGGACCATTTGGCGGAAATGCCCATATGTATATAAAAAGTATTAAATGTTCAAAATAAGAGAAGTCGGTCCATTACTTTCCCTCGAAATTTTGCTTTTGCCGATACATTTTTTAGGGAAGAAACAAACAATTTTCGAGGACAATTTTCACAATAGGGATAAATATAAAAATTTAAGTAGCCTTGTTTCTAAAGATATCTTTTTTTCTAATAAACAAACATATAAAAATATTTACAATTATCTTATTTGGAAGACTAAGGGGCTTATAGTGTAAAACGCAACGCCAACAATTTCTTTAAAAGCAAAAATAAAATCAAAAATATTTTATAAATTTGTTTTTGCTTTCTACAGACATTCATATTATATTTTTTTTTTCAATTTTCAACGCCACAAAATAGAAGTGTTTGAAATTTAAAAATTCAAGATGAATTTCTATAGAAAGTAACAACAAAATTATAAAATATTTTTGATTTTGTTTTTGCTTTCGTCACTTTTTTAGAAAAAATCATCAAAACGTCACTTTGTTAATATCGGAACAAAAAACCGTAAAGATGACGATAACTCGTCAAATCTGGCAGCCCTGTTTTTATTATATTTATTTCTTGTTGACGTTTCGCTTTTATTTGACACTTAAGTACTGGAAATATTCCAGTATAAACAGAATTTGTTGTGTCTGTTTTCGCATTCAAATACAGAAACACTTTTATCTCATAAATCGAGAAACGATGGAATTTTTTGTTTCACACTTCATGTAAGAAATTTTACGATGCGAGAAATACAGAAACGAGCTACAGTTTGGATCTCTGGTTAGCGGTGATCTGAAGAGTGCTATCAACTTGGAACTCTGCCCAATTTGACACATTAACTGAACCTGTTTTCCACTGAGGAAATAACACCAGAAGGGCGAATATCCTTAAGATGCTCTCTACATACTCCGGGTGATATTTATGTCACTGAGAGTAATGGAATGAAAAGGGTGTTATTTGGATGCTAGGAGCAATTTATAAACTGCCCCATCAAATTCTGTGATCACAATTTAATTTACGTTAAATTAAATTTTAATTCCATACCTATATTTTTCAAGGTTTCTCCATTTTCGACAGCTGCCGTAATATTGGAAAAAAGCAAAACATTTTCACAATTCGAATAACTATAAAGCTGTCCTCTAAAATTATAGAAATTCAAAAAATTATTTAAGGGAAGTTGCATTTATCGTTGTGTTATGGAATTTCTTTTTTTTTCTTAACCATCTTTGTTTATACCAACGGCACTTCAGCAGATACCGAAAGTATTGTAAATAAAACTGATTACAAACAATATTTTTGTTAAATTCTTTTAACAAACTAAACACGAAATTAATAAAAGTTGGCACACAAACAGCTTAAGCAAACATGGTGCTGAAATAAAAAGTTTAATATACAAAGTCCAGGAAAATTTTAAGTTAAACAAAATTAACAGGCAAGACCTCTGTTATTGTCTGATTTGAAAGTTTTATGACAATAAGCCAGCCGTCTTTGAAAATTTCAAAAATTACATTTATTGATTTCCATTTTACATATGTATGTATGTATGCATATAAAGTACGCTTGTTTGTTCTATCCTTTCATTGTACACATTCACAAAAAAGAATTAAATGAAATGCATGTATAAATATTGTGTTTTAAAATATGTTAATATTTCATTTAGGAGTTTGTTCTTAGTTTTTATTTTTACCTTTTTACCATCTATTTCGTGTGTACCTTGGGCTAAAACTTTGTCTACACTAGCTGGATCACTGAAGGTTATGAAACCGAATCCTCTGAAAGGAAACAAAGAAAAATGAACGTTAAATAAAATAATTATTTAAAAATCAAGTACAATTTAAGTTTAATGCAAATACAAATTTATATTTTTTTCAGTTTTATGCAAATATTGTTAAAAGAGTTAACAGTAATTTAAAGGATAAAGGATAAAATAGTTAGAAATGTCAGGATATTGAATCAGAAATGAAAAAAAAAACAAAGTAAACATAAAAAGGATGCTAATTGGCAGCAATGTCGTTACTGTAGTAAGAAAACACATTTGATTGTATATTTGCGATTGTTTCTGTAAATATAAGCAACCAACAAATAAAGTAAACGCTTGGAACACAGAACTTTATCCATAAGTTGTCCGACTTATTTACTTTAATTGAATGGAAAGCACTGAGACATAAGCATAAACTGTCTAATTGTATCTTAATAATTTGCAAAATTAAAACCATTTAACTCAAAAACAGCTTTGCCACATTTCTTATTGTAAAAACTGGTTTTGTTTCTGTAGAATAACGATTTGCAAGTCGATTTTAAAACTTTTTTTCATAGTTTTATTTATTGAATTTTCACTTGATAATTGTCATTTAATACTAAAATTAGTACGAATAGTGTCAATCACAACCGACCAAAATTCAGTGCAATACTGAATATTGTCATTACAATCAATAATTTGCTTTTGTCAATAAATTTTATAATATATGTAATTGCTTATTCATTTATTGAAAACCATGCTAACAACTAACAATATCTGCGGTTATAACCGAAAGTGTTCTAAAATTCATATGTTGCTATTAAAAATATTATGCGAAGCAACGAAATTTTCAGTAATTGTAACCGAATTGTTAGATAGTAGTACATGCAACCGACGAAATTCGAATGGCGGCAAATTCGATTGTGATCACGAATCTGTTTTCTCTGTGGAATAATAACTTTAACGATAGCTACTATGTCATGGCTGGAAGGTCTAAAATTAACCAGAAGTCCCACATAAAACCCCATCCTAAAATCTTATATAGATGAATATGTCTAAATAATATTCGGCACAAAAAACATTTACATGAATCTTTACCGCATTGCATAGTTTGGTAAGGTGGGTCCATGATTGCCCATGGATCCAAAATAGGAAATACTTTTTGTATACTGTGGTGTAGGATATCTTATGCTCGGCCTTGACCGACTATACTTTCTGACTTGTTTTCATAACCTTTAAATTTAAATTAAAAATTGTTTTGCTTCTACAGAAAATGATAAAGTGCGATATTTATGTATAAACCTTAAATTGTGATCTCTTAAATATCTGCAATGAAATATTTTTATTTAAGTTCAGGGGAACTATCCCTTCCCACCACGCCAGCATTATAATTCATTATTTTATTTCGCAGGTATTAATAATCTAAAAATATGCAGTATATCATAATCATAGTCACACCAAAATTAAAAAAAATTAATTGGATAGATGAAAAAATGTTGTATTAAAGTGTCGGATTCCGCCACAAAAAATGTGAAAAATTGTTGAAAGTTCCGCCTAAAAAGAGTCAGAGCCCCCTTAAAATGTGGTGATAAGGGACAAGTATGTATCGAGAATATGTTAAGGACAAAAAACTAATTGAGGTGGGTAATACATTTTATCTTACTTTGGGCGACTCCTGGGCATTTATGGGACTTTTTTGCAATATATTTCTAGTCTGCATTGAACATTTTGATTGGGAACCTCTTTAAAGAATGGCGATAGCGGGTAGGTTTGTTGGAAATAATTGATTGAGACAAAAAATAAAGTGGGGTTGGTCACCCATTTGACCCATCTAGGGGCATCCTAGGCGCTGCAGGGGCCAAATTTAAGTATTTTATGTTTGTGGATGAGAATCGTAATCATTTCGTGTATTTATTATATATATCTATATATATATATATACATATATACCTATGGATATACAAAGGTTTATTTATGTAACTTTGTATACACCAAAGCAATTATTAGCAACGAATAGGCCATCCGTTTTGGTTTTGTATTAAATACATACCATCATCATCATTATCATTTGTCTCACCAACATCACAAGCAAAAACCTCATCAACACCAAAATTATTTCTCTAAGACTTTCACAACACGTGACTCAGGACAAATCGAATTTATGCAATGGCACTCCTCAGCTATGTCGTAAGAAAAAGGTTGTTCGTATTGGGGATGCACTCAGGCACGCAAAGAAAAAACATGGTTGTTGTAAACATATTCTAAGAGCAACATATTATGATAAGATTCATGATCGTATCACCGTATAACGATTATTATTGAATCATATTACATATGACCAAATATATTCGTATTATTACATCAAATTAAGGTAAGTTGTCAAATTAAAACGTATAACATTTTATACAAAGGCACACAATAGCTGGCGTAGACGTAAAAGCGTATCTACGTCGTGCGTCGACATAGATCTAATTCTATTTCATACGCCGGTTACGACCGTATTGTCATAGAAAAAAATTAAATATAAAATGAAATTATTTTTGTGTTTTCAAATTAAATATTTAATAACAAACTAAAAGGATAAAAAAAAACGATAATTGGATTAACTTTAGCTTTTTTTTAATATTTAAAGCAAAAGGAAACAAAATACGTTTGCAACGGAATTGTGTGTAAGTGAAGCGTGTTTCAATTCTTTATTTTTTAATAACTTAAATTTTTTTTAATGGTTATTCTTTTTTAATTCTTTTACCACTCATTAACAAATAATTCAAATTCAATTTTACAAATGGCGATAACTAAATATTATTAGAGTAAAGATATTTTGTTTGCATCATAAACATATTATGAGTACACGTACAGAAAGTAATCATGTAATGGCACATGGCGTTTTAGCATAATTCGGGTACGCTGAATCCAATGGTGCCCAACGTTTTTTTAGGTAAGCTCTTGTTTTCGAGATATACCGTTGTTTCGAAAATGGAGGAGGTTGCACAACATATGTTCGCGGGCACATGGCGTTTTAGCATAATTCGGGTACGCTGAATCCAATGGTGCCCAACGTTTTTTTAGGTAAGCTCTTGTTTTCGAGATATACTGTTGTTTCGAAAATGGAGGAGGTTGCACAACATATGTTCGCGTAACTCAAAAACCGTTTAGTTTATTGAAATAACTAAAAATATCGAAATTCCGATATTAAGAAAAGAAAATTTTTAATGTGAGCAGTCGTTTTAAAAACATATTTGTTTTTATCAAAATTTCGAAATTTTTGTTTGTTAAAAATTCATAAAAAAATTGGAAAATGTAGCTAGGCAATACAATTAACAAAGGTTAGTTGCCGTAACCATCCCCAACCATATTTTTTCTTTCTCAAAATAAGTGTTGGTATAAAATTGGGTCCCCTCCTCCTGCTGGGTCAAAAAAGGAGGTATTTAAGTTTCGGTCTGTTAATAATATCGTAACCTAATACTGGTAAAGATAAAAGAAGTAATAAAACTGTAATTACTACAGATCAAACGAATAAAGGTATTCGATCAAATGTAATACCTGTAGATCGTATATTAATTAGAGTAGTAATAAAATTTACTGCTCCTTCGTTAACTACGGGATTTTTTAAAAGTTTCAGTCTGTCAAACCAAACACTTCCGAACATGTCGACTGTCGATGTTCATTGTTGTGTACAACTTTTCGTTTTTGCTTTTGCCTAGACTACCACTGTTTTCATTTAATGAATCAGAAGTAAAGGCAACAGTTTTTTTTTCAATGACAAATGAAGAAGTCGAAGTTACAGCATAATCTTATGACTTTTACTTTCTCAACTGGAGCTTTTTAAACACTGACAATAATATGATTTTTTCTTAATTAATTATGATTAACATTATTAGAATATGATTAAGGGAAAAATATATCATATGTAATATGATTCAATAATAATCGTTATATGGTGATACGATCATGAATCTTATCATAATATGTTGCTCTTAGAATATGTTTACAACAACCCTGTTTTTTATTTGCGTGCGTGAATGCATCCCCAATACGAACAACCTTTTTCTTACAACATAGCTGAGGAGTGCCATTGCATAAATTCGATTTGTCCTGAGTCACGTGTTGTGAAAGTCTTAGAGAAATAATTTTGGTGTTGATGAGGTTTTTGCTTGTGATATTGGTGAGACAAATGATAATGATGATGATGGTATGTATTTAATTCAAAACCAAAACGGATGTATTAATCGGCCTTTTCATTGCTAATTATTGCTTTGGTGTATACAATGTTACATTAATATATCTTTGTAAACACATACACTCAAAATATTATGTAGTTACCCTGCAGGAAATGTCACTAGTGAATCTGTACTGATTCACTATTGACACAGTCACCAGTACTAGTGACTTATTATACCCCAGACAATGTTATTTACTATAGACATTTAACATGTGCGTGTCATTGGAAATCTACTACAGACGTTGGTACTACTGACTAGGTACTGACTAGGTAGTTCCTTTGGGAACATATGTAGACATTGGAACCAGAGAATCACTAGTACATTTTAGTACATGTAGTCTACACTTTTGGTACGAATACAATTTTTTTTTTATTTTTCTTTAACTTTTATAGGAATTGTACTTCTCAGTTGTTATTGATAAAATAGTTTTCGTATTAAAGCCAAATATAGTGGCAAATGTAGTGTAGTGTAGACACTTCGTTGACAATGTCACCAAAATAGTCAACAAAACTGGTGACTTGGAGACACTTGTACCCAGGTTTCCTTCAGGGTAAATTCAAACGAAAATTCATTGTAAACAACTTAAAATTCATTTCAAAAACGGATCATTTACATTTCATTTAAAACAAATGATTTTTACATTAATTTTTAAATTTTTTATTTATTAAACAGCATATTCCTTAAATAGTTTTTACTTTTAAAAATTATATTTTAACCGACAAAAATCACCCTACATAATAAAATAAATACGAAATAACATTATTTTTTGGTAGTTTATTTTTTGAATAACAAACATAAATGTTAAAAAATAAAACTATTTGTTACTGTAATAATTTTATGAGTGTAGTTATAAATGTATGTATTTATAATAAATACACAAAATGATTACGATTCTCATCCACAAACATTCGTAAACCAACGTTAAAATGTCAGCATTGGCTTGCTTATTTCTGTGACTTTCTTTGTTTACCAGAGACCGCATCTAACTCATATTTTCGAAATTTTAATTGTTAAAATTGAGAAAAAATTCTGAATGGACTATCTTAACGGCATTGATTATTCTTGTACCCACTCCACCATATGCGTTTGTGATAGGGATGCCAATCGGGACTGGTTTTCGCAAGTCCCGGTATTCGGGATTTAAAAAAAATAAAATAAAATCCCAGGATTTTTCGGGATATCATGGTTTTTAGGTATTCGGGGATTATTGAAAAGTAATAGATAAATAACTTTTATAGGTATTTATTTAATAAGACGCCCTAAAAAGAAGATAACAAGCAAAAGTTTTATTATATTACAAAGTTAAAAAATATGTATGTATATTAACGAATGTATTTATTTCGGAATATACATCAAAGAAAAACATGGTTGTGGTAAACATATTCTAAGAGCAACATATTATGAAAAATTCATGATTGTAGACACCATATTACGAATATTATTGAATGATATTATGACTAAATATATTCATAATATTACATCACAATATTTTTCCCTTAATCATATTCTTATCATGTTTGTCACAATAACTTAAAAAGTAAACATATTTTCCTCATGTTAATCATAATAACTTGAGAAGTAATCATATTATGATACAGCGCCACTTTCACAACAATAAAAAAATTTAATTTTTTTTGCATCGATTTTTTTTATTTTGTGGCACTTTTCAATTTAAATCACCAGTAGAATTAAAACTCAATTCTTAATCATCTTCTTCATTATCTGAGTTGCTTTTAATCGTGAAGGTTTTCGTTTTGGATACAGAAAAGAATGAGGAGCAATTCCTTTTACATCGGGATTAATAACTTTGCAATTTTGTTCGCAATGCACTCTGGTCATGCAGAAATAGCAATCAGTCATATGACCAATTGGATCCTTCCATTTAAGAGGCTTAGTGTTAGACAAATACTTCTCCATGCCCCTGCCAAATTAATGGCTTACTTTCAAATCTTGCCAGGTACTCAACACTAAATTTATAAGATTCCAAAAAGTTGTTGGTCAACTTTCGTCGGACACTTTTTTTAAATGAAGACACGCCACAAACAAGCCCCAAGATAAACTTTGATGACTAATATTCAAGTGGCAGTGTAAATAAAACTGAACTGGCAAAATAAAATAAAGTAATTTGTTTCTATTTTTGTTTTTTCTTTACCCACTTACAACTACTTTTAGAGTTGACAAAAAATCAACCAATTGTGGTCGGGACTGCACAAAAGGATAAACTTGCTGTTTGTTGTTTTTGTTTAAGCTTTGATATTGTTAGAAGTAAAACTGGTGTTAATAATTCTTATTCTAAACGCTTTTATTTGTAAAATATCTTTAGTTTTTCTAAAATTGTTGTATGAAGTTTCCTGATGATCTGGCCTAAGCAACCAATGAAATGTCTTATTCCATCAATAATTAATTTCAGTTTATCAATAGTATGAATTGGGAATTTTGCACATTTAAATGAAAGCTTGTTAAACCAAGAGGTATTCAGTGAATATTTTAAAATAATTTAAAAACCACAAATATTATTAAAACAAAAAAAGCAGGACAGTGTTATTGCCTTACTTTTGAAAAAAACGTTAAATTTTTTTTCTAGTTAAAGGTCCTTAAGCTCAGTAAATTATTATCCGACGACATAGTGTAGATATAGGCTGAAAGGGAAAATACATGTCGTCAGCTCATTATTGGTTTGACCTACCGACCATTTAAAAAAATGAGTTAGGAATGAAGTATATATTTTTTAAATACCCCGTTTCTAAATCTAAAAACTGTTTCGAGAAATTGTTTCTGAGATATTAAGCATTCATTTTGCTCCATATCATTTATTTTAAAGTTTTTTCAGTATTGCTTTGCTCTACACTCCACTATTTGGCGATTCCATCAAATTCTACATATAAAAACGTACAAAATAAATTTTACTCTTACTTTGCTTTATTGACGTAAGAAAAAAAGCAGTTTAAGCAAAAGCATCGCCGAATCAGTAGGATTTTTGTAGAGTTGTGGGTTTTTCATGAAATTGTTTTTTATATCTTCAAAAATTTCTAAAATTTCATAAAAATATAAAAATGGAACTGTTTTTGTAAAATAAAACCAAATAAAAGAAAAAAATCATCAATGTTGACTTAATTAGATTGTAAATATAGAAACTTTAATTTCAGCAAGTTACTCAAGCATAGCAATAAGTAAACGTATGCAGCACAAAAAGCTAACTTTTAAAAATATTTTTAGAAAAGTGGTGTATGCGGCAAAAAATAATATTTTTCACTTTCAATAAAATGCCATTAACTTCTAACTTTGACAAAAATTAACATTTTTCTTGAAAACATATGCCGGAAGTAGCAGAGAAAATATAAAATCTTTTGTATAAACCTTCTTTTTTCGTTTTTCTCCACCCGACTTTTTGGCATATGCGCCAAAGCAATTATGAGCAAACGACATCTATGCAAAAGCTTATATCTTGTACAATTCCGATAAAAAGCTCTCTAGAATTTTTGAAATAGCTAAAACAATTGCAGAAAAACACGATTTTTGCGAAAATCTCGAAAATGTTTCTTAACAAAAATAAATTAATGCCATTTTCGTTTTCATCAGCCTTAATTTTGAAGCACAGTGTAATTTAAAAAAAAAATGTTATTTCAAAGTAAAAATTGCCAAATTATCAAAAAAAAAATTAAAAACAAAATCCAAAAATACAAAATTTAAATTTCAGTTTTCTCTGATTTTCATTTTTACACTTAACTGCCTTTTTCCTAATCACGACAGGATAATTTCTTAATTGTTTTATTTTCTTTTAAATGTAAGTTAAGCATTTTAAATGCTTAACCGAAAAACTTGTTTTTTAAAATAGCAACTATTCGAAATAATCGAAAGCCGGTACTGCGATCCACGTTTGGCTGACTTAAGATCACTAGTTTTTTATCAATTAAAAAAATTGATATTAAAAAAATTGTTTAAAGAGAGTTTCAATTTAATTATTACATTTATTAAATTGAAACTCTTATTAAACAATTTTGAATCAATTATTTTTTTTTTTTTTTTTTTTTTTTGAAAGAAAATTAAAAATATAATTTTAATTTAATTAACATTTGAAATTTGAAATAAATATTTAATTTAAATATTAATTTAATAACAAAAAATCTTAATGGATTTTTTCATTTAAAATAAAATAATTTAAGCTTGTAGAATTGTTGTTGGGAATTGTCACGACCTGAGCTATATTTAATTAAATCAATTAACAGATTGTTTGAAACGGCAAAGTTTATTGATAATTTTTTTAATTAATATTAAAAATATCTTTTATTGAAAAATCTACTGTAAGCGTCAAAATAAAGTTAACAGCTTATTTTCCAATATAAAAAATGTTATTTTAGTAAAAAAAGAATTCAAATTTTTAGAAGTTTATTACCATATACAAAACGTTGGACAATTTTATTACAATATAAAATTAAAAATTTGAAATACTTCAAAAAGAACAAAAACAGTGCAATAAAAACCAAATTAACTCCGTTTTTAACTCGTCAAAAAAACTGTACAGTTTTAAAATACTAAGAAAAGTGAAGTGGCTAATACTTTGTTTAATTTCTTTTTGCTTTTAGGACGGCTTCTAGTCCCTTTGGCATTGATTCCACCAATTTTAAAGTTAGCTCAGTAGACTTTTTTTGCCACTCTTCCTGCAGAATTTTCTTCAGAAAGTGCTTGCTGCTTATGGTTTCATTAATTTGTCTGTCCAAATGCTCCCAGATGTTTAGTTGAGTTGATATCGAGCGACTATTGGGCTGATCCAGCCGTCTTAGGACGTATTACAAAAGCCAACCCTATCACGTTTCACTATAGATAGTGTGTTTTCCGTTGAATTTCTTATTTCTGCCTTTTATCACGTTTTTTTGTCCAACTTGCTTTCGTCGAACTTTGGAGCAACATATTTTTCACAGATGACAGCAAGCTTGAAGTCTAATCAAATTTGGCAGAGTAGAAATTTAACTTTTTATAACTTACATAACACTTTTCATATTGGAAAACAAGCTGTTACTTTATTTTGACGCCCACAGTATAAAATCATTTTGGTAATATCAACAAATTGTGTGCTTGATTCTATGAATTTGGTATGAATTTGCTGATTAGAGAAAATTTTTAAGTTTTCCTGTGTATATCAGTCATAACCACTCCATAGACACAGACACGGTCGGCAATTCACATGTATACAACAACTTTGTTCGTTTCAAAACATCAGTCTATAATCAGTCTCTGCTCAAGCTTTGTGAAAGCAACACCAGGCACACAGAGCAACAATGTTCAATAATTCTTGGGAGCTGATGTTTTTTTTTTTAATAAATATTTTATAATAGCAGGCCCGGGTACCCGGCGTTGCACTGGATCCAATAATTTCGTTAAACATAACATCTTTGTGTAGGTGCGTTCGGGGCTTGGTTAACACTGGTATATACATATAAGTTCGTCATTCCATTTGTAATTTCTAAAACATTGATCTTAAGCCCTATAAAGTATACATGTTCTGGGTCTGTATATTGAATTCAATATGCGTATCGGCAAAAAGGCGTATCGTTACATCCATCCCTACTTTTAATTTTAGTTACTGTTCGGTCTAACCGCATATTTTACTCTTACTTGTTTTTTCTTAAGTTCTTGCTAAGATTTTATTACATATTGCATTTTTGCTAATTGCCTTTGGTATACAAACATATACATATGTGATATTATTATTATGTTTTTTTTTTTTTTTTGTTTCGTTTCGACTAGCATTTTTTTTCATTAAAAATTGGATTCGTTTGTGGAAACCAAAATAAAACTTGCCGGTGTGTTAAAAGCATTAAAAAAATAATGGTTTATTTATGAACTATATGCATCGCTTACTTTTGTAAAACCCGTATACTAGTAGGTACATTCCATTGATAAAACATTTTTAAATCGGGCCAAATTAATTATGGATCGTTTTTAATGTATGTAGTACCCGAATTTCCCTACTTTGGGCACCCATGGTGCCCCTCTTAATAGGCCTAAAGACTCCAAATACAAAACTTTAACTCGAATATAAATTTGCTACTTGAAACTTTTTTCTAATCGGACATAACATTTATAAAATTATTTTTATTTTGTTTTCAAAATCTCCCACTATGCTACGTTTATAAAGAACCAAATTTTCCCTTTTTTGTGTTTATCATAGCTGTAACGGACACCTCTAAACGCCTTGTAAAGCCAAAAATTAAACCGAACTTTGTTTCATTGAATAGCAAGAAAAAATTTAACTTTATTGATTTTATTTTTTTTTTTAATAAAACAAAACTAAAAAAATTTACAAATTTTTACCTTAAATGTAACTTTTCTTTAAAAATTAAAAAATATGCATAAAAATGCATATAAAAATGGGCTAGGATTCTAGTATTCTTATATATGGGCATTTCCTCAGAATGATCAACCAGGATGGAAAAATAAAATGTTGATAACACAGTACAACAGCCAATCTGGGGGGTGAGAAATTCCAAGTCAGGGAAATGGTACTAGGTCAGTATAGTAAAATCCTCAAAGGGTTTGGCGTTCGTATGTGTCAGTTTTTTTTTAATGACATTTTAAATTTTTTCCTTATCTTGATGTTTTTTTGTTTAACATAACTCGAGAACCACTTGTCCGATTTTGCTAAAACAAACTAAAAAGTCTATGTTTTTATAATAGAATGATTTCACAGCATATTTCAGATGTTTTACTTGAAAATTTAAATTTTATATTTTCTTTTTAAGCTACTTCTAAAGACATTTTTATATAAAAATTTTTTACATGCACAAAATATGTTATCTTTGCACCCTTTCTTCAAAATCTCTCCATTTCAATCAATTGTAACTTAAATAAGTATTAAGTTGTTTGCTAAGGAAATTTGAAGATATTTATGGGAAAATGCATGGTGATAATAATAAAAAAACATATGGAAAAATCGTGCGTTCGCGACCCGTACGTTTGCGATCGGTACCTAAGCCAATTGAACAAAAACCAATACAGACCTACATTAATGCACTTTTAAAATAAATTAATCACTTTTGAATATTCCGTTCCATTTTCCAGATTTTTTCATTTCACGACTGTCAGCCAAAGTTGACTTCTATTTTGCGTACGTTCGTGACCACATGTTAATCACTATCATTATGAAATCTTTTTTATATATAGCTTTTTGCAAAACCCCGACACCGAAGCTGAACGTTCGGTTGGACTCTCCAAACCAATTAACATAAAACTAAGCAACTTTTAGAATTCAAGATTCTAAACAAAATAATTTTCTAAAAACCAGCCCATAAAATTTTTATTTGTAAAGAATTTTGCTTTAGAACACGAAAAAAATTGTCACTATTGCCTTGTTTTCTAAAAACGTTCGTCATAACAGTGTTTTATAGTATATAAATCTAAAGAATCTTTTATGAATATGTATATATATATATATATGTATGTATATGTATTGTGTATTTTTATGAGAATTTCCTATTAAAGCATGTTCAAGTGGCTATTTCTTGGTAGTCATACAGTTGTAGAAACAAAATTTAAAAACGCAAATACAGGATATTTTTTCTTTTTAGCTTTCCACGTTCAAGACTGCAACGAACAACACGTGAAATAATGAGGGACAGTAACAGTTTCGAAAGACAACAACTTCTTAAGCACGCACACACTTCTTTGACAAAATTGATGCACTAAATTTTGTTACAACTCAACTTTTTCATGTTTAAGTTAGACACTGATATTATAAACAATGTTACACATTTTTGTTTTGCTTGAGAGAAGGTCTGGCATAAGACTTTTTGATTTTGTGCAATTTAATACATAATGTACCTTTTATAATGCTAAGGCGATACTGGCTACATTTGATTAAAATCTTAACCTTAAGTATGGTGTGACTGTCTGTCGTACGTCCCAAAAATATTTTATTTCTAACAAACTTATATTTTTAAATTGTACAAAATTGTCACACTATGGTAGCAAAAAAGTGGAAATGAATTTAAAAAGTACAATAATTGGGGCTTTTCATCGTTGCTTGAATAAAATGCGGGTGATAATGTGGAAGTGAAGTTGTTCCACTTTCTGCTGAATATTGCAAGTTTAGTCTTCTTTATTTATTTATTTTTGTTTTTTGCTATGCAAAATTTGATTTCTTTACTCAAGTACCAACTTCTTGTCCCTCAATACTCAAAAAGAGATTTGTGGCATTAAAACAGTTTCATTTCATTCGGCCAAAAAATGTATGATTTATTAAAACAGTGTTACTTAAAATATTAAATATCTTATTACTGTATTTGTATATAAGAGATGTAGTAAATATGTTTTAAAGTATATAGACCAATAGTTATGTTTATAAAATTAAAAAATAGCTCGTCTATTAGGCACTCGATATGCAAAATTGCATTCAAGTAATTTTTTATTAAAAATTTCTCGAAACTTTCCACAATTTATACTTATATGAAAACGATATACAGTATAACCCGGCTGATTACCGCACACTTAAATGCCTTTCACGCTTATTTACCTTGAGTTTGAAATCCCCGTTTTTTTTCTTCCACTTTTCAAACAAAAATCCACGTTTAATTGCCTTACGCTTAATTACCTAATTCGGGTATTAGCCTTAAAATTAAACTCCCAAAACAAAACAGCACTTAAATTTCATTCGTTTAATTGCCTCTGCACTATTTGACAACAACACAGTACAACAGTAATGCAACCAAGTTTACATTTTAATATTTGAAAATATCCACTAAAATTTTTTATTTATTTGAAAGCAAAATATTCCACAATTTAATATTTGCATTAAAAAAAACTTTATTCCGGGCTGACCAGAATAAAGTCTTGTTATAAGCATAAGTTATTTGTGCAGAATCTTATTTAGATACAAATGTATGAGATATTTTGTCTTAAAGGGATTCAAGGAACGGTCGATAAATTTGAAATTATTTTAACATTCAAATGGCTAAAATAGCTTAAATATTTTAGGGATTGATATTTGAATATAAGCTGTATACTTAAATCTGAACCGATTCAACCATATTTAATTTGCAGTAAGACCTTTTGGGCCAAATTTAATCTTAAAACAAACATGACTAAATGGTTTATGGACATAAAGACAGAAGTTTGCATGGGGACTATGTGACATTAGATACCGATTCTCAAAATTGAAAAAGGTTTCGTTCTTATGACAATTAAAAAGTATCTACCAAATTTTATCGTATTATCTAAAAACCGCTACTTTTACTTTCCGCACAAGGTTTACATGGACAGAAAACTGGCCAGATGGACGGAGGGACAAAAAAAGATCACTTTAAAGAGTGTTTCTGATTCGATCGGTTTAATACGCGATGCGTTCAGATTTCTATATATCAGCTCAAATATATAATTGCTTTTTTCTTAATTTTTGCATATACATATATAAAAGTTTACAGATTAGAAAAACATTTATCTTCAAAGAAAACTTGCTTTTGCTTAGAATTGTAGAGGGAAAATTAAATGAAGATGGCGAAATTAAAGCAACAGAAAATTCATCTTTTAGCCAGAATTTTTAGCATTTTTTTTTAATTTTCTGAACATGTATTAAAATATGCTTAAAAAATTCAGCAATAGCTAAAATATCACAAGCAAATCGATACCAAAATTCATCAAAAGCTCAAAAACGGATAAATATATTATCCGCACAAGAAAAACCAAGAAATTGCATGTTTTCGGTTTTCCTGATCATAAGCTTGTATATATGAAAACGCTTTTGTTGGTAGGATATGACAGGACATCTCAAAAAACATTGCGGATAACATTTATGACAGTAAATCCCATTGTTTTGTATTGCTATCTCTTTAGATTTAACTGATACATTTAAAAATTCCTATGTCTTAAAAGTTAAAAAGTGAGATCCTCTGTCAAATTAGACTTTATATACTGAAAGTTGGCGAGACAAATTTAAAATTTTTGACCAGTTTAAGAAGCCAACCAAATAGTTTTTAAGTTTCAAATTTTACAAGAAAGAGGAAACTGAGTGATTCCACCAATGATTTGACCACGGAACATTTATCGGAAGCGCTGTCTAAAAGATATACAAAGGATGATGAAAAAGCAAGGCCCTAGATTACAAAATCTGTTGCAAATGCATGCCCACTGCGACTAAAAAGGATTAGGGAAAGTATTCTCACGCCAAACGATAACCTTAAAAAGTATGGTTCGAAGAAGCTTTGGCTTTGTTTATGGACTTGGAAATTTCTAAAGAGAAATATGAGATGTTACGGGCATCTTTAAGGCAACACGGAGCTGGCATTTTACCTGGACACAAGCAGAGTTGCCAATTTAGATTTAGCGCCTTTGTCGCTAGATTTAGCGCTTTTTAACAGTCAAAAGCACGCATATTTTTCCCTTAGCGTTTTTATTAAAAGAGCGCTAAATTATCGCTTTTCTTTAAACATTTTTTGAAATTTAGATAGGAACCATTTTTCGTACTTTTATTTGTTTCGGTTTTTTTGAAACCTTTGTTATATAGCATACTTAAATATATCGTCGGCTTAATATGCAAATGAGATTTTGAGGCCGTGTGGATCAGAAGGATACGCCTCGTCGATCAGTACGTGTTTTTCTTCAAGTCCTGAAGTGTGTAAAACAAACTATGTTTTGGTTTTCCTCTCAAGCTGCAAACATTAAAAGTTTTTTGTCTATCCTATAAAATGAGCTGAAACGGAGTTAGCAGATTTGCATATTAAGCCGACGATATTCTTTATTATTTTGTACAAGTAACGGTATATGCACGCAGAGAAAAAACATGTTTAAATATGGTCAACTCCAACAAAACTATTTTTGAAGAAAGTTTTAAACATATTTTGGTTAATGTAAGCATATTATTGGAATCTGCAACCATATTATGGTTGAATTAGTCCTCCATCAAGAAGCCACAACCATATTATGGTTGCCTCTTAGTATGTTATGGTTAAATATGACAATAATTTGTTTTAAAATTAGCAATAGTATTTTCCTCTTTTCCAAGAGCAACATGCTTTGGTTGAAAACCAAACATGCTATTATAAGTGTTAAACAAGTTTTAGTTATGTTTGATCATAACATGTTCGGAGGCAACCATTATATGATTGTGGCTTCTTGATGGAGGACTAATTCAACGATAATATGGTTGTCGGTGACAATACTATTGTTAAATGAATCATAATATGTTTAAAATTTTCTTTAAAAATAGTTTTATTGGAGGTGACCATATTTAAACATATTTTTTCTCTGGGTGTGTATGTGGTTGTTATTATGTTTTTGGCAGGGACCGAAAATAACCGTTATATTGGAATTTTAAAACAAAAAAAGCAACGGATTCAAGTGAAATATATTGATTTTTATTTTTTCGATCAAACTAAATGCGTTTTCACCACTGGGATTTCTTATGCACATTAAAACAAATATTTATTTTTGCTCTCAAAAAAAAAAAAAAAAAATAATAGTTATTTTTGTTCAAAAATATAAAAATCTGAAAGTAAGTCTTATAACTGTTCAAAAAATAAAAATCAAAAAATAACTGTTATTTTTGTTCAAAAAAATAATAATAAAAAAATAACTGTTTTCATCTGACTTTTATGAAAAAAGGAATAACTGTTACGGTCCCTGGTTTTTCTAAAGTTTTTTTTTTAATTTCACGTGGATAATCTAATAGTTTTTTTTAAATTTTATTTAGCGCTTTTTGATTAGAGGCACGGCACTTTGTGATTGGAAATTGTTCACAACCCTGGATACAACAATGTTTCGAAAGCCAAAATAGATTTATGACCACTGCATACTGAATTTACTGAAGTCTCTGGGAAAGATAATATGCAGGATCTTATGGACCATACAGCAAAACGGCTGTTAGAGAGGCTTCCTGAAAATGTGATAGAAATTCTTCCTGAGAAACTGACATTGCTCCATAAAGGGGGCTTCGATGGATCATCCGGACAAAGCGTTTTTAAGCAAATAGAAAACTCGCAAATCGCCGGAACTCATAAGAACAAATAAGCAAGATTAAACCCACAAAGTTCGAATCAGTGAATGAAAATACATTGAATGTAGTTACGATTTCCACCTGACCATGGTTGACGGAAAAGTCGTAACGAACTGCCAAGTACAACCTAAACATTGTCATGTCCAATTTGCAAAAAGACACAAAGAACAAAAGAACGGCAATTTAAACGATTCTACAAACGCAGAGAATTATGAATATGGAATTTCTCAATTGCACGCAAGACCAAGGTGTGTGGAGCTCTTGTTAAAATTAGCCTATACGCTTCACACTTGGATGAAAATGCATCAAACAAAGATAAGGCAAGGATTAGAAACAATCGAATACAGGATGCATTTTTCAAGCAAGTTGGCCTAAAAGTAGACTGCCCCAAGTACGGAAACGGAAACTAAAGCGATGGAAACACTTCGAGGAGATTTTTTAAATATGATTAGGCTAAAACTTGAAACGATCTTGAATGTTTAAAGTGTAGGAAAAGTTGAGTTGAGCTTTCTGAAGAGTCCCTAGACAAATTTTATAATAATTTAGATTGCTGAAATTCTTAAAGGTGAGACAAAATGAGGACCTCTTCAACATGTTAGCAGCATCTTACGATCCACTAATTCAATCACTGCGGCGTGTAAAGTCACGAAAAGTGTTAGAAAATAATTATTTTATATATAACTTTTTGTTTGACCTTTTTTTTATTTAATTACTGATTTTACTATTTAAGCTCTTGGTCTTTTTATAAAAAATTTTTAAAAATTATTTATTTTTTCGATATTTCGCTAACCATTGGTTAGCATCTTCAGGAAATTATAATTATTTAACAATAAAAACTAACAATAACAAAATTATTTAAAAAATTTTCCTGTCACAAATTATTTTCAAAAACCTATTTTGTCATAAAAACAATTTCAAAAACCATAATAACAAAAAATAAAATATAACAAAAGTATAACAATTCATATAAAAAGAAAAAATTTCCTATTTATAAACCTAATTCAAAAACCACATTTGCAATAATAAAAAATATTTTGACTAAAAGAAAAATTTATAACATATAACATTTTTTAATAAACCTTTTTTTTTTTTTTCGTACATATTTATAGCATACATTTATGCTATAAATATGTACGAATACATTTATGCTATAAATATGTACGAAAAAAAAAAAAAAGGTTTATTAAAAAATGTTATATGTTATAAATTTTTCTTTTAGTCAAAATATTTTTTATTATTGCAAATGTGGTTTTTGAATTAGGTTTATAAATAGGAAATTTTTTTTTTTTTTTTTTTTTTCTTTTTATATGAATTGTTATACTTTTGTTATATTTTATTTTTTGTTATTATGGTTTTTGAAATTGTTTTTATGACAAAATAGGTTTTTGAAAATAATTTGTGACAGGAAAATTTTTTAAATAATTTTGTTATTGTTAGTTTTTATTGTTAAATAATTATAATTTCCTGAAGATGCTAACCAATGGTTAGCGAAATATCGAAAAAATAAATAATTTTTAAAAATTTTTTATAAAAAGACCAAGAGCTTAAATAGTAAAATCAGTAATTAATTATTTTATATATTAGTTCAGAAATCACTAGTCTTTTTGATATACATACCTTCTTTTACAAAAAATTGAAAAATAAATTTAAAAAAAAATTTTCTTTTTTAAATCTTTTCTGGAATAATTTTAAATCATAAAAACCTTTCAAAAGAAACATAAAAAATAAAAATGTTAAAAAATATTTTATTTTACTTCCCAAAACTTTTCATACTCCAATTTCATAGGTTGATCAATTATCTTTTATATGCTTTTTGAACTTTAATTATTTTAATTATCTCTATTGGTTCATAAGTTATAATTTTTGCAACGAAAAAACTCAAATGGCGTCGCACAGTGTCGAAACTGTTTATTTGTTCTTATGAGTTCCGGCGATTTCTTGCAAACTGAAATATTATTGGTCGATAATAATGACGGTAGTCGATTTTTCCAGAGAAAGGAAACATCAAATTTTAGCGGCAAAGGACAACAGATGCCATAAACATATTTCCGTCCAATATTGTAGCGTCATCGGAAGATATAATTTGCTTATAAACGCTTTGTCCGGATGATCCATCAAAGCCCCCTCCACTGATCGATGTCAGTTTCTCAGGATAACTTTCTATCACATTTTCAGGAAGACTCTCCAACAGCCGGTCCATAAGATCCTGCATATTGTCTTTCACAGAGACTTCAGTAAAGTCAGTATGCAGTGGTCGTGAATCTATTTTGGCTTTCGAAACTTGCTTGTATCCGGGTAAAACGTCAGCTCTCTTTAGAAATTTCCAAGTCCATAAACAAAGCCAAAGCTTCTCCGAACCATACTTTCCTTAATCCTTTTTAGTCGCAGTGGGCTTGCATTTGCAACAGATTTTGTAATCTAGGGCCTTGCTTTTTCCTAATCCTTTGTATATCTTTTAGGCAGCGCTTCCGATAAATGTTTCGTGGTCAAATCATTGAAGGAATCACTCAGTTTCCTCTTTCTTGTAAAATTTGAACACTCCTCCATGTTTTTTTTTTTTTTTGCCTTCCTCTTGCTTGTTCTGTTGATGTGCTGGGTTCATCTTCTGTCAATGATGACTCTGATGATTCTGACGGTTACATTTTCGCCGCTCTCGCGACGCGTCGTTAAATATTTTTGAATTTAAGTAAATTTTCGTCGCTGTCAACGATACGTGTGATTGGCGTTCTCAACGTCTCAACGCAATTTCACATCGGCGTCGAGTGGAATATTATGACATTTATAACGTAACGACATAATCTTTTTTGATAGGTTTCGACACGTGTTACAGACTCGGTTATTTTTTCACTTTTCGAGAAGCGATGGAATATTTTGTTTCACATTTTTTCGATGCGAGAATTTCTCACCAAAGTAAGAGAACAATGATACGGGTACTAATACCGTAATCTAGCGAAAGCGAGAACTCCCCAATTTTTTTTAATTTTTAATCAAAATAACTAACGAAAATTCTAAAGTTTTTCAACGTGCCTACGATTATTTTATACAAGTCAAATTTTTGTATTGTAAATTTTCCATAAAATCTTCGAAAATTTAGTTTAATAAATAGTACCCGCAATTCTTTGGATATTGTTAAATTTTCTTGAATAAAGTTTGTATTTAAAATACATTCTTGTTAAAAAAACTTGTAGCAATTACAGAGGAAAACTGCGTTGGTATTTCTGAAAGAGTTATTTTATTTTCTTTAAGAAGAACGTATGTATATGGATATGTAGATTGCAGTATAAGAAAGTAACAAATGTTTTGAATTATTGTAAAAGTTCGAAAGAATCTGTCTTTAATATATAAAAAGGAAAAGCAAAAAATACACAGGATTTGAATAATTAAGAAACAGTAAAACTGCTTTATTCGGCTGTGCCGAATCTTACAAACGCTTCATTATGGTTGGATAAGAGCACATTCCACAGATTGATATACCAAAGGTTTTGGATGAAAGTTACAATTCACCCGGGTCGTTAGATATGGACTTAGGAAGCTCTACGTTTTCCGAAAAAAGCTATTTTTTGAAGAAAATTTATAACTCATAACTCTTCTGCTTCTAGGCCGATTTTTCAAGCGTCTATGCAAAAAATTTCTGAACTTCTTTTTTATGTCTTTTTTGCTTAATTTTTGAAACATTTTTTTTCATTTCATAACCATTTATAAACCAAGTTGGCCGATTTCAAATATAAAGATTATCCAAATTATTTACAATAAACCGATCAATAGATTTATCATACATATATTAGCGTTGTGCTGGGGCTTCGACTTCAACCGATACTCAGATCTCACAAGGATCCAAAATTTATACACTTTTTAGGTTATCAGATCAATACTGTAGAAATTACAAACAAAATGACAAACTTACATATACCCCAAGTTCCGTTTGTAATTCTAACTTCGGTAAAGGTTATAAAACGGAGTGTAGGAATTGTAACAGCCAAAAACCTGTACTGACACATACCAAAACGTAGAGAAAAGCAGTTAACAAACATTTTTGCACCCAAAATACACACACACTTAAACTTTTTAATTCCCACGTATTTAAAAATTAATTTAGATCAAACTTTAAAAAAGCTGAAAACAAAGAAAGTGGCGCAAAAGAAGTGAAAACTCTTGAAAAGACAATGTATGTATGTATGTCTTAAATACATTCTTGTATAACGATACAATATAACGTGATAATCACTTTTATTTTAAGACATATTTTACGCACACAATCACATGAACATACAAGCACGCATTTCGCTGACAAAATTTACTTAAAGGTATGCAATAAACGAATGCTTGAAGATATAATCCCCTGTTTTTGTTTTAAATGATTAAATGTATACCAGAAAACATTTTGCAATTAAAAGTTTTGTTCATTTTACTAACAACAATTTGATCAGACATCATTTTAAAAGAGCATAAAAAAAGATATCAGGGAAAATAAAACGAAATTGTGATTAAAACTCTAACTAAAAATCTCAAACACAACCCAATAAAAAATGGAGCTCCCAACGAAGCAGGTTTGTAAGGGAGAAACATAAAAGTTTCGCTTACCATTGCGCTTACGGAAGCCATGAATTTTATATAGCGAGTTCCCACTTTGAAGCAATACAGTTTTGACACATGAAGCACACTGAATGTTTTGATTCAGTTATTTTTTAGTATTCTCCCTTACAAACCTGCTTCGTAGTAAGGGAATGCCGTAGCACTTGAAATGTTATTATACCCACACCACAATAATGGAGAGGGTATTATGCATTTGTGCTGATGTGTGTAACGCCTTAAAATAGTGGTCCTAGACCCACCTTAAAGTATACCGATCTACTCAGAATCACTTTCTGAGTCGAACTAACGATGTCCGTCCGGCTGGCTGGCAAGCTGGCTGGCTGTCCATGTAACCTTGTGCGCAAAGTACAGGTCGCAACTTTGGAGATAACTTGATAAAATTTGGGTCATAGGTTCTTATTGGCACAAGGACCAAGCCTATTGAAAATTGGCCAAATCGTAGGACCACGAGGGAAGATAGGGGGAAATTTCTTCCTCTCAGAAACTATCAAACCGATTTTAATGAAATTTAAAACATGGATAGATCCATATCTATATGGACACGTAAGCTATACAGTTTTTCAAAAATAGGACCACAAGGGGATGTAGGGGGCAATTTCTGCCTCTCACAAACTTTCAAACCCATTTTAATGAAGTTTTTAAACATAGAGAAATCCATATTTATATGGACACATAAGCATGATGTGTTTTTAAGTACTGTGGTGCTGGGTATCATATGGTCGGGCTTGACCGACTATACTTTCTTACTTGTTTTTTTTTATAAAATTGTTTAAGAGTTCTTTCACTTACTTTACTGCATCTCGGTATGTTTTATAACGTAGCGCATAATTGTGCGCTTATTTTTTTAAATGTACCATTAGTGCTTCGCAAAATAATAAAATTTCAGTAAGAAAAACTAAATTTTGTGGCGGAATGAACCGATTGTCATTAAATTTCAACAAATTCGTTTATGTCACCAAATTTCGTAAAGATCGGTCCATAATTTGACTACGGTCTCAGATGAAGACCACTCTCGGAAATCATGTAAGTATGGCTAAAAAATTGAAATCACTCGAAATATAAAACACAATCTTGAAAAACAGTTTACTACACCGCAAAACTTAATAGTATTGCTGTAAAATTTAGACCACTACAGTTTGCTAAAACATGAATTAAATTTCGTCAAGACAGTTCTTTAATTTACCATAGGCCCTTTATTAAGTTCATTCTCAAATATCAGCATAATAGGCCTTAAACTGCAGAAAATTTTAATATTGTGTTAAAATTTAGTTGGATAAAACAACTAAAGACACGAGTCCCACATAGATTTACTAAAGTGTTAAGAAACATTTTTTCCAAAATTTCCTGGAAAACCTGCAATTTATTCCCCGGAAAGCAGGAGTTGTAAGCAATTGAAATCCGGTAAAACATAATTATTTGTGTACCCCCTTTTTGCAGCTATCATAAAGATAAGTTTTAAAACGACTGCAGTGCATTTTCGTCTTAATTAAATTTGTCTACAAACAATAAATGAGCAAACAGATTTAACCCTCCAAGAACTCGCATTCTACTAACACGTTTTCGATAAAACGAGATACCAAATTAACGACAGTTTCTTAAAAACATGGCTTTCTGATAACTCGCTTAATCTATTCAGTTCATTAAATTTTAATCCTAAAAATTATGTAACTACATTTACGTAATAAGCCTAGTATGCAAATGAGTTAAAAACTGTTTTGAAGAGGAAAAAGGATAATTGGAAATTTCATTGTTACCGAGTTCTATATAAAATTAAAATCAATGACGTGTTGAGCCAAAACGGATCTGAATATTGAAAAATTGTTGACTCGAGAATGAAAACTTTAAAATTAAAGTATATATATTTTAAAACTTTCTTCCAATTGGCTATTACAAACATTTAAAAAAGAATTTAAAGCTATAAGACTTTTAGATTTTATTAAACCAACACATAAGCATAACAAATACGTGAGGCACCAGCACCATGGTGTCTTATTATTGAGAGTTCTGCTGTAAACAAAGTTCGTAATTCAACAAACGTGAAACAAGCATCTGCAACGGGTAAGTAAATAATAATATTCTCTCACTTTGACTAAAGTCAATTCCAATGACTTAATGACAAACTGCCATTAAATTGATGCTAATGTGTCCTTTCTCCGATGTTACTGCGTCATCGCACTGAGGACGTGTTCGTCATTTCTGTGATGCCGATGTGTCATCCCATTGATGACATAATTTCATTTTGACCCTGATAACACTTTGGCCAAGTGATGTTAAGGTTGACATCACAATGATGACAAGTGTCATGGGGTCAAAAACGAAGAAACTTGTCATAGTACTGATGTTAAAATACATCAGCGTTATGACGCCTTTTCTATCAGTGTACTCATTAAGACCCAGAATATACATAGATACATATCTTTACACTTTATAAGTAAAGAAAATTATAAAAAATTGTTGACGTTGTGTTGCGTTGCGTTTTGCCACAATTAGAACAAGATGCATGCCGAGATATTTTACATGTGTTGAGATTTTATTTTAATAGAGGGGCATGATTTCCGACGCAAAGTGAATAATTTATGAAAAGCATTTTTGCTCAATGACCTTTATGTTTCAATGGTTTAACCATATTTCTAGTTTAAATCTATAACCCTGTAGGTAACGAGATGCTTCATGACCGTTTTATTGTGCGCTAAGAAAAGCTGTTTCATCAGCAAAAGATTAAGTTTGTGAGCAGATGTTTGTTGGCATGTCCGAAGTAAATAAAAAATATAATAGAGTGCCCAAGATGCTTCCTTGAGGGACTCTAGCGTCAAATGGCTGAGAAGGACTTAAGAATCGCCTTCTCTAATAATAAATTTTCGACCGACTAAAAAGCTGTCTAACAGCTTGTGTTATTACTGGTAAGTTCAGCTTCAATTAATGTTATAAGCATTCACGTTATACTTTATAAAAAGCTTGAGAGACATCGATGAAGAGAGTAGAGCAATATTTTCTTTCTTCAAAGGCTGTTATTATGACCTTTACAAGTCTAAGGCGTTGTTAAATTGTGCTGTGTGTTCTTCTAAACCCGAGTTGATGGTTCGGAATCTATTTTTATTTTAAATCGGGGCTAATTTTTACACTTATAGTTTCTCAAAAAGGTTTGATATATTTGACGAGAAGCGTATAGTTACTATGATTACTTAAAATTAACTAATAAACAAAAAAAAAACATGCACTTTCAATGGTTAAGTACAAACTGATTTTATTGATTTTTTTTGATTTATAATAAAACTTATTGACTAAATAGAAAAGGTGCTTATTCTTTTATTTTAATTTAGCAATTGTTGTTAATTAAAAATTGGTTAATGAATGTTGTTGATGAATTTCCTAATAATTTTGTCTGCTACCATTTATTTGCTTATGCAGTTTTTTATAACAATGAAAATGTGTGTGTTAAAAATATATTGTTGTTGCTTCCGTTGTTTCGGTGGTGGTTGTGTTGTGGGCAAATCCATAACTCGCGCGGTTAATTGGTTAAGCTTTTATAAAAAAATTGCTTTTTCTTAGACTTTTTCGTTTTTAACTGTTGCATTCACTTTTGATTCATTTAATGTAAACAGAAGCTGGCAAGTCAAGTTAGCTTAGGAATTCAAAATAAATAAAAAAAAACATTGCCATCGTCAACATTCACTGTCACATATGGATTTTTTCCATTCTGGCTTATCGTCTTTTCATTATGTTACAACCTTCCCCTTTTCTTGTAGTCCCATTTTTAAAAACCTACCCTACCCAAAAATTAACAAAAAAATTGTGTTTGACAATTAATAAAAATTAAATTTAAAAAATTTTTTTCAACATTCAACAATAACATTTCATAAAATCAAAAAATTAAAAAGAGGAAAAAAAAACAATTTTAAAATATTTCCCTTTTTCGTCAAGAAATTCATTTCTATAACTCTAACTTAAGCCATCTAAACTTTATTTTAGAAAACAACCAAAGATCTAAACCTATTTTCCTTTTCGTCAACCTATTTATTCTTATTTAATAAATATCTATAAATCTGAGCTAAACCTTAACCCATATCGTCCCAGCGATTTTTTTTTTGAGTATCTTTATAAAACTTGGTGGTTTATAGGTAATTTGGGACTAGGAAACACGAATCTGAAGTCAAAATTTTTTTAAAATTTTTTGTTTTTGAGAAAAATGGTGTTCGATTAATCGAACATTGGGCATTATTCAACATTTTTTTTTTTATTGTTCCCATATAATGTAAAAAAAGAAAACAAAGTTTTTTATAAACTGAAACTAATTAATTTTATTAAATCAAAGAAAACTAGAACAAGGAATTTAGTTAAATTAAAAATATGCAGTTGAACCTCGATTATCCGACTCGCACAGGACCGGGCTGCGCATTGATAATAAAAAAAACTGGTTTTTAGATATATCGGGTGATTCATCGTGAACTTGATATATTTATTATCAGTTAAAATAAAAATTTATGGCATTAACTGTATGTAAATGATATCATGGAAATGTTGGACATGACTTTGTCTGAGGTGGTCCATTCGGGTCGTCCAATTTTGGGCGATTCATTCGAGCATAGCGGCTAGTATTTCGCGAATAACACGAGTAATGTTAGCTTCCAAAACGTCAATCGTAGCTGACTTATTCCGGAAGACCCCAGACATTACATATTCACAAAGAAAGTAGTCTAAGGTGTGATATCGCACGATCTAGGTGGCTAATTTACCAAAGCAAATCATGAAATTAAATTAAAATGTATGGCTCAAAGTGCCGTCCTGTTGAAACAAGATCTTACCAAGATCATTCGTTTGATTTTCAGATTGCTCTACTGGATACCTACTGTCCCTGTTATCATTTTGGCGAAAGTAAGGGAATTGCTAAAGATATTTCCAAGTCGGACAGAGTCTGACATGTTGCACTCTTGTCAAAACTTGTTGCATTTGGTGTCGGTGATAATTTCTCTCGATTAATATTGAGTTTTCTCAGAGATCGCACTATACGAGTTGTTATAGATGGAGTTTCGTCAAACGAGTTCAAAATTGGATCTCCTATGTCAAACTTCCAACCCTATCTACTCTTTTTCTAATGACAGCAACCCGTGCCATTCGTAACCATTTGATTATAGACCAAGCGTGTCCGATGTTGGTGGTATGAGTCACAACATGAATGATACACTTGGCCGAGACCGAAACCCGTACGTTTGTTCGTAATACACGTTTTTCCTCAAAAGCCCATACTTTTGTGGTCGATTGACCGGTAAATTGTACAACGCGTTACAGGGAAAATTCATTTCTTGGCAGGACTGCTGAAGTCTTCACTCTCACTGTCAACATGAATTAATTCAAGTGGACTGTTCACAGGTACTACTACCTCTTTTCTCCTTCCCATAACATATTTTCCTAGTTCCAACCCGCTGCAATGCAATAGTAGGGGTCATCTCCTGAGTGCTCTGATTTTCTTCCATTTTGAAAAATTACACTCGCAGCTACAGCTGTTATATTGACTTCACTACGTATTGGATGTGGTCTTACCGGTCGAATATCATCCACCAATGTAAACTTAGACTCAATACTGCGAATGATGTTTGCAATTGTGGTTTCAGTAGGCCGATTATGCGCACCGTAAGTTCCTCGAATCTCACGAAAAACATTTCTCACAGAGCGCTGATTGTGCATTAACTTTTTATTGATCAACAAAAACAAAATAAATATATTTCCGTTTATTCAAATGCGTGAAAAATTTATATTATGGTAATATGCGATGATTCAGTTAGCATTTCAGAGAAAAAACAAAAGTGCTCAATAGTGCCCAGTGTTCGAAAAATCGAACACTGCTTTTTCAAGTCAAATAACAAAAACACAATTGAAAAACGCGTAAATTGTTTTGCTGTTGTTGAAAGTTCAATCGTTTTTTAATGGAACTACATTTTCACTTTTTTATTTTTTTTATATTTTATACAAAGTTTTCAGTTTTTAAAATGATGCTAAAATTAAGGGTTTTTCTTCCCCCTTGTTGTACAAGGGAGGAGTGAAGTGTGTAAGAACTTTAATTTTTTTATTTGTAGCTAACCACTTACAATATATAATTGTTTAAAAAAATTTGTTCTTTGTCTTACCTAAAAAAAGTAAAAAATTTATAAAAACGCGTAAAATTTACTGTTCGAAAAATCGAACATTGGGACGATATGGGTTAAGCTTATGTACCAGGATTTTTTGTATGCGTATCTGGAGAATGATTGCAGACAAAGATTTCAAATTTGGTCTAATAGTTTGGTAATACAAGACATCTGTAAAAAAGTGGGCTGGATGTAGGCGTGATCCCTCCCATGTAGAGAAATATAAATTTCGGTTATCTGGAGAACAGTTACATATGAAAATAAAAAGGGATTATGAATTTAGCATGTCGCCAAAATATTTGTCTGTTTGCAATATCGTCCAAAAATCTCCACATGGCCAGATATAAGATTAAAGTCGGCAAATAGGTTTGGACCACATCTAACATGTGGTTATACAAATGTGTGCATAAATAATTCGAAAAAAATAAGTTAAAATCAAGAAATTATTTAGATTTTGGATTTTCTTTTTTTAAAAAACGAAACTGAGTACTTTAGAAAATAACCTTCTTGCCGTGTGCAACAAAACTCAATGTTGAATAAAATTATATCTACGAACGCAAATATATTGTAAAATAAATATTTTTACATATTCATCTCAAAAATGGATTTAATGTTTCAACAATTTGTTTTTATAAATAGTACAGTAATTTTAACTTAGTGTACTTAGTGTACTGTTCACGAATATGAAAATTAATAAAAACCTACATAATAAAATAATATTGATAACTACATACATAAAAACATAAATAGTTTCTATGAAATCATCTGCTTTTGTTCACCATCACAACATGCATACGCGTTCAAACACGCTCATTTTTGCCTTTTGTATTATTCATCATCAAAATAATCATCGTTGAGCAACCGAGCAAACATACGAATTGATTGGTATGATGCAGGATATGATTTAAATCACAGAGCCAACAACAACTGAATGATTCGAATGATTAAAAGGCATCAGCGAATGCGTGTTTTTGAACCAGATTGATTGTTTGAACACAAAGGCATGTTTTAAGGATGTTGAGCACGTATAAACAGTTTGGCACTCAGATTTTGTCGTTCTCTGATACAAACATAATACTTTGAAGTTCTTGAAAGAAATTTTTTTTCGTAAATAAAAATTTTAATTATTGCTCATTTACAAGAAATAACTTAAATTGTGGTGCAAAAAATACTTTGCTCAATTTTAAATGGCGCAGACAGTAAAACTTTTAATATTTAGTACTTACTCTCCGAGTCACTCATACGATATGGTTTCATTTTACTTTAAAGTTTTCGGAAATACTAATTTTCGAAAATATAAATAAATATGAAACCATATGCTTCTGGGATTTTTCAATGGACGATTGCAGTACAAATTAATAAGAAACAAATGTAAAAAAGTAAGAAAAAAGATTACTTGATGCAAATTCTTTTAACTTTAATTTGAGCAAAGTAATGAATGTTTAAATAAAAAAAAACTACTCGTACGTTCCAAATCCACCCACTCCAATTCTGTTCCATACAACTTAAAAAGAAAGAACAACAATAACTTAAAGCTATTGCTTTCCTCTAAAATTCATACCTGCACTGGCAGTATCGTAAGTAGAATGAGTATGTAGATACAACTGAGTGATACTCGTACTTGGACTGATAGTAGTGTTTGTTCTTCTGAAAAAGAACACCAACTACAAAATATAACAAATTAGAAAAGTTTGAAATAAATTCAAACAAAACAAAGTTTACCCAGCTTCGAGAGTCTTCGTGCTGTGTTTTTTTATATTTGCACTATCCTGACTTCTCCTCTGTATTTTCTTCATGTGCGTTGAATGAGTGTGTTTTTAACCTTATACACATTCAGCTATTCATTTATTCATTTAAACAACCTCTATTCTCTCACTTTCTCACCCCTATATACATTCAGTCACAACTCGACACCTTCCAAAGATCAAAAAGTCCTTAAGAAATGTTATAAATCACTAACAACAGCAACAAAAAATAAATAAATAAAATAAATTTTGAGCAAAAATTCTTTAGGAAAAGCAAATATTCTATACAACAACAGCAATCAAAACAATAAAATAAAAAATGCAGAGGGGTAGATTTTCCACTTTGTACTTTGGAAATATTTAAACTTCTTTGCAATTTGTAAATGCAACAGCTGGAAAGGTAAACGAGGTGTAGTTGGTTGTGTTCGATTTGCATTTACAGAGGAATTTCATCCAAAAAACTATGAAACTTTTTAAATCCACACACAAAAAAAAATTACATTTACGTGTATTAAATGATAAAATAACTTACCTCGACCTTCGCGTCGCCGGATCTTTCATAACCATAGCCTCTGAAATTTCACCAAAACGGCTAAAATAGTCTTTTAAACTCTCTGAAAAGAAATAAAGTGAAAATCATTTTTTGTTACTTCCACTTTAAAATTATTTTTAAGCTAATGAAAGAAGATGTGTACGATTTCCTTTACCAGCTTTAATGATGATTGGTAATGTTTTCACTAGCATTAAAAAAATTTTGTGGTTTTGCAAATTTTTGCAGATTTTGCAGATTTTATGCAGATTGTATGCATAAAATCTGCACTCAATTCAAATAGTACAAAATTTGAACTTGCAATCAAAAAGCTGCATATAAATATACATAATCTCACTAAATTAATAAAAAGTAATTTTGAAGTGTATGGATTTTGATTTTTGTGATGATATAAATAACCAAATTAAATAAAACAAAATTAAGTTTTTTCACACAGAAAAAAATAAAAATTGATTTCAATTAAATAAATTTGTGATATTATTCAAAAATTTTATTAAATTTACATCAGTAAATAAATTAATAGGATCAATTAAATATTTTTTGACATCAAGAACATTTTTGCCGTCATGTTGTTGATAAAAGTTTAATTCACTTGATTACGTTTTTAATTAAAACTGATTTTATTTTTATTAATGATTTTTTTTTAGAAAAAAGGGTCAAATTGAACCATAAAGAGAGGAGCAAGAGAGTTAAGATCTTCCACAAATATGATCCTCATAAAATTCCACAGCATCACTCTGACAACAAGAATTTTCTCAGACATGAAAACTTACAAAATTTTTTTTTATCTATCTATACATATAAAAGTGAAAAATGTTTGTGTGTTTGCTTGTTTGTTGGCTTACAGACTCTTAAACTACTAAACCGAAATAGGCTACTTATTTTTTCGATAGGGGCAAGTGAATTGGTACCCCCCATAGGACGCCAATGTTTAATATCGCATATCTTAAGAACTGTAATAGGGAGAGTGTTCAAACTATGTAGAAGTCAACTACACTTTTGCAGATACAAATGTTAAAATACTTCTTTATGCTGATGATATTGTCATTCTTTCTGATTCCCAAACTAAATTACAACCAATTATTGATGCTCTTTTTAAATACTGTACGACGTGGTACTTAAAAGCTAATATGAATTAATTAAAAATTGTTATATTTCGTTCTGGTACTAGAATATCATCAAATCTTAACTGGCAGTTTGGAGATAACAACATCGAGATCGTAAACAGCTACAAATATCTGGGCGTTGAAATAACGTATAACTTGTCATTTAACAAGCATCTAAACAGTAAATGGGCTGCCTCAAAACTTTCTATAAACTCCACCTGGTCTAAATACAGTAGTTTCCGCTTAAATGCATCCCGCTAAAATGATTTCCCCTTTTAAATGCGCAAAATGTGCTGGCAAGCAAAATTTTTACATAATTACATGAACAAAATCCCGCCTAAATGAATTCGCTTAAATACGTTCCTCGTTTTAATGATTCATTATTTTTGTCCGAAATTACATAAATTTGAACAAAATAAATCGCTTAAATGCCTATTCAAAAAACTTGCGTTTATTTTAATATCCCGCAAGGCATTAATAAAAATAGTTAAAGTAGTTTTGTACTTATATGTATGACAACACAAATATTTAAAACGGCAGTTAAAGTAACTTGAGAGTTACACGATCAAGTTTTGCCCATCAAGTTTTAATACAATCACACTTTACCAATACACACATACACACACATAAAATTGAAACGAAATTACCTTTAAAATTGTCTTTCCAGTGAGTGTTTAAATTTACGTTCAAGAAAACAGCTGATTTCAATGTAAGTGAGCAAATTTTTCGTTTGTCTTTATAAATTGTTTTCTTGATGGCATCCTGAATGCAAGTTGAATTGAATGCAGCCTACGTGACAACTTTCAATTTTTGGAAATTTTGACAAACAGTATATGTAAAAGACTATCAAGAAAAACTTGAGCGTGTAACTGCTGTGTAAAAAAGTAAATTTCTCTTGAATTTCGAAATTCAGAGAGAATAATTTTAAAGAGTTATCGGAATCTTCCGATGATGAAAAGGAAATAATTGAAGCTCCAACTAAGTGCCATTAGTTTTATCCGTAGATACTTGGTGCAACAAAATAAATGCACAAATGAAATTGAAACCATGGAAATAAGACATAATGAATGGTTTTAATAATATTAACACGGCGTTAACATTTGCCGAATTATTGGTGCGAACAAACATTTAAAGTTTAAAAAAAAGACCTAAAGCTCGACAATTTATTAATACTTGAAAATAAAGGTCGAATAAAATACATATTACATACAAAACATATTTATATTATGTATGTGCCTATGTATTTACCTATGTATTTATGTAAGAATGTTTATTGGATTAGTTTTAGTTTTAATATTATATTTAATTTCGTATGAGAGTACTTTTAAATGAATATTGAGTGTTTAAGCCAGGTTTTTATAAATGCGTTGATTGCGCATTTATCCGGGTTATCGGTTAAATGATTCTCCGTTTAAATGCGTAGAAAACTGAACATTTTTTGATGCGCACTTGAGCGGGAACTACTGTATATAAGTCATTCAAAAATTTCTAAATATAATAAACTAAAAATATTTCATTCCGCTTCTAGATCGATAATGTTGCCCAAGTATGGGGTTATCAAAGATATGAACTACATGTCATACCTTGAAACAGGCCTTGACCCCTTGTACGACCACTCTAAGACTACACTTTTCATACATAAACAAAGTTCTGAACATGGGTCAAAACCACGTATTTTAGCGGAAACAATAATAGCCAAAAACTAATTTTGGGCAAAGGAGTGGTCTAATCTCCAACAAGTTCTTCAATTTATACCTTCGAATTCAAATCTTTGCACAAGCTGGAAAGCAATATTAAATTTACTTACTGCAAAAGAGCGTGAAGGTGTACTATCTTCGGGCAACAAACTTAAAGCACCACACCTCTACTGTGGACTCAACCATACTGTAACACCTCTTCTTGCTAAAAAGTACTCATCTCGTAGCACTAGCTTGATAGTCAGAGCGAGAGGCGGTTTGCTAACCTTAAATGCCAAGCCCTTCAGTATGCACAATGTGCAACAATGGAGTAGTGGAAAATACTTACCACTTCATAGATGTCTGTTCAATATATAACGGATTTAGATTTAAATTTTTTGGAAAATCCCAACTTGAGCTAATCGAAGTAATAAATATATTAAATGGTCTCAATTTTTACAATTTGTATAAATACTTGGAAATCTGCTTAAATTATAGAACCCTTTTTGTAAAATTTCTTTTAATTGCATCATAAACATTTTCATAACACTTAAAATTAACAAAATTAATTGTATCGAAAATACTAGAAATTTACCAATCTGACTCACAACAAACATGTTATGCCAAATATAGATATTAAATATTGTAATATTTAAAAAAAAACCATGAATATGAAAATGTAAATGCATTTAAATACCTTTGAAAATAAAAAAGCGGGTAGGCGCAAGGGGGGAAATACCTCCCATAGGATGCATATATTAAATATCGCTCAACAGAAGAACTATTAAAGGGAGATTCTTCAAAAGTGATTAAAGCTACTATTATGGTAAACTATAAATTTCAATATAATAACGGGCGGGAAAGACAGAGGAGGAGTAGTACCCCTCATAGATAGAAATATTAATGAGCCGCTGCACGCATTTCGCTGAACTTTTGGTAGTAGGATCTTCTGACCCCCAAAATTGAAATTAAATAGCAGCGGGTGAAGTGGTACCCCCATAGGACGCCAATGTTTAATATCGCATATCTTAAGAACTGTTATAGTGAGAATGCTCAAACTTTGTAGAAGTCACTCTTATGGTATAATACACTTTTGAAAATAAAAATAAAGCGCGTTGGTGCAAGGGGGCAAATACCTCCCATAGGATGCATATATTATGCAACTATTAAAGGGATAGTCTTTAAACGTGGTTAAAGCTAATATTGTGGTAAACTATAAATTTCAATATAAAAATGGGCGGGGTAGTCAGAGAAGGAGCAGTACCCCTCATAGCTAGAAATATTAAAAAGAGCCGCTGCACGCATTTGGTTCAACTTTTGGTAGTAGGACCTTCTGCGGGGGAAGTGGTACCCCCATAAGACGCCAAAGTTTAAGATCGCATATCTTAAGAACTGTTATAGTGAGAATGTTTAAACTTTGTAGAAGTCACTTTTATGATAGTGCAAATATAAAGCGGGTAAGCGCAGTGTAGCGAAGCGCACCTGGTTAAGCTAGTATATATATACAAATGAAAAATGTTTGTCTGTTTGTTTGTTTGTTTGTTTGTTTGTTTGTTTGTTTGTTTGTTTGTTTGTTTGTTTGTTTGTTTGTTTGTTTGTTTGTTTGTTTGTTTGTTTGTTTGTTTGTTTGTTTGTTTGTTTGTTTGTTTGTTTGTTTGTTTGTTTGTTTGTTTGTTTGTTTGTTTGTTTGTTTGTTTGTTTGTTTGTTTGTTTGTTTGTTTGTTTGTTTGTTTGTTTGTTTGTTTGTTTGTTTGTTTGTTTGTTTGTTTGTTTGTTTGTTTGTTTGTTTGTTTGTTTGTTTGTTTGTTTGTTTGTTTGTTTGTTTGTTTGTTTGTTTGTTTGTTTGTTTGTTTGTTTGTTTGTTTGTTTGTTTGTTTGTTTGTTTGTTTGTTTGTTTGTTTGTTTGTTTGTTTGTTTGTTTGTTTGTTTGTTTGTTTGTTTGTTTGTTTGTTTGTTTGTTTGTTTGTTTGTTTGTTTGTTTGTTTGTTTGTTTGTTTGTTTGTTTGTTTGTTTGTTTGTTTGTTTGTTTGTTTGTTTGTTTGTTTGTTTGTTTGTTTGTTTGTTTGTTTGTTTGTTTGTTTGTTTGTTTGTTTGTTTGTTTGTTTGTTTGTTTGTTTGTTTGTTTGTTTGTTTGTTTGTTTGTTTGTTTGTTTGTTTGTTTGTTTGTTTGTTTGTTTGTTTGTTTGTTTGTTTGTTTGTTTGTTTGTTTGTTTGTTTGTTTGTTTGTTTGTTTGTTTGTTTGTTTGTTTGTTTGTTTGTTTGTTTGTTTGTTTGTTTGTTTGTTTGTTTGTTTGTTTGTTTGTTTGTTTGTTTGTTTGTTTGTTTGTTTGTTTGTTTGTTTGTTTGTTTGTTTGTTTGTTTGTTTGTTTGTTTGTTTGTTTGTTTGTTTGTTTGTTTGTTTGTTTGTTTGTTTGTTTGTTTGTTTGTTTGTTTGTTTGTTTGTTTGTTTGTTTGTTTGTTTGTTTGTTTGTTTGTTTGTTTGTTTGTTTGTTTGTTTGTTTGTTTGTTTGTTTGTTTGTTTGTTTGTTTGTTTGTTTGTTTGTTTGTTTGTTTGTTTGTTTGTTTGTTTGTTTGTTTGTTTGTTTGTTTGTTTGTTTGTTTGTTTGTTTGTTTGTTTGTTTGTTTGTTTGTTTGTTTGTTTGTTTGTTTGTTTGTTTGTTTGTTTGTTTGTTTGTTTGTTTGTTTGTTTGTTTGTTTGTTTTTTTGTTTGTTTGTTTGTTTGTTTGTTTGTTTGTCTTCAAGCTTTTTAGAACCCACTCTTAAGATAAACTGCACCTTTCAAAATAAAAACAAAGGGGGTAGGTGCAGGGGGATCAATTTTATATATAAAAATTAAAAATGTTTGTCTGTTTTTTGTTGGCTCTTAGACTGATAAACTACTGAACCGATTTTCCTTAAACTTTAAAACTAACATCACGTGAGCACCGAATGACAATATTAAGTTTCGCTTTTCCTACGAGCCGCTGCACCTATTTTCTTGAACTTTTTGCAGTAAGCCCCGAAATTGAAATAAGGTATCACCAGGGGAAGTGTTACCCCCATAGGACGCCAATGTTAAATATTGCATATCTTTAGAATTATTGTATTGATAATGTTCTAACTTGATAGGAGTCAATCTTATAGTATACTTAACCTTTGAAAATAAAAATTAATTGAGCAGGCGCATGTGGAGCAATACCCCCATAGGATCCATATATTAAATATCGCGTAACTGACAAACTATTATACCCAGAGTCTTCAAACGTGGCTAAAGCCAATATTATGGTAAATTATAAGTTTTTAAAAAAAAGGGTGGGTAGACGGAAGAAGAGCAGTACCCCACACATAGAAAAAAATAATTTTCATATTTGAATACAAAAATTTCATATTTGATTACAAAAATTTTTGAATTTTCTGCGATGACGATTTTTGCGGTATTGATAAAAAAGTTTGTATGTATAATTGTTAAATTTTTAGTCAACAACCAAGTTTATTGAGTCAATGTTGCCCAAAATAATTTTTTCAACAAAATGTTTACTTGATTTGTTAAAATAAATTGTTGAAAATGTTGGATAAATCAAACAAAATGTCAATCGAATCTTTATTTTTTAATTTATTAATGATGATGTCATTAATTTTCAATTTTGATATTTTTATAAAAACACTAAAATTTATTACGCGGGGATAATTAAGTTCCTATGCGCATTTCACTGGTTGCTTAGGCCAGATCATCAGGAAACCTTTTCCAAAGACTTTGTCAAAACTAAATATATTATTCAAATAAAACTGTCAAACAAATGACAATTATGAGCTATTTAAAAATGGACAAGAGTTGTGAAAATACTGTCTTTACTTTGATTCAAATATTTTTTTTATTGAATATGAAGAAAAATTTTATTATTTCATTATTAAATATGTTTTATTGAGTGCTATTTTGCAAAGTGTAAATTTGATAAATGTTTTCTTTGAATCAAACAAAAAGTTAGTTGACCTAAAATTTTATTTTTAACAAACTGTGTTGTTAAAAATTTTCTTGAGATTTTTTTTTCTGTGTAGATAATAATACACAACATCTTTCAAAAAGTAGGTTCAATGGAAAAAGTACAAATGGCACCTCCCGTACGAATACACTTGCAATTTCTGTATATCTGTAGAACGGTTACTGTAAAAGCAATTAAATTAAGTACAAGATGCTTTGTAATCAATACACGAGATCCGTTTAAAAAAATTTTTACTAATTTTTTTTCGATTGGGGTAGCAAAGCGCACCCTGTTAAGCACGTTTAGTATAATGCTCCCTTCGACTAAAAAATGGTAAAAGTTTCGCTGTTAAAAAAAATTTAGACCACCAGCTGGACTTAAAGCTTATTTTACATATATGATCTACTCAGCATGCCCATTAGAACTGGCGTAAAAAACTTTTTTTTGAATCTTGAATGTGGGTAGCGATGAAAATATGCGATTTGATACCAAAATCGATGTAGCAAATTTTCAGGCTGATCGGATGGTGCCAACCCGTGCCATGGTGAGGTCAAAGGTCAAAACTTTGAAAAACCACCAAAATACTATTTTTTTAACTTTATAAATTTTTTTTAATAATAAATACTAATTAAATAAAGTTTTTTTCTTTAATTTTTGTTTATTATTTTTATTATTTGTATGTTAAATCAATGAAGATTACGGTAGCCCTCTACAATGTGTAGCAAGTACTGTTTATCGTCTTCGTTGTGTGTTAAGAATCTGTTAAAGTCAGTTATTAGTTTGACTTTTCTTTCGGCGGGATCATCCACAACAGTAATGCTTTTCACGATCTGCTCCTCTTTACAAAATGATTCGCTCTTAGGCCAATTTGCTGGATTAATGCGTAAGAAATCCATAGAAATTTCCAAACGAGAAAACAAATTTTTTGTTTTGGTAGTCACAAAAGAGCTTAGATCCTTGGATGTGAATAATTGTAATTCAGTGACGATTGCACACAATTTTTTTGAAGGAAAAATATCAACATCGTCACCGATGTGATTGTCTTTATCTAAATGCATGGCGAAAACCATCTTTTCCTTTATTTCTGATTCTACATGTGGATCAAAAAAGGCAAGTGCAACAGCTTCCTCTGATAAATACCACAGATGGTTTCGAATTTTTTCCAATAGCAGTTTAGATATCTCTATTTGGCGCTTCAACTGCATTTGCGGTGCTGAACCAGTATGGAATATAGAGACTTACTAAGAAAATGCACATATTACGAATTCCATTCAACTGACTTGCAGAAATTTTAAAGTGAGCGTGAAAAATATACATTTTTAAACAATAGATGGCTTTGGACATGAATCTTGCATGAGACGTCGCTCCTGGTGCACGAAATGTAAAATTTGGAATGCTTCCACCAAGAAAAATTAATGCAAGTTGTAGTAGTTCTCTATAATCATGCTCTATAGTCATGACTTTCGCTAAATATTCAAGGCAAAAGTGCTTGTTTTTTTCACGTTCCTCGACAGATATGACACGCAAAACTTGTTCATCCTGCACACAATTGATGTATGCCTTTGAGTTAAGGGTGCTCCATTCCCGTGCAAAACGTTCAAAAATTGCTACCTCTGGGCCACTTGATTTTCCGAAATTTATCTCAAAAATAGCTCTTAAGAGAATTTCTGCAATATGGTGGCGACATGGTAACCACAATAAGCTGCGTCCCAGCTTGCGCTCCAATAAAGTTCCAGCATCACTAAAAGGGCCAGTATTTGCAGCAATTGTATCAAAACATTTCATTTCTAATGAATGCAGCATATTCATTTGTACCAAATAGTCGTATACTGATTGCGCGACTGCAGCACCAGTTCCATCTTTAATGATGGGGATAGCTATCAACTTTTCAACGTTCTCCGACGTGAGCACAATAGCCAAGCGATCCACTTTATCTTTCCCAGCAATAGCGGGAAGTAGCTTTCCGTCCCAATGCAAAACAAATGTTTCAGGGGTCTAAAAAAACTTAAGCTTAAAGAAAAACTCATAACTTGGCCAAAATAAAAAAAATTACCTTAAAATATGCAGTTGTCAACAGCTCAAAGCGAAGAAATTTTGAGGCAGTTTAAAAACAGCGATGAACAAAAAATTTTACCGTTTTTCTAATAAATATTGCTAGCATTAACTATAATAGCAGAACCACCATACATTTTTTCTACTTAGAGCTCAATTAAATATTATAATATACCTAAATGTCTTTTATTCTGGTGGCATTGTATACTACAGCGATAATACAACTTATAAATAATGATGTTCTAATTTATAGTAGTTTTATTAATAGTATTTTTTATTAAAAAATTTATAAAATACAAAATAAGAGTATTTTGGTGGTTTTTCAAAGTTTTGACCTTTGACCTCACCATGGCACGGGTTGGCACCATCCGATCAGCCTGAAAATTTGCTACATCAATTTTGGTATCAAATCGCATATTTTCATCGCTACCCACATTCAAGATTCAAAAAAATAAAAAACCCCATATAAGCTACGCCAGGTCTAATGCCCATTCAGAATTATAGGTTCGCTATTCCGTCCCAAAAATGCTGTTTGACAATGTACTAATTGTAAGACTTTAATACAAATATTTTATTAATAACGGATATAAATTTGCGCTTAGAAATTTATATTGAAACTTGAGTTTTTTAGTGTTGCTTTAATGTAAATTCCCAAACATAAATGTCTATTTTCAATTGAAAAATGGGTAGTAAGTTGCCCATTAAGTAAAGTGTTAATTTTTTGTTTTAACTTTAATTTTGTTCCTTAAAAAAAGTTTTTTAATAAAAAACTCAAAACATACAATACTTCAAAATATTCTGTACTGTCGATTGTTTTATTACAAACTATGTAAAAAAATCTTTAAACAAATTCCGAAAACAAAAATGCTTTTGGCCAATTTCACCAATTTATTTAAATTATAAAAAAACTTTTTTTTAAATATTAATTGATATTTAAAAAGAATTGCTGAAATTGGCCACTACACAGAAAAAATTATTGCTGAATTATTTTCAAACAAACGCTTGTTTGAAAATTTTTTTAATTTCTACAAATTTTTTTACTGATTCAATTAATATTTTTGTTTGATTTTTATTTTAACCAACAAAAATGTTGACAACTATTCAAAAATATAATATACGCCTTATTGGTTTCAAGTTTTCATAATTTTGTATGAAATATTTAACGCCATTTCATGTTGTCGTTTCTTTTTTGCATTTTTTTATTTGATCGTAAGCAACACTTCTTTATGTGAAATATTAGAGCAACGACAAAAACACATACAGTCTATTTTTGGACGCTTTAAAAAAGGACAACAATAAGAAAGATGGTAAAATAGCGTGGCGGGGTTTGTAGTTAAAGAAAAACAAAAACAATAACAGGTAAAAGAAAAAACTTTTCACTCTTTTTAAACAACAGAAACAACAACAACATTTTAAGAAACAAAATAAATTTTTGGTAGGTTTCAAAGTTGGTAAAAAAGAATGAAAAACAAAATCCCGTATTCAATTTTTTAAAACTGTTTAGTTAAATACATACATCAAATACAAAAATAAAATGATGACGAAAAACATGTCGAGTCGGTCTGCTGCCAAGGAAAGGATACAGCAACAGCGAGTGAAGAAGAAAAACATTGTGTGTATAAACAAGACTTAGTTCAAAAATTATTCAAAAAAAAATGTGTCTCAAAGCCAGCCGCCGCTCTGCTCTCTCCTCTGTATTCATCATCTCCTAGAGTGCTTGCTTGTGTGCGCGTCATTGCTTGTGCAAAAACTTTTTTGTTTGATTCAGCAAAATTATTTGCTAGAAATTTATATGAATGTCAGTAAACTTTTTGTTTGATTCAGTAAATTATTTGTTTGAAAAAATCAGTGTTTTTTTCAATAAACGAAATGCAAATAAATTGTTTGAATATGCGAATTTGTTTGTAGGACCGATTTCAGACAAAAAATGTTTTGATTCTACAAATATTTTGTTTGAATTGGAAAAATAATTTTTTCTGTGTAGTGCATTTTTTTCATCTTAATGGAGCAATTTAAAGTTACAGTTTCCTACAAAACGTCTAAAAATAACCATTTTTAAACTTCAAAAGACTGCAACTCAATAAATTTTTCCAGGGTTAAAAATACTGCAGTCGAAACCACAAACTGTCAAAAAAAAAACGAAAATTTGTGTACAACTTTTCACTTTTTAAGTTGGTTTAACAACGACTGTTTAAGTGTTATGAATTAGAACACAGAAAAAATTATTTTTCCAATTCAAACAAAATATTTGTAGAATCAAAACATTTTTTGTCTGAAATCGGTCCTACAAACAAATTCGCATATTCAAACAATTTATTTGCATTTCGTTTATTGAAAAAAACACTGATTTTTTCAAACAAATAATTTACTGAATCAAACAAAAAGTTTACTGACATTCATATAACTTTCTAGCAAATAATTTTGCTGAATCAAACAAGAAAGTTTTTGCACAAGCAATGACGCGCACACAAGCAAGCACTCTAGGAGATGATGAATACAGAGGAGAGAGCAGAGCGGCGGCTGGCTTTGAGACACATTTTTTTTTGAATAATTTTTGAACTAAGTCTTGTTTATACACACAATGTTTTTCTTCTTCACTCGCTGTTGCTGTATCCTTTCCTTGGCAGCAGACCGACTCGACATGTTTTTCGTCATCATTTTATTTTTGTATTTGATGTATGTATTTAACTAAACAGTTTTAAAAAATTGAATACGGGATTTTGTTTTTCATTCTTTTTTACCATCTTTGAAACCTACCAAAAATTTATTTTGTTTCTTAAAATGTTGTTGTTGTTTCTGTTGTTTAAAAAGAGTGAAAAGTTTTTTCTTTTACCTGTTATTGTTTTTGTTTTTCTTTAACTACAAACCCCGCCACGCTATTTTACCATCTTTCTTATTGTTGTCCTTTTTTAAAGCGTCCAAAAATAGACTGTATGTGTTTTTGTCGTTGCTCTAATATTTCACATAAAGAAGTGTTGCTTACGATCAAATAAAAAAATGCAAAAAAGAAACGACAACATGAAATGGCGTTAAATATTTCATACAAAATTATGAAAACTTGAAACCAATAAGGCGTATATTATATTTTTGAATAGTTGTCAACATTTTTGTTGGTTAAAATAAAAATCAAACAAAAATATTAATTGAATCAGTAAAAAAATTTGTAGAAATTAAAAAAATTTTCAAACAAGCGTTTGTTTGAAAATAATTCAGCAATAATTTTTTCTGTGAAGTAAAAGCAAATATTTTTTATTGCCTAATGACAAATAAAGGAGTGGATGAAATGGCAGTTTTTCTACTTTGACTGCAGTTTTTTAAACACTGCATTTTTATCCGATCAAAACATTTGTTGTATTGGCAGAATGGAGAGATATCTATTTAACAGTGTTATGGCCAATTTCACCAATTCTATTTAAATATCGATTCATAATTAAATATAGTTTTTCATATACATACATACATAATTTAATTTTTATTTGACATGAAAACCCAATTTTTTTATTTTTAAATAAATTGGTGAAATTGGCCATTGTTTTATTCAGATGAACCGAAAAAAACTTTTAAAAACTTAAAAAAAGGTTACTTTTCACGAATATCGCCAAAACGAGCATTAAGGAATGTAAATGAATTTAATATTTGTGTTCAGCAACCTCATTAAGCTTAGAAAATGTTTTTTTTTACTTAAGACATGTGTGACGAAAACTTAGAAATTCAAAAACGACCTCATTCATAACTTTATCTCAAATCTGACCTTTAATGTAAAAAAATAGTGGATATTTTGAGTGTAATGATTTACAACATATATAAAAAATGTTAAATGTTGCTTTTGATGATGTTTCACAAATTGACCGATTTGTTATCATTTCAAAAAATTGATACTGCGATATAGCCCTCTATCGGTCCAAATATTTTTTAATTTTTTTTTCCATCTACCTGATAATTAATGCAACGTTGAAGTGCTATTCGAAATTGAATTACGCAAAAAATTGGGACACTCCATTCAATATACAGTGCTTAAAAAACTAGCTTAATTTCAATTGTGTCAGGAATAAAAACTAATTTACTTGCAGCGAAAGAGCATGAATACATTTTAATTGATTTAAGTTAAAAAAGATGCTTATAAGAGACTTTGGGTACGTTCGTAAATGCAGTTGCTGCGCATCAGTTGCGCAGAAGTAAAGTTTAATGTTTGTAAATGCATCAGTTGTAAGAAACTTGGCATTACTCTCATACGTCAAAAGTTTTTTATGCAGTGATGCCGCAGCTCTGCAGCAAACGTTGTCAATTATTGCATCGGCTAATTTTCTGATGCAAAAACTTTTAACATAAAAGAAATCGTTTTATTTTTGATGCCACATATCTGTGGCATTTTACAAAACATCTTAAGTTAAATTTAAAAAGTTGAAAAAAAATGTTGTTGATCATACAAATTTTCATTCAAAAGACATTTTTGTTTACGTTTTTAAAATGTTGTGTTACACTGTGTGTAATTTTTTAATTTTTTTTGAAAAATAACCATATACGGACAATAAATAACCATAATGGACCAAAAAAAAAAAGACCCGTGTCTCCCAAAGTCATGCGCTTTTTTTATGGGCCCTTAAAGATTTGGGGCCTCGGTGTCATTTTTGCAAAAAAGTGATAATTTTCTCAAGCTCATATCTTGCAAGCCGTTCGGAAAGTTGATTTACCCTCTGAGACAAAGTTGTAGCTCTTGCCAAAAAGAACAAAAATTGTAAACATGTAAAATCAAAAAAACTTCTTCCTCAAGACCAAAATCGCAAAAAACTTAAAAAAAATTCGATTTTTTTTTACCTTTTTTCCCCTAGGTAGCAAACCGTTCAAAATTCAAGGAAACAATCAACCACAAAAATGTACCTAAGATCTCAATAAACAAGTTTCTGGCGCATATGAACTTCCTAGGAATTATTCTTAGCACCGTTTAGGTAGCGCTTAGGTGGCCGCAAAAGTGAAAAATTTCCCGAAAATTCTATTTTTTTTACCTTTGTTCCACTGTGCAGTGTGAAAAAATTGATTCGTTTTGCTATGTTTGCGGTCATCAAATCAGGAAAAAAGTTCTACAAGATCAAAAGGAAAAGAATCTTTTAACTGGTGAATTCAATAGAGCATATAAGTTGTTTTTCGACGAAGTAGACTTGACAGGCGAAAATTGCACACCTAATACAGCGTGTCGCCAATGTTATAACAATCTCATGGCGAGGTTGAGTGGAGGCAGAAATAATATGAAGTATTGTAAGCCAGTTAACTGGATTAATCGCCCAGGTGATGCAACCAGTTGCTATGCATGCGTAAATTACACATGTCGTCTAAATCGACATGCTGAGAAGAACAACATTTATAAAGCAACTGTAACAGCCACACTACCAGTGCTTGCACCTGAAAATTTTGTATTACCAAGGCCGCCAACTCCAGATCGTAGGACAGAATTTACAGGAATGACTACAGCAAGTGGTGTTACTTATGAAGATCCATTTGATACCGATTACGAGCCCCAACAGGCAAGAGATTGACCACAACTAATAACACAAATGAAAATGGATTTCATTGTGGCCATATTGGGACTATCGCAGCGACTTGCCATATTTTTGACAGCGTTTTTAAAGCAAAGAAAACTCGCACATGCTAATGTGAACTCTACGGCGTACCGCAAACGGCAAGCTAAATTTCAGAGCCTCTACAATCTTAATGATGACAATTCGTTGGCTTACTGCAACGATATAAAAGCTTTGGTGGTAAAAATGGGAATGAACTACATCACTAGTGAGTAGAGATTATTTATTGAGGTTCTGTTTCAAGCTTGAAGGCAGTGTTGTTGCATGTGTCGAACCGAAAACCTTCCATTCCGCTAGCAATGGGTATTAACATGAAAGAAAGCTATGAAACATTGAAAGATATACTGAAAAAAATCAAATACTACGAAAAAAATGGAAGATTTTCTGTGATTTGAAGGTCATCAACATTTTGCAAGGGATCATCGATAAGGGTGGCTTTCCAAAATTCTTTTGTTTTCTTTGTATTGGATTTGCGCTCCCCTTTGAATCAATTCCAATGTAATTCGTGGAGACTAAGAGGAAGTGTGGAGGAACAAATGAAACAACATAGACTAAAGAATGCACCTTTAATTGACAATACTCAAGACATCTTGATGCCACCGCTCCACATAAAATTGGGAATTGTTAAAAAATTCATCGAAGTGGCCGTTGTCAATTGTGCAAACGCATTCGACTTTTTGAAAAGCGTTTTCCCAAAGCGTGGCGATGACAAAATTAAAAAAGGTATTGTAGTAAATTTAAAACGAATTTTTGTTCACCTCGTTGTACTATTTACACTACACAGAAAAAATTATTGCCGAATTATTTTCAAACAACCGCTTGTTTGAAAATTTTTTTAATTTCTATAAATATTTTTACTGATTCAATCAATATTTTTGTTTGATTTTTATTTAACCAACAAAAATGTGGACAACTCTTCAAAAATAAAATAAACGCGTTATTGGTGTCAAGTTTTCATAATTTTGTATGAAATATTTAACGCTCTTTAATGTTGTCGTCTTTTTGCATTTTTTTATTTGATCGTAAGCAACACTTCTTTATGTGAAATATAAGAACAACAACAAAAAACACACACAGTCTATTTTTGGACGCTTTAAAAAAGTGCAACTATAAGAAAAACAATAGCAGACACGACATTATAAGAAACAAAATTCCGTATTCAATTTTTTAAAACTGTTTGGTTAAATACATCAAATACAAAAATAGAATGATGACGAAAAACATATCGAGTCGGTCTGCTGCCGTTTTTGGTTACATTTCTTCTTTAGCAAAGGAAAGGATACAGCAACAGAGAGTGATAAAGAAAAACATTGTGTTGTGTGTATAAATAAGACTTCGTTCAAAAATTATTCCAACAAAAAAATGTGTTTCAAAGCCAGTCGGCGGCTCTGCTTTGCCGTCACCTTCTCATACAGTGCTTACTTGTGTGCGCGTCATTGCTTGTGCAAAAACTTTTTTTTTTTTAATTTTGAATTTCAGTAAACTTTTTGTTTGATTCAGTTAAATTATTTGTTTGAAAAAATTAGTGTTTTTTTTCAGTAAACAAAATGCAAATAAATTGTTTGAATATGCAAATTTGTTTGTAGGACCGATTTCAGACAAAAAATTGTTTGATTCTACAAATTTTTTGTTTGAATTGGAAAAATAATTTTTTCTGTGTATGTTAATATTTTATTTTCTGTCTTTATTTTTGTCTTCCTTTAACAGGCGTACTTAATGGTCCTGACATTAGAAAGCTATTCAAGAGCAACTTTGATTCATCGCTTGATGAAAATCATTCATTGGCATGGATTTACCTTCAGCGTGTATGCACCAGAGTCTTGGGAGGGGATCGAGACGCGGAACCGGAAGCAAAAGAATGGGTGAAATAAATGCTGTATTATTTTGAAAACATCGGCACATCGATGACATTAAAGCTGCATTTTCTTCATTTTCATTTTGACGACTTTAGCAAACAACTCCCTACCGAATCCGATGAGCAAGGAGAGCGGTTTCACAAAACCACAATGCCCATGGAAAAACGCTACAAAGGCAAACAACTCGACGCATTGCTTGCAGAGGTAATATTAATTTTATTGATGCATTGTTTTGCACTCCTTTTTTGATTTCTTTTCTAATTCATTTCAGGTATGTTGGTGGAGTCACAAGATCACCCTGTATGATGTTAATGAAGTATTTAAAGAAGAAAAAGCTGATGATGGAGGGCAGTCTGGAAGCAACGTGCCTGTAGACACCATAAGTTCTGAATCAGAGTCAGATTCGGCCGATTCGGACGACGATTTGGATCCACAACTTAAGAGAATTCGATTTGCAAGTCCAGGGCCATCAACATTATAAACATAATACGAATATTGTTTTTAATATTTTTGTAATAGATAGCATAGTATCTCAATGTTGAAGTAAAGAAAAAACAAATGATATTAAAAAAATTTCGGAAAATTTTTCACTTTTGCGGCTACCTAAGCACTACCTAATCGGTGTTAAGAATCCTTCCTAGGAAGTTCATATGCCCTAGAAAGTTGTTTATTGAGATCTTAGGTACATTTTTGTGGTTGATTGTTTCCTTGAATTTTGAACGGCTTGCTACCTAGGGAAAAAAGGTAACAAAAATCGAATTTTTTAAAGTTTTTTGCGATTTTGATCTTGAAGAAGAAGTTTTTGATTTTACATGTTTACAATTTTTGTTCTTTTTCGCAAGAGCTACAACTTTGTCTCAGAGGGTAAATCAACTTTCCGAACGGCTTGCAAGATATGAGCTTGAGAAAATGATCACTTTTTTTCAAAAATGACACCGAGGCCCCAAATCTTTAAGGGCCCATAAAAAAAAGTGCATGACTTTGGGCAAAACTGGGAGACACGGGTCTCTTTTTTTGTCCTTTATGGTTATTTATTGTCCGTATATGGGTTTTTTCGTGTTGCACTGTTATATTAAGAGAGAGGAATTTGCATAGAATAAATGATTTGAATACATGGAGTCAATTTGAATATTATGTAACGAAAGGACAAGAAACCTGTTTGCCTGGCATCGACATAATATTTTTTAAATTTTTGGAAGAAATCGACACGTAATATTCACATCTAACCGCTGTAAAAATATCGTGCGATTTTGTCTACTTTTTGGTAATTAAACGTTTGGTGCAAAAATTCTTTTTCATATGCCTTTAATGTAAAATTAAAAATAGTTTTGCTTCTACTGAACTTTTTTAAATCTTGAATTAATACAGTATTATTGGACAAGTGCGATATGTCCGTATTGAACGTTTTCGAAGAACCAATTCTGAAGAAGGTTCCTCGTTATGATATAAAGCGGAAAAAATTAATGGAAAGAACTGCCCTTAAAAAATACGAGAACAGAAGTCTCACATGTGTGGAGGTCAGCTAATGGATAGTCTAGTTCTAGCTAAGACTTCTTATATTATGATTAGGTTATCCTACTTTTTTTTGGACATGGCCTCTTCAAATTCATGTTATAAAAATGTTGCTCGCCAAACAGGCGAGCATCAAATAAAAAACAATTTAACAGCCTCCAGATTTCCGTGAAGGAAAAAAATTTACTATTTCTTTACAGAAATCTGAAGGCTTTAAAATTAGCTCCTTATTGCTGGACTCGTTTCCTTCAAAAATAAACCATTTATTTTTATAAGAAATAAGTCCAAAAGTAATTTCTCAGGTAACTGTAAAATAAGTTCTTCATCGTTGGAAGCATTTGCCTTCTTGGCATGAAAATGTTTGTATGGCGACCATCTGCCCAAAATCTGGATGAGCCCTTCTTAGCATATCAGGTGTTGCTGATGTTCGGTCGATTATTTTCATGTTTGGGAGGACAAAAAAGCCAAAAAAAAAGATGCAAATATTGCAAGAGATCTGACACCAGGCGTTGCCAGGTGAAAAAAAATACGCCTTCTTTCAAAAAAGTTACGTTTTTTCGTCAAAGGTTAGATTTTGAAACATTTCTTGAGTAAAAAGTAAATTTATGTGATATATACGTTTGTAAAACCAATATTTTACACAGAGTGAAAAAAGCTTAAAATAGCGGTGGCGTATTAAATCGGCAAAGCTGGACGTGTTTGGACCAATTATTTTTTTTTTTAATATAATTTCTATTTCAGTATATTTAGAAGCGCTGCGAAATTTCGCCCAAAAAAAAATAAATGAAAATTGACCCAAATTTGGGAATATTTTTCATAATATGTATTGCAATTTTTTTAATGAAAAATTCACCAAAAAAATTAAAAATAACCCTAAAAATAAAATGAAATATGACCCTAAATTTGGGGTAATTTTCATTATGAAAAATCACCTCAAAATTTATAATGAATTTTCACTTTCCCAAAAAAGACCACAAAGAAGGTTATATTAAAAGTTTTGGGTGGAGTTCATATGCCCGAAAAAATCGTACGGTTGATAGCATAGTTGGGCTTTCGGCCATGCGCAAGGATTTTTTCTTCTATGGTATAACGAACTCAGGCTTTGCTTTACTAAAGCTTTAGGTTATAGGCGGCCTTCGGCCGGGTGCAAGGATTTTCTTTTCTATGGTATAGCGAACACTGGCTTCGCTTAGTAGGAAGGGTTTTTTCCTCTATGGTATAACAAACACCGGCTTCGCTAACTAAAGCATCTCTGCATAACCGGCAAGGATTTTCTCCACTTTGGTATAAGAATATATGTTCGCATAGGGTTTTTATACTATCCCTAAAATAAAAATGTTTGGGGTGCTTTTTCATTTTTTAAAATTTGCATTTTTTATTAGTAAACGAAAAAAAGCCATAAAGTAAAAATTGTGATTTTATTTGGGCAATTTTTCATTCCTTGATATTGGCGTCATTTTTCATTCCACTTAAAATGCAAAAACACCCTAACGAAAATATGAAAAATAACCCAAAAAAAAAATGCCGAAAAATTGCGTGTTGTTGTGTCTCATGTAAAATTTTGGGGCTGTTCTTCTTTCCTTTTGGAGCCATATTTCCTGGGGTCATTTTGCGCACCGCCTATTTAGAAGCCTAAAAAAAGAAAAATCTTGTTTTTAAAACTATTCTAAATCTTTATAGAGATAGAAAAAAGGTATATCCGAGTGTGCCTGAAATGTTTGTCTAATCTTAATGCAGATATTATAGAGTAATATTGTTAAAAGCTGCGGGGACTTGCCGATGCGACTTCTACATGAGTTTTTCTAACTATACACTCAAAATAAAAAGCAATCCATTCGTACTTTAATTAATCCGAAGCGGTATTATTAGAGCGCTATGAACGGGTTTCTTGAATCAGAAAAATTTATTCAAGTACGGATTATTAAAGTGCGAAATACTTTACTTATACATTTTTAATCCCGAATTAATTTTTTAAATATTACGAAAATGAGATTGATTTACCCACCCGTTTTACACCTTACAGAATTTCAATTATAGAACAGCAGCATCAAAGCCATGGTATCTACTTTAAAAGTCTAAATTTAACTAAAAAGGAACTAAATGGGACCATTTGATTTTTATTTTACTTGTTAAACATGAAAATAATGTATGTTTTTCTTTTTGTTCTATTGTTGTGTTTGTTTCTATACATAACAAGCAAATCGTTTTTTACCTACTTGTGTGCTGTTGTTGTAGTTTCTACAACAAACTTTGACAAACACACGCTTATGCACTTATATAAAATGCAATGCTGAGAGATGAGACTGATAAGTTATATGAGATGAAAAAGCTTTAATACTTATTTTAAGAAATTCGGGGATTGGTTTTCGAGAGTAATCCCATTTAGGATTGTTTTAAGAACGTTTTAGTCTTATTCGTACTTAAATTTTTAAGTTCGACTCGAATTCAAGTAAGTATAAAAAATATTATTTACCCCGAGTGGTTTTCTTTCTATGTACAACCTTTTGAAACGTTACTAATAATGAAATGAAGAGACAGAAGATATACCTAAACCAGGGTTTGGCATGGCAATACCGCCAGAGTTTTTTTTCATAGCCTAATCTTGCAAAATATAATTAAAGAAATAGAAGTGAAAACTGAAAAAGAGTTCTTATCTAACAACAGATAGCATTCACTGTGGTGAAACTATGTGTGTGGATCAAACTATAAGAGTGGCAGCTTTGAGTTTTCCGCCGACTAAAGAATTTTATCGGTAAAATTGGTGTTATACATATGAACAATACCATATTGAGCCCACTGTGTAAACTCTTTCTGGGCCGGTGGTAATAAAAACACACCACTAATCTAAATATTTTTTATGCATTCTATGCGCAATGGTTTGGTATAAATACCACTTCTATGTGCAATTTAAAGCTTATATTTCAAAACAAATATAGTTCATATGAGAAAAAGAAATAGATGTAGTTTTTATCTAAGCACAAAAGGTATATGCCAGAAGCTTTTGCTATTATTTATTGTATTTGCATTAAAAAATTCTTGCTGCGGCTTCTGTTGGTTTTAATTCTACTTAGTTCCTATAAGTTACTTGAAGGCCACACGATCAAGTTTTGCCTTTCAATTCCGTTCAATTTGCAATACACTCTTACTTTTTTACTAACACACTAGCACTTTTTGAATTGACCACGAGATTGCTTTCAATTTCACCTTTCCATTTGTTTGGTCATGTCCCTTTAATTTAACAGCTGATTACAAGTTTGTCTTTCTTTGATGACATCTTGAAATTAAATTGCTTACAAATTGAGTGCAGCCCACGTCACACAAAGTTACGAAAATGTTACAAATGTAACCAAGCGGCATCACTATCTGGCATCCCAGTACTTTTTACTTATGCGCTCAGATCGATAAAAAATTAGGTCTGAGACTACCACTATCGAAAAAATATTTATTTGAACTCGTTTGACAGATATCGTTGGCCCAACTGTGCTGTACTTTTACGTATCTGTAGTGTGTAACATAGAGGTCTGAAACTATCGATAGTCGACACTATCGATAGTATGCGATAGCTTTTTAGAAACCATCGATAGCTATCGACAGGTTACGATAGTTTTTAAAACTTACAATATTTCCTACAAAATACAAAACATTTGTAACAAATAAAACTTTATACGAAGTAAATCTTCTGAAGCCTAAGTCTTCTATATAAAGTTAGGCTTATTTTAGTGGTTGGCATTGTTAAGTCATCGTCCGAATTCTAGTCTTGCAATTTTTGTATTTTAATCTTGTCTTTCCCCTTCTCCTTTTTATAGTTAACATTTAAATATCATTACGCCTACAGCCAACTTCAAGTTGAAAAGTGTGAGAATTACAAAAAAAGATTTGCAGAGTACCCCCTGAGTACCCCTTACCAATCTTCTCACCCCTCTCACCAATAAACTCAAGAATTGCTGCAACAAAAGTTGCAAGTCTGGCAAACGAAAAATTTTATAAGTTGGAAATGTTTTATAATTCTTTTATTATATGCATATCCCAAGTTGAATATTATTTGAATAAAAGAAATTGATTTGTATTTTTAGAACTTTTATTCCAAAAAATTTTTAGAAAATACAATTATTCACTTGTTCACCAATACTGTATTAACTCGAAATTTTTATATTTTAGCTTTTTGGAAAAAATCGACACGTTATATCTTGGCGCTGTAAAAATTTAGTGTTATTTTGTCTACTTTTCGATACTGAAATCTTTGTTTTGGAAATTATTTTTAATATGCCTTTTATGTAAAATTTTAAATTGTTTTGCTTCTAGTGAACAGTTTTTATTTTTGAGTTAATACAGTATTGTTAAACAAGATCGATATGTACATATATAAAATAAAATACTGGAATTAACAACAAAAAAGTTAGACAATTTTGTATTAATTTGAATAAAATAAGTTAAAAAAAAATACATTTGGCTTGCATGAAAAGAAACAAAATGTGAAAAATATTATTGTAAATTACATATCACTTTTACATTGTTATATTATTTAAATTTTTTTTTTTTCAATATTAATTTCAAAAACATTCCGTGTTTTGAATGAAAATTGTGGCAAATCTACGCTTTGTTAAAAGACGCTGCCAAGTTGTGTTACTGTTAAACGTTGTTAAACCATAAAAGTTAATCATAAAACAATAACTTGAGAAAATCAAAAACAATAGATAGTTTCAGACCACTAGTGTAACAAAATGCAAAAAGTCTAAAGCTGGAGGTCCACACCACGCGTTACACGCAAGTTCGCTGTCCACGCAGCTGTCAAAAAAGTAGAATATGTGTAGTTGTATGTAACAAGTTAGATGCACAAAAGCGTAGGACGTTGAATGCGAAAAGTAGGCGTTGAATGCGAAAAGTAGGTTTATCTTCTACTTTTGTAAGTGTCACAAGCAGCGTTCGAACAAATCAGCTGGTTTTGAAAAATTAAATTTAATTTTAACTTGTGGTGATGCCGATAAAAAGCGTTGTATGTAACTTGAAACATAGAACGGCATGGAAAGTATAAAAATCATGCAATGTGTGGAGGCGAAAACGCATGGTGTGGACCTCTAGCTTAAAAAAAAAAAAAAAAAAAACAACATTTTATGGGAAAGATTAGAGGCAGTCGTAGTTTTTTGCTCAAGTGGCTGGCATATATGGACCGATCCGGCTGAATTTCAATCAAACAACTCCGGACTATGTGTAACATAAATGTATAAAAACCTTGTCCCCAACATATCTGCGGTGTTCGGTAAACCTATTTCAACGAACAGACGGACAGCGTTAAATCAATTTCGCTTCTTATGAGGATCCATAATATATATACTTTATAGGGTTTAATATCAATATTGTAGAAATTAGAAACGGAATGACACACTAATTTATAACCTTTCCACCTGTGGTGAAGGGCATAAAAAGGGGAAATACTGGAAATTAAATTTCTTTCTTTAACTGTTGTATTCTACACGTCGTACTTTTTGAATTTTCTATAATATTGAAATTAGAAACATCAAATTATAGGTGCAGGGTCCTTGGTGAACGTATGAACCTATAAGATGAAAAATGTAGGAATTTTTTTGGTAAAACCTAGAAGTATGTATAAACTTTGGCACACAAATGTGTCAACGAAAGAAAGAGAGACGCTAACGAAGTGTTAGTGTTATTAAGTATAAATTATTTTTTAAGGCTATTCTATTAAATAAATATAAATTTTTTTATTTCATATAATTTTCTTTTAATAAATTTAAAGAATTATAAAAAGGGGTAAAATAGTAACTGTTATTATTAAAAATTTTAAATACTACGTTTTAGCTTTAGTAAAAATAATAAAAAGATTATTTGTATTGACTTTTTTTCCTTGAATTTTGGGAATTTTGAATTGGTTTTCTCATTTGCATTGGGATTAAGTTAAAATATGTCTTATTAAAGTTTTAGGAAGAAATACAAATAAGAACATGTGTGTTTTTAGTTTGCCCTGCTGTTCACTCACTCATTTCTTATGAAAAGGATTCTTTAAGTTGACACTAATACTAACAAGCAACAAACAAATGTGTTTCACTCGTTTTTATTTTTCACTGCTTAGAATTTAACTCCCACAAGGTCTAATATCAAAGGTAGAAACATGACAACAAAGAAAAAGCGCATTGAAATAAAATTCTGTAATAGAAAGACTTTGATTTGCAAACAAATTCTAAAACGGTCTATTCAGACATTAAATCGCTTATCTTGCCCACCGGCTTATTCCTTGTGAAAAGGAAGACATTCTTATGTATGATTTAAAGAATTTTGTATGCAGTAGTGGTCAAAACATGTGCTTCCGAAAACATACATTATAAATTCTTTCTATTTCATTTATAAATGGTTTTCTTATTAATTTCATTTTTTACAGATCGTCACTCAAAATGCAAAAGGGCATAACGGCGGCATGAAATAGCCCCCAAAATATAACCCCTAACAAATTAAATAGCCCCCCAAAAGAAATGAAATAACGCCCCAAACAGAAGTTAAATATTTCCCTAATTTGTGAGGGCTTATTTAATATGAAATAAGACCCCAATTTCTGAAATGAAGAAGGAGCCCAATATGAATAATACAATTATGTAATTATACAGTTTTGCTTTAAAGAATCGCGCGATAGATATCATGATTGGACTGCGGTCGGGCGCAAGGATTTTCTCCTTTCTAATATAACAAATACCGACACGACCCGGCTACACAGAGAATCTTTAGTTAGCGAAGCCGGTGTTTGTTATACCATAGAGGAGAAAACCCTTGCTCCCGGCCGAAGATCGGCTATGCAGGGCAGCTTTACTTATCGAAGGGGGTGATTTGTATATCAAAGTGGAGAAAATCCTTGCGCCCAGAAACGTTTTCATTATAAATTTGAAAATAAAATAAACCACCAAATAATAAATTTTGGGGCTTCATTTCATAATGATTTAAAATAAGTCAAATAACACCCCAAACCAAATTAAATAACTCCCCATAAATAGTTGTTGTTGTTCTCTGTACCAACTTTTGGGAGGTTATTTTATTATTTTTTGGGGGTTTATTAAATGCCGCCGGGCGTAACAACCAAAAAATTAAAAATCGAGTTTTTTATTGATTATAATGCACTAGAATAAATTACATGTCCAGATAAAATTAAAAAAAAAAATAAAAAAGTGTTGTTACGCCCTTTTGCATTTTAGGTGACGATATGTATGAACGTGAATTGATTTTTACATAAAATTTACTTGCAACTATGTTTAACTTTTCTAAAGTAAAGTGATAATATCACTTCTTAACTCCTTTGAGACATTGAAGCTTTTTTAAGTTTTTAATAGTATTCAAAGAAAAGTTATTCACCACCCAGTAAAAACTTCGCCTACTTTTTTAAATGAATAGCTTCTTTCACTCATTATTTAGTAGCTTTCTTCTATATAACAACTAAAACTACTTAATCTTCAGATGAATGTAGGGAATATATAATGACTAACATTTAAATGCGTTCATTTTGGGACTTCCCTTGTAAAATTTATTGGTTCTTTCAGTAGAATTGGAAGTAGTATTTTTACTTTTTCCTGATTGCTTAGCACATTATTTTGTAGGCGAAGTTTTTACTGGCACTTCGTTAGGACTGGGGGCAATTTACGGCGTTCGACATCGATATAAATTACAATACAATTTGAATGAAAACCTTTATCGATATCGAATGCCGTAATCTGCCCGTGGTTTCCGATATTACATTTAGCAATCATCCACATGTTCTCAATGGAGTTAGCCTTGTTATTATGTTTTTTTATTTTTGTTAATCTTTGGAATAGTTATCCTGCTGGAATGTCTAGGAAACCGCATTTCTTATTCCGCATATTGAACACTACTGAGCTAAAAATCTCTCATTACATTGTGGCTGGCATTGTAATAGAAATATAATGAATTGCACCAAATGTTATAAAAATTAGCCTCAAGCCATTTCTTTTTTTCCATCGTAGTGGATGTTTTTTAAGCTCTATTAAACTAACGACAATGTATTTGCCAAACGAACTATCATACTGAGCTCAATTTGAGACATTTATAAAAAGAATATTCTGGCAAATCTAAACGGAAAGATTCCCCCCGAAACAACTTTATCAAACTATCTAAATTTACTTTGAAAATCATTCATCGATTCGCGCAACTCATAAATGACTTCGTAACCCGACCTTTCGATTTTTTTTAACACCAATTCCGGCCAATTAAGTAAATAGCTTAAATTTTGAATCCAACTTAAGAATAGCATTTTTGATACCTCGCTTAAATTTTGGACACGCATATAAAGGAGTTGGCCAAGTCGGCTTTAACTGATTTTCCACCTTGAGGGGCATTTCGGCATTCTGCGAGATCTCCCAGAGTGCTATTGATTCCAAACCATAAAAGAGGTTAGATAGCTCTCCCTTGCCCAAAGCAAGGCACTCAAGTGTGCTGGTTTTTCTCACACATGACAACAGTTGGTAAATGCATTGTGTTTCAACCGGTGCTAAGATCACCGTGAAGTAGGCTACCATGCCAGGTATTCACGTAAATCTTCCGAATCTTTGTATCATTTAAAATCAATTCGTGCTAATTTGTGACCCTTTAAAATATTATGTCAGGACATTGTATCAAGAATTAAAGTTGTATGATTTTAAGATCTGTAATTTATTAAATCTAAACAAGATAAACGTTAAATATAAACAAATTTCAGTTATAAGAAAGCAAAATAAGTGTCAAAACGTAGCAGCCACACTTAAATTAACTAAAATGGAAAAGTTTCGGTTTGAGGTCGTAAATTTATAAAATAGATCAACCAATAAATTTCTTCAATTTGTTCCAAATTCGTTGCACATTATACATTTACTTTGCCTCATATTAACGCATAGCGCTGGGCGAGTTTTTTTCGAAATGGTATTGCTTAAAAATAAACCTTTGAACAGAAACGGAGCTAAAAGAACAGAATCTTAGTAAAGACTTAATTACAAAATAAAACTTTTATTAAAGTGGCATGCGTATAAAGTTTTTGTAAAAACTTATTTTTTACGACTTCTAAATTTAATTTACAATATCCAAAAAACATGTTTATTATTTATTAATTGAATATCTTAATATTTGTCAATTAATAAAAAGGCTATTTTTTGAAATCTAGTGCGAAAGCTATACATTTTTGGTTTTTACCTGTAATTGTTGGTAACCCAAATCGCAGAGACGGAGATTTTAGAGATGTCGTGGCAGAGCTTGCTGTTTTAGATTAAGTAAACGCTCCAGATAGTGACATTCTCAAATTACCAACTGTTTCCATTTAACAAACAAAACAATTTATTTTATAGCTTCACACTTTCTTTAAAAATAAATGCTTTTAAATTATACCGAAAACGCTCACGTGCACAAAGATAGTTTTATCTGATTACACTTTTAGTTTCCATAAAAATTCTTTCTTTTTCGTCATATTTTAGATCGCATTTGACTTAAGACAAGCAGTATTTTTTTTCTTTAATACTTTTCATAACAAATCAAGAATTTATAATTTCTCTCAGCAGTAATGAAACCTTTTACAAAGTCCTTGCAAACATGCACTTTTATTCCATTCTTCGAAGTAAAAAAAAAACAACTACAAATAAATTGTAATATGAGAACGTTATAAACAAATACATACTCACAGCATGTGAGCACTTTTTATGGAGATCCTTCGTTTGTATTTTTTATATTGTTTTTTATTTTATTTTTATATTAAAGCACAAAATCAAATAAAACATTCAAATGTAATGAAAAATACTTTTGCCATCTTTAGTTGCCAATAACATCTGCTTGTGTTTAAGATTAGCAAGTCGCATAATGTAGAATACGGATGATAACGAAATGTGAACATGCTATCGAAATGCGAGCATTAAATTTTTTAATATTATTTAACAAGAATTTAACTATGGTTTGTGTATTAATACACTCTAGTGTAAAATTAAAGAATTTTCATCATTAAAATTAAAAATTAATTTTAGATAAAGCTGAGGTCACACTTAGGAAATATTTGAAGAAACAAGCGTAACCACTACCTTTGCTTAGACTGATTGATTTAAAATGGTCATTAAATCACAAAATCAAATGAATTATGTCGCTAGATTCAGCACAAAAACTTTTACTATTTAATTTTTAATACCTATAAATTTAAGCAAAATTGGAATAGAAGGAAATACAATTTTAGTTAACTTGTAAACAAAATTTGTGACACTATCTATAAAGGTAAACTGGGCAAAATTTTGTTTTTAATTTTCACTTTCATTAGTCTATTGCTGTTTTTAATGCGCCATTATTTCGGCAAACCCTGTTCGAAATATTTTTTTTTTCGCGATCAGTTTTTGGTGTCATCTCTTAAAAAACCGCGACAAAAACTAAACCATTTTACCATACACAACACATGTTCGTTGTACAGTTGGACAAACTTCAGGAAATATCAAAACAGCTTTGAATTTTTACTCAGTTTACTTCGTAAATGGCAAAAACACTGTCACACTACACAAATGCACAGTATAGTGCCAGACTTGAGCTTGTAAAGTGTTTGTGGTCGGCATTAAGCAAACTCAACTGTTATTTCTGTTAATCAAATTCATACCAAATGTTATGTGTGACGTGTATTTCGATTGGATACCATTTTATAGTAAAGAGGATCCCAGCGGAAAAAAGAAGAAGTACGGATGCCTTCTAGAATGCCCCTGTTCTCCTTCTTTTGGATATACAAGGCCTGTTCGCTCATTGCGCAGTTTACCAAATTCAACTGTATAATAAAACGTCACATCAGCATAATATACACATGTTTGTTTGCTTCTATATTTTGGATGTACTTATACGCTGATGTGACGTAGGTGCGCAGAAACATTTAATTTTTAAAAGCAAAATGCGTTACCTTGGTTTCTATGTATCATGCCTTAAAGTATACCGATCGCCTCAGAATAATTTTCTGAGTCTATCTAACGATGTACGTCCGGCTTGCTTGCTGTCTGTCCATGTAAAACTTGTGCGAAAAGCACAGGCTGCAATTTTAGAGATAATTGATGAAACTCTTTATACAGATTAGAATTGCCACAAGGACCACGCCTAATGAAAATAGCAAATAATTTCCCATAGCCCCCATACATGCTTCTTCCCAGAATAGAGTTTTTGTGTCCATAAAACATATAATTATGTTGGTATTTAGAGTTCTGGGTCCCAATTTGGGTGGACTCGCAAATATAGTGTGGTGTAAGGTATCACATGGTCGGTCTTGACCGACTATACGTTCTTATTTGCTTTCTGTTTTAAATGAATACAATACCTAAAAAGTGTATATATGTATCTATATGCGTTTATATTATTCGAATGAAGATTAGCAGGTGTTACATTATGAAATAAGAGTGAAAAAAGTAAAAACTTATTTTAATATTGATAATTTGAGGTATGTTACTTTATTGCGCTCATATTTTGTGTGCAATTGATTGTCAATTTTTTTTTTTATTAAAGCAACTTGACAGTAAGAAAAGGTATCGTGAACTTTGACTGCATAAAAGTCTACTTTATGAAAATTAAGTTTTTAATAAAAAACAAAACTAATGAAAAAAGTTAAGAGTTCTATATTCGGCTATGCCGTCTTATGTACCCTTTACCATGGTGCGATAGAAACAGAAAGTCATGTAAATACATATATCTGTGGTCGTACGCGGAACAAATTATCCACTGAATATGGCTTGATCCAAGAAAATTTAACATGGTTTTCGTCCAAGCCAAAAATTACTTATTCTAAATATATATGTTGCTTGGTTTAAGCAAAATGTTCCTTTATTTAAGTTCTTAGTCGAGTTTTATTTCGTTGCTTTATCCAGTTATTTTAATTAGTTTTAGTTGTTATTAAAATCAAAAACTTTAAAAAAAGTGTTTAGTATTGCAATTATTTTTTTGAACCGTTTATGGTTTTTAATCCATCATTTCATGTTGTAAAATTCTTTCTTCATAAAAATAATTCAATGAAAATATGAAAAATTGGATTAAAAAAAATATGTTCAACTGCCCAGCTTAATTTTTTTAAAAACTGTCATCTAAAATAACGTGCGTACATACATACATATATATATGTACGTCTTATTTAAAAAATAGAAGACTAAATACTTTCAATAAAGTGATAAAAACAACGAACTGTTGTAGCCCGATAAAAAATTAGTTTAAGATTTCTTACTAAAGTACAAACATTCAGCCGATAGTAATATCGATAGTGAAATCTGAACTATCGATAAATATCGATTGGGTACCCGGCTACCACGGTTATGTGTTTGCGTAGGTATTATCTTTGGAAACTTATAGTTATGGAACCTCTAAACCGAACTTCATAAATGGCCAACACAACGACTCAAAAATATGGATTGCTGTTCGGTTTTAACCGAAATCGGAACCGCGGTTTTAATGCCTGAAAACCGAAAACCGACCAAAAAACCTCGGTTTTAGCTTTTACTTTAAATATATATTTATGCTAAAAGAAATTGCAAATATTCGTACTTCATAGGGTATTCATTCGGTTAACCGATTAATTACTACCCGATTAACTGATCGATTAATTTAAAATTGTCTATTTTCGATAAACGATTAAACCGGTTTATTTCAGTCGATTAACCGATTAACCGATGTTACATAATTTTTAATTTTGTGTAATATTATAACAATTTTTTTTGTATTTTCATTACATAATTGCTCCGTCTCAGGAATTATGTAGCGTATTTATTTCAGCACTATTATACATCATCATTTAAAGCAATTTGATGCAAAATTTTCTTAAATAATTACCTATATATATACATACATATATATGTTGTTCATATGTATACATATATACATATATTTACTATTAATTAACTACAAATTGGTTGAAAAATAAGTAATTAGTAGTCAATTTAAAAGTCATGCAGAGAAAACCAATTGACTACAGCCTATGACATGCCTATGTTAAAATAATGAGTCGTCGACATGGAAAATAGTCACTTAATCAACTAGATGTCGTTATAAAAAAAAACAGTTTTAAGTAATTTAAAAATGTGTTTGACTTCCTACAGGGTTCCTTCTAGCAATACATTCTTTAAATACAGTCCAAAAACAGAATTAACTCTCGATAGTTACACAATCACTCTTTAAACAGAATTAACTGAAACAATTAGAAGTCTTAAAAATTTTTAAAAATTAAATCAGGACTCTGATGGCATAATGGAAGATTTTATATGTTTAGAGAAATCCAGGAAAAGGATTGAGAAATTAGATATTCTGTATTATGGGCTGCTTCTGATTCCTCCAACACCCACGATAAGTGAATAAAATTTTCCAAGTCAAGTGTTGTCAAAACTAAAGAAAATTATCGCTTTAATCCTTAACCAAATTGTTTTCCAAAAAATTATTTTATCAGACCTCCTTACACTATTGAAATAACTAATAAAATGATCCACAGTCTATTTTTAAATAAATACATATTCAGGGGTGTTCTGGAAATCGAAAACGCAAAACGCAAGAATTTGAAAGTTGTTTCTAATACACTTTTAATATAGTTTTTATAATTTTTGTTATAAAATATTGAAATATTTCTATATTTGTCAATAAAATTCTTTTATTTAACAATTAGTATTGTGGTTATTTTGTTGAACTATTTATGGTTTTTAATCCAAATTTTTAATAATTTTAATTAGGCTTAAGTTCATTAAATTTAATTTTCATTAAATTATTTTTATGAAGAAAGGAATTTTTCAACATGAAAATTAATTAAAATTGTTATTGATAATCTTTCATTCTTGACCGTGGCCGGGGCTCGAACCCGGGCCGGCAGGTTACCATGACATGTTTCGATCGCAACCACTCGATCTCCTCAGATGGATTTGCCGTTTCACACTCGCAGCCATCGACGACTGCTGACGTCAATAGTCAAACATCAATCCTTAAACCAAATTGTATTTTAACCTTTGGTAGATCGAAGTTTGCTTCTTTTGAATGATCATCCATTTTAATTGATTTTACATGTTCTTCCTTACTTCTGTTTTTTCGTACTTTTGTCAAGAATTTTTCTTGAAGTCCAAAGTACATTTTTCGTTTTTTCATTTTTTTGTCTTTCTTTTTCCTGTTGACCTTTTTCAGCACAACTTGAAGGACAAATGAACATATAGAGCTCGTGCCCTAGCTTTAACAATAATTAGTATTGTGGTTATTTTGTTGAACTATTTAATTTTTAATTAGGCTTAAGTTCATTAAATTTAATTTTCATTAAATTATTTTTATGAAGAAAGGAATTTTACAACATTAAAATTAATTAAAATTGTTATTGATAATCTTTCATTCTTGACCGTGGCCGGGGCTCGAACCCGGGCCGGCAGGTTACCATGACATGTTTCGATCGCAACCACTCGATCTCCTCAGATGGATTTGCCGTTTTACACTCGCAGCCATCTACGACTGCTGACGTCAATAGTCAAACATCAATCCCTAAACCAAACTGTACTTTAACCTTTGGTAGATCGAAGCTTGCTTTTCCGAATGATCATCCATTTTAATTGATTTTACATGTTCTTCCTTACTTCTGTTTTTTCGTACTTTTGTCAAGAATTTTTCTTGAAGTCCAAAGTACATTTTTTGTTTTTTTTTTTAATTTTTTTGTCTTTCTTTTTCTTGTTGACCTTTTTCAGCACAACCTGAAGGACAAATGAATACATAGAGCTCGTGCCCTAGCTTTAACAACAATTAGTATTGTGGTTATTTTGTTAAACTATTTATGGTTTTTAATCCAAATTTTTAATAATTTTAATTAGGCTTAAGTTCATTAAATTTAATTTTCATTAAATTACCTTTATGAAGAAAGGAAGAAAGGAATTCTTTTATTTATTTTATTAAAAAACGACGCACAGTGGGGTGAAACATATGCAAAACGAGGATTAATTCAGGGAAGCCTTTTTTTATGAAACAATATGTTTTTTTTTAAATTTTTACTAAAAATTTTAGTGGAATCTTAATTCTGTTTTATTTAATAAACTAAAAAAAAATATATAATTTTTTCGAACAATATATTTTTTTTGAAACAAGGCACATTCATTGCTAAAATATGGAAATAAAAATACTCTTCATAATTATCTTTACCTTCATCAAAATAATCACCTTCATGTTATCATCATCAACATCGGAAATATTTAGCAGAATAAGCAAATCAAGTGCTGTTCGTGGTAAATATAAATTATGAAGTTTTTAATCGTAGTGTTTGTTTTTGCTTTAAAATAAAGGATTTGAAGTTATATGAAACCGATTAAAACTGTCTTCATTCTATTTTATGCGAGTGCATTTACCAGCATATTGTTCTTTAAAATTTTTTAAATCTTTATAACGAGCTTCTTGTGCCTCCTCAGAAAGTTGGCCTATTGGCAATAGAGCATGGGAAACTATTTCGGGTACATGAATTAAGAATTTGTGTAAAGGGGGAGGCATATAAAAGCATGCGTAAAGTTTTACGAAAAGATTTGAGGTTTTATGGGTAAAGTCGGGAAATTTTTGAAGTGAAACTCGTAACCACAGGAAACAACAATACGTATTATACGCAATTTTTCTTTCAATTCCACATCAAATTTATGTAATATTAGCAGAAACTTCTGCATTCCAGAGAACTTACAAAAATTAAAATAATCATTTTAACGAAACAAAACAGAAAAAACCAGTTTCACAAAATATCAAATATTTTCAAATGCGGCAAAAACGGGCAAGGTTTTCTTTTTTTTGATTATGCAAAAAAAAATATTTTCTTTTTAAAAAATGTATTAATAAATTAGTTAAATACCTGAAGTTGATGGCTCCATTTAAAAAAATAGTGTATTCAAAGAAACAATTCTCGCAAATCGCAATTAAATATCTTGATTTTCACTTATTAACAAATATTTCCCAATTATAAAATATTATTCAACTTTGACAGCGTATAACAAAAAAAGTAAACAACATAGATCCATAATTTTTACAGTTATTCATGTTGAATTTTATCTATACTTAAAAGAAAAACTTACTTCATTTTTGAATTAATCCTCGTTTTTAATACTGTTCACCCCCCTGTGCGACGTTTAAAAAGTTCTTGCGTTTTGCGTTTTCGATTTTCAGAACACCTCTGATTATGTATTAATTTAAAAATACATATCACATATAAAGTAGAATCTCACAAATTCGAACCGTCCAGAAATTGGAACCGGCCATTTCAATGTATTGGACGCTCTGAAATTAGACCCTGTGTTTCTAATTTCTAATTATTTTTTATGATTTTTAACTTAATAGGCGAAAAACCAAATTAAACGCTCTAAAATTAGAAGAAATTTGTGGATTTTTTTTTTTTTTTTTTTTTTTTGTATTTTCACTACAAATTATTATTTTTTCGCTCATTAAAGTAAAAATTAAACGGGGAATTACGGAGTTATTGGTGGTGTGTACAATTGGATCAAATGCGTATAAAATATGCATGTACAAATTTGGGTCAGTTGGTAACTGAAAGGCAAAGTGAGGAACGAAAGATAAAAAAAATTACAACAAAAGTAAAAAATTACCTTATCTTTAGATACTAAGGTTAAAATATTAAAAAGACTTAATGAAGGCGGGAGTGGAAATCGTTTAGTTTAAATAAATCAAAAAAAGACCAATTAAGTACCTAATAATTAAAAAACTGCTTAAAAGTTTTTCTATGAATTTAATATGTTCAATTAATTAAATGTTATTAAATAAAAACTGTTTTAAGTTTAAATAAAGCTTACACAACTATTTATTATCTATCACTATTTCATTATAATTTTATCATTTTCTGTAAAAAAAATGTCCAGAAATTCGAACTTTTCAGAAATTCGAACTGCCCGGTGCACAAAGTGGTTCTAATTTGTGAGATTCTACTGTATATGAATTATTTTTTTTTTTTTGTTTGCTCGTTTTAGATAAAGAATTGTTATTCTTGTTTTTTTTACTAAAAACTCCAAATAATAAATAGTTTATGCATTTTTAATTATTGAAAGAAATTACCTTATTTACAAAAAAACTTTATTAATCGGTTAACTGAACAAAAACCAAATTAACCGATTAAACCAAGACCTCGGTTAATTAAGCGAGCGATTAACGGATTTTGTGCTTTGGCAACCCAGCTATTTGTCCCAAATTTGGACCATTTTTTCTTCTTTCTTGGCTTAGAAAATTTAATAGAAAAAATTTCAAGAGATAATTTTAATAAAAAATTATTGTTTCAAAATATAGAAAATGTAAATTTGTTATTCTTTACATTTCGTCTGTCCATAAATAACCAAATTTAAAAATAATAACCAAAAACTCAATATATTAATGGTTCTCTTTTTTTTTAATAAAATTTTTTGATTCAACATTTTTAAAAAAACTTGCAAATTAACCGATTAAACCAAGACCTCGGTTAATTAATCGAGCGATTAACCGATTAAAGCGAAAGCCCGATTTAATGAATACCCTAGTACTTCATTTGAAAATGTATTTCAAAATTCTTTAAATTTAAAATAAGTACTAAGAAGAACAAATGTTTATTTTCTAATAAAAGCACCTGAATTGAAACAAATACAAAAATTGCATAACATACACAAAAATATAAATGTATGTAGTTTTACTTGGATATTTTCAAAACCGAAACCGACCGGTTTTACTCGTTTTAAGCCCGATACAGCGGTTTCACATTTTTAGCAAACTCTACTCAAAAAGACTTGAATTTCTTAGATCCGCAGTTTCAATACTCTATTAGTATCGGATTTGCAGCTAGAATCGTGTTAAGTTGCTGATGGACACACGGGTACCCAGTCATGCGTTTTACGATTCTTTCCGTGTATTAAAGAGTAGCTGAATTCGACATACATAAAATGAAAAAAACAATTAAACTTTTTTGTAGCCTTTATTAAAGTTGTTAATAATACGTAATATACAAAAAATAAAAAATCAAAGTTAATATGCAATTGTTAAAATACACAACTAAACTTATTTCACAAAAAGATATCTAGCCACATCGATGGGCTTTTTTCATATTTTGAGGCACCCTACGGATAGCCTCTTGAATAACCTTTGTGTGCATTTTCTATAACATCCATTTAATTTTAATGATAAAACAATCTAGGTTTCTTGGTTCCTATTCCTATTTATAGAAATTTCTTTTCAAATTCGCATAAAAAGTTTGAATTGGTGTCCATTCATGAGCGTCCATTGTAAAGAAGCTCCCATCATCCATGATACGATTCATGGCCAGCCTGCAGCAAAAAAGTTTTGTTACAAGGCCCGTATTAGAAGTTTGATGATAGCTGACTCTTTTCTGAGACAGCTGGAATCGGTTTCTTTGCATATTTTACTACTCGGATATGTGCTACGTACTTCTAATATTTAACTCTTCATTTATTTGCCAACGCATTAAGATTTTTAAGTGTATCCGCCAATTTCTACCTTCAACATAGCTCGGGTTTGGTTGCATTGTATCAAAAATTTTTACAGGATCGTCGTTTTCTTTTAAATGGTTTTTACTTTTGAAAGCTTTAACTGTCTTATAAACAAAAGATTTTTCAATTTGGATTTCAGAAAAGTGACGAAAAATTCAAATTTTCTTTAATGAGGATTATTTTCACAAAATTTACAAATCAACTTACGACCTTCTAATTCGTTTTATGGTATTTTTTCTACTTATTATCAATTTATCGAACTGATCTCTATCCAAATAGTTATAGGGAAAGTGCCGTTACTTTTTCCATATTTTGTTTTTATATTACATTTTGTTTTATTTTTGCACTGATGCTTGAAAATCAGTCCATATTTTATTCCGCATACTTTATACATATCGCTCATTTGCTGCAAGACCGGCATAACTCAAAAAAATCCATTTCGAGATAAACGCATTTAAAGTTTTTGATTTGCTCTAACTACTTAGAAAAAAAGGAAGACACATTCTCTTCAAACTGGGAAAGTATAAAAGATATAAAGATGAATTTAATACACAATATAAAGAAAATCAAAGCGAACAATTCTGCATCTCTAACTCCAAAATTAAATTTTTTGAGTAATGCCGGTCTTGCAGCAAATGAGCGATATGTCCTAGTTTAACCCGGTGCGCTTTGCAACCAACCCATCGACTACTCCAGATATATAAAAAATCTTTTTTGTGCCGCGCCCATTTCTCAAATCCCGTTCTTTTTTTCGAATGTCTTGTATTGGTATCGAAGCTATTTGTACTAAATTTTTTAACTCTTACTGGTCTATTTTGTATTTTTATGGCAGGTGCAACGCCCACTTATCCAATAATACCCACTTTTTTACGGATTTTGTGCTTTGGCAACCCAGCTATTTGTCCCAAATTTGGACCATTTTTTCTTCTTTCTTGGCTTAGAAAATTTAATAGAAAAAATTTCAAGAGATAGAATCTCAAAAGAAATAAATACTCAAGCTCGAGGTCATAGGTTATTTAATAAATGTTTTTTATTTCATTAATTTAAATAACTCCAATATTTCGATATTCCTTGAATATCATCATCAGGGATAGTCTAAAAACAAATCAACAATATACATAAGTTTAAAACATCAATATAAACATAAAGATCACAAAAATCCAAACAGTAATAACAGTAATAACAATAGCAACAAGAACTTACTAAACTTGTAATAAAAAAATAAAAAATTACACAAAAATTCTTATTAGCTATGTAGTGTTTACTACCATCGTCATGATTGCACTGAATTTGAGTATGTTCTGCTCTTATTAACTAGATATCTATATTGTTTTGCACAGCCACTCTCTACATCGCTCTTAAAATTCATTTATTTCTTTTGAGATTCCATTAAGAAAAGGTCGAGTAAAAAAACCATATTTTATTATTTCAAGAGATAATTTTAATAAAAAATTATTGTTTCAAAATATAGAAAATGTAAATTTGTTATTCTTTACATTTCGTCTGTCCATAAATAACCAAATTTAAAAATAATAACCAAAAACTCAATATATTAATGGTTCTCTTTTTTTTTAATAAAATTTTTTGATTCAACATTTTTAAAAAAACTTGCAGTTTATTGTCAAGTAACAACAGTTCAAAATGACAGACATTAGATTACTAAGTAATTTATGATATTGGAAATTAGAAATGATTTATTTTCATCCTTGAGAAACAGTAAAAACAGAAAGTTTGATCTTTGGTGAACTATATTTTTCAATTTATTTCTATGAATGGATTCATACTTGGTTTTATCACAAATTTTAAATCACAAACAATAAATTCTTGCAATAATTTGAGCAAATTAGTTTTTTGGCTTTCTTTTTGCATTGTGGAAAAAACTAATTTTACTTTCAAATCCCAAAATTCAACTTTTTGTGCCTATTTGCACACATGTCAATTTTAAGCGATATCATGAAAACGCTTAATGTTTGTTACAAGAAGTTACCGATTACAGAAAAAATACCAAGTACAACTTTTTACCCGTTAAGTTTACGTAAAAATCATTCGAGAGGTGTTTTGTGGAAAATTTAATTTCCTAAAAGAATAGGCCACTCAAAATTGTTTAGTTGTTTTATTATATGAACATACTACCTGACCCGGTCCGCGTTGCTGGCCCTAAGCAAACATTAGTGTTGTATTATCAGACGATTTAAATTGAGCTTTAAACGAAATTTACGGCCTTTAAACGGTCAAGCCGTTCTCAAGTTATGCGCTTAATGCTTTAAACACATTCGAGACAGCAAGCTACCGACTTCAATATGTCAAAACTAGAATACATGTGTGCATATGGAAATGATTATTTTCACGACGACACGGATACATGGCTGCAGGTTGTTGTCTGTACTTATTTTGTCGTTGTAGTCAAATTAAACTAATTTCTATTTTTGTCCACTACAAAACAGAAAAAGTGCTGCTAATATAAAAACATCTTTAAAAAATAAGTGCTTAAAATTTTTTTTTTTTTTTTTGTTTAACAGAAAAGAATCGGCTTTAAACAAGAATATTAACTCGGCTCAACACCAAATTGTTATTTATATAATTTTTTTTATATCCTTGAAAGAAGTTCTATAGAAGGATGTTTTTCGCGCCAACGCTTCTAGTTCAGGAGTTATAGGTCGTAAAAGTTTCAAAATACTTTATCCATATCTCTTTAGGTATAAAATGAATCTATAAAATGTGGGAATCATTGGAAAATTCTTTAAAGTCTGTACCACATGGCGTTTATGGCATACCGATTAACCAAAAAAGAGCCAATTTTATATATTTATACTCCGTGGCTGACTTTTTTTTACAAAATTGGCTTTATCTTTAAATCATGTCGATATAACAATAATTATTTTACCCTAAGATATTTTCTTAATAAAGTTTTTCTGAATTGCGGTTTTTCGGCGTTGCAGAACACCTACAACCGTATTCAAAACGAAAATTTGTGTACTCCGATTATACTCCGCTCATCGTGTGAGCAACTAAAATGTTAATTAAGCTTAATAAGCATTTAGTCATAAGTTTATTCAAAACACTTTTAAATCGCCCGATTAAGAAAAATTTTTACATCTCTGTTTAAGTTAAATTCAATTGACAGAAATAGCAAATTGACAGCAGTTAATTAGTTGTTAAAAAGTCTTTAATCATTCGATAATCATAGTTTATTTAAAAGTGGTTTGAATAAGAAATCCTTAATCAGAGGATATGCATTAACTAAATTTTTGTTTTGAATACGGGTGTTATTATTTATGTACATATTACAATAATTCAATCAGCCCAATCATAAATAAAAATTCCCCGGGAGTTTTTCCCTTTTCCTACTTTTACAATTGAATTAACATAGGAAAAATTGAGAGAAGGGAGAAAACTCCCGGGGAATTTTCATTCATAATTGGGATGAATATGTAAGAAGTACATAAATTATTACCAGATATATGTATATTTTTAATCAAACTTTTAAATAAATTGACTAATTTTCCAAAATAAAATTTTTTAAAGCTTAATAAATTTAAAATTTTATATGATGAAGTTACTAGTAATATGGTTTATAAAAGATTAGCAACCGTATTCAAAACGAAAATTTGTGTACTCCGATTATACTCCGCTCATCGAGTGAGCAACTAAAATGTTAATTAAGCTTAATCACCATTTAGTCATGAGTTTATTCAAAACACTTTTAAATCGCCCTATTAAGAAAAATTTTTACATCTCTGTTTTAGTTAAATTCAATTGACAGAAATTGCAAATTGACAGCAGTTAGCTAGGAGTTAAAAAGTCTTTGATCATTCGATAATCATAGTTTATTTAAAAGTGTTTTGAATAAGAAATCCTTAATCAGGGGATATGCAGTAACTAAATTTTTGTTTTGAATACGGGTGTAGGTGTTCTTCCCTAAAGATATTATGTTTATATAAGTATGTATATTGACAAAATTTTAAGTTTTGTAGAAAAATCTTTCAAGAAATATTTATTTTTGAAATTGGCCCTTAACGGGCTAATAAATCGGAGTTTTTTATAGATCAAGTGAAGCCATTTCGAAGTAGTTTCTAATAATACCACTACTTCTTAGATCCAGTTTTTACCTAAAAAGTTATTGATAAAGGGTACGTTCGTAAATGCATTTGTTGGGTATCACTTGCGCAGAAGTAAAGTTTAATGTTCGTAAAAGCATCACTTGTAAGAAACTTGGCATCACTCTCATATGTTAAAAGTTTTTATGCAGTAATGCCGCAGCTCTGCAGCAAACTTTGGCAATTATTGCTTCAGTTAATTTTCTGAAGCAATAACTTTTTACAAAAAAGAAATCGTGTAATCGTCATTTATAAGAAAACTGTTACTTTTTGGTTCAATATTTTCAATTAAATTTGTCATCTTTATTATAAAAAGCATTTTTATTATTATTTAATGTTTGCTTATTAAACTTTTGAAATTTCAAAAATTCAAACTTTGCACAGCTGTTGTGCAAAGTATCAGCAACACAACTGCAACTGGTAATCACGTGATACAGTGATACATAGTTTTTATGCATTTACGTACGTACCCAAAGTGTTCTGAAACTTTTACGAACTATACCACGTGTGTTGAAGAAACAAATTTTCTTATTTTATATGTATTTTTTGTTTAATCTGCCGTTAAAATTATATGGATTATTAGTTACAAAAACAACAAAATTAAAATATTTTAATTTTTTTTTAAATAAATTCATTTGTTGATAATCTTAAATTAAATTTGAATAAGAGTCTGCAATTATGCATGTTTTTCCATTCTATAAAAGAAAAAAAAAAATTAAAGTGGCACCACTGAAATATAAAGACATAGTAAACAAAAACAGCTGTTTGTATTTTTTCAATTGTAGCTGCCGTCTTCAACATAATTCAGTAGCTAACTACACGACTAAAGTTTCAGCCAGCAGCATTTGTAGTATTGTGTTCGTGTAGCCTGCTGTGGTGAATGTGTTTAATGCATAATAGAAAAAGTGGGCGTAAAAGTAGGCGTGGTACATTTTTCTTTCGATGAAAATGTAAAATGGATTAAACAAACATTTAAAAGAAAAATTAGTCAAACCGATGGAGCCGTTTTTTGATTTTAGGTAAATCGAAAAAAGAGGGCGGGGCAAAATTTTCTTTCCATAAAAACCTAAGTTGGACCATGGCAATCGTTTTAAAGAAAAAAAATCGTACAAATCGGTCAAGCCGTTCTCAAGTTCTGCGCTTAATAGAAAAAGTGGGCGTAAAAGTAGGCGTGGTAAATTTTTCTTTCGATGAAAACTTAAAATGGATTAATGCGAACATTTGAAAGAAAAATTTGTCAAATCGATGGAGCCGTTTTCTGATTTAAGGTAATTCGAAAAAAGTGGGCGGGGCAAAAATCTAAGTTGGACCATGGCGATCATTTTAAAGAAAAATTGTCCAAATTATATAGATGGCATTGGTGGTGCAATATGAAAATTGGATTTTGCCACGCCCCTTCGCCCGCAGACCGAAAATCAAAAATCAGACTTCACAGTGTCATCCGCCTGAATATTCTGAAGATTCCCTGAAAATTTCATCAAAATCGGCCCTGCCGTTTTGGAGTCCATACGTTTCATACACACATACATACATACACACATCCTATTTTATATATATAGAATGAATAACAAGTTATTCACCAACAGACATATTTTGCAATTATCACACACAACAAATACATTTTGTAAGAGGTTTCCTAATTTCTCCGATCGATTCATATGCTGTTTACCCACTCACTTGCGGCTTCGCCATAAGAATAACTCCAGGGGATGATGTTTCCCCGATTAGGTTGATTTCTGGGAAGATGGTACTTATATTGCAGCTCTTGAGCCTTTTCTGGACCAGCCACGATTTCTTCTGCAGAACAAATTGAAATTTGTTTCGTCAATCCAAATTATTTGTTTTCTATTTTTCAATACAAAAAAATATTAAAAATATTACAATAAAAAAAATCTCAATATTAATTTGTTTTATCTCTCAATTTCAATTTATATTTACTGAATATAAATTTGTATATACTCAATTTCAATTTGGATTTCGTAATGTCAATTTGTATTTTCTCAATATTTATTTGGATTTTCTTAATTTCAACGTGTAGAAACTTTTTTTGATGATACCATATGAGGGGCAAGAATTTCAGAATTTTATATTACATTCATCATAATATTAAAAAGTCAATTGTTCCCAAGTTCATATGGTTCATTTTCTATATTAAATACTACTTATGTGCATATACATACGAAATATTTAAGGAGAGTTAAGTCCTCCTAATTCATAAGGTGTGGGCGTTACTGTACCAAAACCATGATTTCTATAAGAGAAATTTAGTTTTAGTTGTCTATAACTAGTTCACTTGTACTAAAGTTTGTTTTTTTTTTGAAATTGAAACATAAAGTTCATAAATTATAACAAGCCTTAAAAATGTAAAAAATAGTACATTTTTGGTAAAAACTAGAGGCAGTCTTAATTATCTCAGCAATTTGTAGACCGATCTGGCTGAATTTTAATTGCACACTACTACATACTATGCACTATATAAACAGCTTGGTCCCCATCATTTGCGGGGTCTTTCGAAACCCCACTTCAACATACACACTGACAGACAAACCTACAACGGAAAGACGACATCGTTATATCAACTTCGCTACTTTTAAGGATCAAGAATTTATGCATTTTTTAGATTCTAAGATCAATATGGTAAAACTAGCGAACTGAGCAACAAACTTATACAAAACAAGTTAGAGTGCTATATTCGGCTGCGCCGAAAATCTGATGCCCTCAACCGACAGTTCGAATATTTCAGGAGTGGGCTCTATATTATATCTACATATTGTTAATTAATCTTTGTAAGCACGGACTTCAGCATTAAAATTAGTTGCGGTGTAGATCTATTAAATTATTTACCGACACTACTCTTTATCTTGATATGATGTCATCCAATGGTCTACAATGCATGATCGACGAATGTTCAAGAGAAGATTTAAATAGAGACACTCACACATGTATTGACCCTCTCTTTGTTAAACTTAAACACTTAAATACAAACATATGTATATTCATCAATAATAAAAACAAGCATCTCTGATCATTATTCTCTAATATGTTGTATCTCGGACAATGACAAGGTTAAGAGAATAATAAGAAATGATACCCATTACACCATATTAAGTGATTATAAAGAAAATCAATAGATCTGTACAACAAACTGGCACGAAATAGAAAATGAAAATAACCCAAATATATGGGGTATTCACAAGGTGTGCTATCATGTTGTATTGTCATAATGTTCTAACATTTTACAATGGTTTAAAAATATTGTTGTTGCATTGTAAACAAAAAGTATCTTAAATTAATAAAACTTTGCTTGCTATGTTTATTGTGCTGTCGTAATTAATCAGAAGAGACCTGCGCCAAGCAACTGAGCCGAGCGGCTATGATTTTGTAGCCGTCGCCGTTGATGATATAGTTTTATCCGGCTAACATCCGAATTTAACCTGCGGCTAGCATTTTTTGCAACAAAACACTTGCGGCGTCAAATTTGATCGGCCTAGGACTCTGATGTTTGGTAAACAAACAAAATAAAATATTTGTGGTTTGCGTCTGAAAAATGGAAAATAGTCTGGAAAGATCTAATTTTATTTATTAATTCATGGATTAAAATTAAAAAACATTTTGATTTTAGGTAAATATTTATTTTGTTTATATTTGTTTTAAATCAGCTGACTTAAATTCAAAATAGCACACTAAATTTTGAGGGGTTGTTCACAACAGTCGTATTTGTTCATGTTATTATTTTAAGACATATGATTTTATGACACTTTGTGAATCCCCCAATAATGTTTAAATTAATACCTAGAAAATTTTGTAAAATTTATGAAAATTCTAAAATAACTGTTCAAAAAAAGAAAAATAGAGTTCCAAATCCTTGGATGAACGAAAATTTAATAAAAAAACTGTGAAACTTGGGAGTAACTTTTAAAAAAATGGGCAGCGAATAGAAATAATAAATATTATGAAAATGAATAGAAAAAATATAGAATTAAATTAAATTAACTAAATTTTGCAAAAAAATTTTATTACAAAAACAAATTTTATGAAAATAGGAACAATATCCGAGTAACGTGGCAAATCATAAACAAAATTATCGGCAGAAAATCTAATAATGTTGATGAAATAATTTTCAAAAACTTAAAAAAAAAAAGAATTTAACAGATATTTGCAATACCTTTGCAACAAATTTAAAAAAAAAATGTGTGACGAGCAAAGTCACCGCGGTTCGTTTTGCCCACAACAAGAGGACATTTCTTTATATGGTTACATTTTGCCTTTTATTTATTTTTGGTTATACTTGAATTTATAATGGATTATTTTGATATTGTAAGCATGAATTATATTTGATTTATTTGTTTAGCTTATTAAGCATGAATTATATTTAAGTTATTTGAATTAATATTTACTTTTGACTGGTACGAGGCAGTCGGTGTCGAGATCGACATAAGGTAAGAACTACTTAGGCCAGTGGCGAATTCACAGTCTAAGGGGTTTTTAAATTATTCGATCACACTCAGTGGCATATTTGGTAGTGTGAGTATCACCTGCTGGCTCTTCCGGGTAAACACTCACAATACCTGCGCTACAGAGAAGAGTACCAGGACAACACTCGAGTGGTCAACCCTGTGCTGTCCCAGTGGGCTTCCGCAGTTTTCCCCTAGCGTGGTAGCAGAGGCTCTGGTCAACACCCGAGTGGTAAACCGCGTGCTGGCCTTTGGTTCTGCTTCCACTGCACTAGGTGGCGCTACCGAGCAACTTCAGAAAGAGTAAATAAAGCGATACGTATTATAACGTGATTAAAGACACGCGTTTCATTTCGCTCCCCCCACTACCCTGGCCACCGCTGAGTCTACCCCAGCAGTTCAACGGACACGTGTCGTTACAAATGTGAAAGATATTCTACACAACTGTGAAATACAAACAATAAATCAACCAACACAAGTACTACAAAACTCATTATATCTGTGTAAAACAAACGAAACATTTTATTCTAAATTCGCTAAACATAAAAAAAGATGCGGGACGTGATGGAGTCAGACCGTCTGACCTAAAATACAATGCACGTCTAACGACTCCTATTATAATTAAACTTATTAACCTTATAATCAGCAATGCTGATACTCCTGATAAACTCAAAGTGTCTTATGTTCGGCCAATTAATAAAAACGGATCAAAATCGGAATTTAATAATTATCGGCCAATTTCAATCCTATCCGTTATTGAGGAAATAATGGAAGAGGTCATATGCTATAGATTGACGGACTATACAACTAAATATAAAATAATTAATACAAATCAATATGGATTCCAAAGGTGCAAAAGCATAAATAAGCTTCTTGGTAACTTTGCAAATTACATACATGAGCAATTAAGTAAAAGCCACCATTGCTTAACGTTGTTCATAGATTTTAGCAAAGCTTTTGACACCATATCTCATAGCAAATTAAAACAAATGTTAGAGAGAATCGGAGTTCGTGGAAACTGTATAGAATGGTTCAAAAACTACCTCACGCTCAGAAAATATTTTGTAAAAATCAATAACCGCTTAATGATGAAACAGAGTTGAGTCTTCAACTTCAGGCAAAAATTCTAAAGCCCATAATTAAAACGTCGGCAGTAACTTCAAATTCTCTCTCATTTCTTTATTTTTCTTTGTTTACAAAATGTATGAAATTGAATGAAAGTATGGTAGCATTGTTAAGAGAATAAGCGTCTATATGTGAGAGCATTAGAAAAACCGTTCTCAAAAATAAAATTGATTTTATTTCACGACCGCATTCTCTGGCAACATTTTATGTTAAATTGTATGGAAAACATCGTTCAGCCCCAGTTCTGTTTCATCATTTAAGTGAAGAAACCGAGTGAAGAAACCGAGTCTGATGCTATAGAAGTAGCCCACAAAAATGTAGAATCCGCAGCAATAATAATGTAACACCAGCTTGATATTGCGGTAAGATGGTGTCACGACCATGGTTTAATTATTAATGCATCAAAAACAAAACTTATGCATATTTAACCACCAAATTTGCTATATAGGGGAATAAACCTAAAATTTCATTCCACAGAATGTATGCATAAAATAAAGTTATTAGATTTCGACTACTACGGAGATCAATGTTCCACTAAAATTGAAATTGTTAACACTTACAAATATCTTGGAGTTTATGTAGATCATAATTTTAAATGGAGTATACATATAGAAGAAGTTCGTAAAAAATTATGAAAAGCTGCGTTTATTGTGCGTCATTTAAGTTACAAATCCAGCAAACTGTTGTAAGGCAAGCATATTTTTCTTTAGTCGAATTGCATCTTCGTCATGGTATAACACCATGGGGTTGAACCTTGTGGGAAACTGACCTATAAGCCAAAAATATCTGAAAATATGCTTAAATGTGCTGTTGAGAAGGAACATCAACACAGTAAAAAATAAGGGAAATCAAAAAATATTTTTTTCCAAACTGTCCGATTTGACTTGGATTGCCCCGCCCCGTATATATTTTGTATGTTATACATTTTTTTTTCTTTCAACCCAGCTAGCATTTGGGTGATAATTTTTTGTAAAAATTACCTAAATGAGTTTTCTCATATCACTTTTGATGATTACAAACTGATTTATCACTTGAGCGATTGAAAATGCATATGTGATTCAAAATATGAAATCATTGAAAAAAATCATTGATTTATTCATATTCTTAAAAAGGAATCAGAAAATTGTATCCCAATTGATTCTTTGAGGTGATTCATTTTATCACAACGAGTGTATCATTTATTATCGAAAATTGAGCTTATATGCATTTATTTTGTTCGTGAAGCTGATTCCTCAAAGATTTAACTATGATACAATTTTAATCATATTCGAGTCTTTTTGACTCTGCAGCTCATATTCTGATTAAAAAATATGCGCTCAATTTCTGATTATAAAAGATACATTTGCTGGGAGAAAATTGTACCCTACCCGCGACTCTTCTTGATGAGTCCTTTATGATTCGCTTTTTTACTTTTTTATGTTGAAGAACGAGTATTATGTAAATATGATTTGCAATTTATTTAAGCATAAATTTATTTTTAAAGTAAAAGCTTAAAACCGAGGTTTTTTTTGTCGGTTTTCGGTTTCGGTTTTTAGGCATTGAAAACCGCGGTTTCGGTTTCGGTTAAAACCGAACAGCAATCCCTAGTTTAAGCCATCCTTATAATCAACAATAAAAATCCATACATCAGTCATTTATTTAGTACTTCGATGGATCATAACTACTAGCCAATAGCCTAGCATTTTTTTCCCAATCTTTATTATATTGTCTTTAATATATACTTATTTTTGGGGAAGACATACATATTTCCTTCAAAATTGTCTTTAAAAAATCAAAAATTTTATGTGTTCACTCAAGAAAAATAACAAAAGTTTATAAAGTACCTTATACACTTAACAAAAATGGTAATCTTAATTAGGACCCTTTACACTATATAAGAGTAAGATAAAAGTTTTGCTACTTTTTTTCATATTTTATATACGAAACAAAGAAAAGTAAGCGTAAATAATAAAAAAAGTGTAAAGTCCCCAAAAAATCCCCGAAATTTTTTTTTTAATTCCCAAAAAAATCCCCAATCCCGAAATGACTTTCTTTGTCCTTTTTGCTCACATGATATCCCCTACTTTGGGGATAAATCCCCAAGTCTGACAGCCCTGACTGCACACTTTATGTTTGCTCTCTTTTCTGCTCTCTTCTATTTTTATTTATTTTTTATTTTTCTTTATTCACTACTTTTAACACACGTTTGAACATTTTTTAAAATTTTATTTATTGTAATATTATTTTTAATATAAGATATTAAGCAAAATTCTTAATTTTTTGACAATTGATAAAATATTTATTATTTGAACTCTCTGAGTAAATTAGTTGCAGGGTTGCCAACTTACACGTATTTTTGTAAGAAATTATATAAAAGAGACTAATCTTTACAAGGGAACTACTACGTCATCAAACGGTAAAACATGCGCAAGGCGTGATCTTTATTTCTATCATTCTTGCGTTCAATCATCAAACTCACACATGCACAAAAAAATAGAATTGAAGGTAATTTGAGCGTATGAGTGAATCAGGAAAAATACCCTGTCGGACATTCAGTTAACTTTAAATTAACTGAAAGCTAACTATTGCTCAAGTAGTGGTGGTTGACACTTGCACTACTTTTATATGGAATTAACTAACTATTTTAACATTGCGATGTCCTAGGAAGTAGTCGATTGTCTGACTCTGCATTACTTTTAATTAACTTTAAAGTTAGCTACCTATTCGTTAACTTAAAGTTAACTTTTTGTAGCTAGCTATAAACTTACTACTTTAAGTTAGCTTTAAGTTAAGTTAGTTTAAGTTAAGGCCGATTATGACAAACTTAATATTTTTAAAACTAATGACAATAAAAAAGTTGTTATATTGCAAAACTATAAGTAATGCTATGTTTCCACAGCGATTTAAATCACCTGTCGAAATCGAAAAATTGTACATAGTTATTTTTTCAAATTTTTTAATCGTACTAAAACCTGCCTATAACCGATTACAAATTTCTAATCCGTATATTGTTATAATGGCCCTAAATAAATTAAATCTTTTCTGGTCTTGGCGCCGTTTCTTTGCCAATAGACTTGGCTCTCTCTACTTAAAATAAATAAACTACGCAGTGTTTGTATACACTTTGGTTAATGTAAATTTTGCATTGCGTAGTAGTTGGCTTTAAGTTAGTCTATACAAGCTAACTTAAAGTTGTTTTTTTTGTAGTTAGCTACTCATTTGACGGCAGGGTAGTGATTTTTGCAGTTCTCTGATGCGTATGACTCTTAAGAGACTAAACACAATGTTTGTGGTGCGGTGCGATTTCTCGTTGCGGGAGAGAAAAATAAACATAATACAACGGAAGACGGCGACGGAAATAGTTGTCATTTTTTGTTAAAATTTCTATTAATTTATTTGTGCATACATTTTATCATGTTGTTTGTTTTATAAAATATTGTGAACATAGCCAATTATTCAAAAACTATGGCGACATCGGAAAGAGAACGAGTATTAAAAGTTGAGAGACAAGGCGAATTTAATTCGAATTTAATTCGCCTTGTTGAGAGAAAAAGAAAGTCCACAATAAAAATAAAATAGATTTTAATTTTATGCCGTTCCGCACTGCGGTTTTTTATTTCAAAATCGTATGAAAAACAGCACTGCATTAAATTATCGTTACATCGTGTTTAGACTCTTAGTATTTGTGCTTAGTGCTATCGGAATTAGTGACATGTAGCAAAACTTCCATTAAGCTACTTTTGGAAGAATCAATGAATTAGCGCCAAACTCCGGGATTATATTCATTTTGCATTGTTAAAACCAAGCCGCGGATGTCAGTACAATACGCGATAGAATTATTCTCAATAGACTTAAAAAAGTCATAAATCGACTACGGTGATTGTACATCTGGTGCTAAAATATTAGCATGTTTTAACTCTTTTGTCAAGAGAATGTTCTGTCTTTGAGACAATATTAGGAGCCGTACCATTATATCCAGACGAACTTGCGTGATTTCATTGTGACTGCATGGAACCGTGATGCATGACGGTAGATACATTGAAGTAGTTGGTCCACACGCTTCAACAGAATGAATTGTTGAGGGAATATGTTCTGCTGATATTTGGCTATCCGGAACAGGAATTTCATCAGAATGTGTGCAGTGTATGATAAGAAGTCATTTTTCTTCTGTTCTTGCCGGCTGTATAATTTATGCACGCATAACACTCATCTTCAACATGAACTATGGCGTCTCCAATGTTTCCACTTATTTAAATGGTGTTCAACTGTTACCACCCTACAAGAAATGCATAACCAAAACTAAAAAAATTACTAACACACTTGCAACAATTTTACATTAGTTGTTTCACTCTAACATATATGTAAGAATGGTACAACTATCATTTTCCAAATAATGCCAATATTTTAATATATTTTTGTCATACGCGTGTAAAAATTTGTGAATTTCTTAAATTTAGTATTTTCCATTGGTATTAAAGAAAAAAATCAATGAAATTAATTATATAATTTTACTTAAGTAGTGAGATAAAAAATTTCTATAAAAAAAGTGACACCGCCGAATAGCTGTAATCAGAATGCTAGTGGTAAAGGAGGTCGTACTGATGGTGGCTTCATAGGACGTGGTGGTGGATTCTAAGAAAACAACATAGGTCATTGAAAGGAGTGGTCGTCCAACAGGTAGCCGCCATGCGGATGGTGGATTTGACCAGGATAATCGTTGAGGATTTGCCGGTGGTAATAAGGGAACAAATAATGTTATTAAAAACCCTGATAACTTTTGAAGTATGTATTTAATTTTTTGGTCACAATTAATTGGTTACACGTACGTTTACCTCCATTTCCAGACCCATGCAAGAAGTGGAACGTCATAAAGCAGCCACAGAAATAACGATACGTGGTACATACTGTTCTCAAGTCTAATTTCCTATGAATTTGATTATAATTTTTTCAATAAAATATTTAATTAAAAATGAAAATTAGAAAAAATGTAATGTATTTTATGAAGGTTAGTACTAACCAATTTTTACGTTATGAATAACTAGTTAGTGCTAACCAATATTTACGTTAAGACTAACTAGTTAGTGTTAACCACTATTTAGGTTATCATTGACTAATTAAAAGCAGCAGAGTAAGCAGTACAGATATATGTTCCGTAGTCGAGTGGAATTCATTAGTTAGAAAGAGAGGCAAAATCACATGTACACAAGAGTTTCGGTTAGTTTTTTCATTTTGCTCTTAATAAACTAATAGAAACTTTAACCAATATATTGGTCAACACTACCGGTTATATAACTAGTAAAATGACCGGTAGTCTTCTTGTAGGGTATATATAAGACGTAAAGAAAAGTTTGTTTCATACAACTTATTTGTTTCAATAGTGATTTTGCGGTGACTTGGCATATTTGTATATTTCCCACACACATAATAAAAGTATTATTTTGCCGCTATAAGTTAAGTTAATATAAATTATTAACGTTATAGTCCATTTAGCGATATAAGCACATTTGCCATATATGCCATCTATCAACAGTCATCAAATGGAAAAGTAAAGCAAATTAATGGCGTTATAGTCACATTAGCAATATTTACTAAGTTCTATTTAGTTTTCGAAACCACAACTCATCCAAAGAAAAAAAGAATTAAATTGTTTAATTTTTGTCATCAAGGCTCTACTAGTAAAAAATTAGTTTATGCCTTTGGTATCAGTTATGAAATATCTTGGTATTATTTTAGCTATTTTTTATACATTATGCAACTCTGTTGCAAAACCATAAGCCTGATGTCGGTGCAATTTATATGATTTTTTTATTTTCTATATTCACAGAACTTGATTACATTCGAGTTCAGTTATATGCCTCATAGTGGCATATATGTGAATTAGCCTTATAGTCACATTAGCGATATAGTCCACGTTTTGTCTGCAACTAAAGGATGTGACTATAAGCGAAAAGTACTGTAATTGTTTTAATCAAAGTACCTGTCGAGACCTTCATGACCATGTACTGTAAAAAAACAAAGCCGGGTAGATTTATGTTTCTACCTGCTCCAGATATAACAATAGAATATGTTACTTAAGTTTTTTACAAGACCGATTAGTGCGGTTTTGTCCGCACAATAAAATACCGATTTGTGCGGTTTTATCCGCAAAATAAAATACAAAGATGTAAAAATGTGTGACTTCATTTCTTAATTCTAAGAATTTTTTAATCTGTAACTGTGGATTTTTCAAAATTCCTCCCGCAAAGTGAAAGTATGGTAACGTTTTATGCATATTTCTTTGGAATAGCATAAATTCGTAATACTTGTTCTTTTGTTTTGTAAATGGCACAAAAACCGCATTTAAAAATTTAAAGTCGAAATGTAATTGAAAATAAATTTTCTGCATTGCCACCATTCTTCATATATACATAATATTGAATAACTAAATAAATAATTAAAAAAAGTCCTATGAAAAGTTTCATCTAAATTAAATTCTTCATATATATTGAAGAAAAGGTTCCACAACTACCTAGGAGTCACTTCTAGGGGGAAAAAATGCATGACAGTCCACCATTATTTTTTCATCCTTAACATTTTCTCAAATCATACTTTCCATTTATAACCACCCCTTAGGGGGGCTCCCATACAAATATTGCGTTTTATGAAATTCCTAGATTTAATTTACATTTTTCGTCTTTTGTGAATAAAATCAAAAGTTGTAAACAATTTTTAATCATTTTAATCATTTGTGGCTTGTTTTGTTTTTTATACGTCTGGAAAAAATTAGATGCCTACCTGCATTTTCCAGTTTTTTATGAATTTTAAAGGAACAAGAATTTCGAAATTTTGATAAAAAAAAATTTTTTTACCTTTCTTAAAGGAAATTTTTATTGCGGAATTTCGGCATTTTTAGTTTTTTCATAAGATAAAACGTTTTTGCGTTACGCGTTTATATGTTGTGCAACCTCCTCCATTTTCGAAATTACGGTATATCTCGATAACCAGAGCTAACCTAAAAAAACGGCTAGCACCACTGGATTCAGCGTACCCGAATTCGGTTAAAACGCCAAGTGCGCAGACTGTCTCAAAATAACTTTCAATTCAATTTCAATTTCTAGCACCGTGTTATCAAACATCCAAAAAATCTGGAGAGTGATTTTTGGTTTTAAAAACATAAATATGAATAAATTTCAATACAGCGGAGGTCTATTATGTGGTCTAAAGTAAATTATGGACCGCATATCACGAAATTTATTAGTCTGATTTCTAGTCCTATAAAACTGTGAAGTATTAAATTTTTTTTATTACGGTTTTAGGGGTAGAAGAGTGTATATGGGGCCTAGGGTAAATTGTGGACCGATTTTCACGAAATTTTACAGTGCGATTTTTAGTCACAAAAAGCTGTGACGTACCAAATTGTATTATGGTAGCAACGTTTACAACGGTAATAGGCGTACTTATCGGTTTTCCGATAGTAGGGCTTCTATGGGGGGCATAGGGTAACCTATGGATCCATCTTCACGAAATTTAACAGTATGATTTTCAGTCATATAAAATATTTATGCAAAATCTTATATCAATCCGTGCATTATCCCACCATTTATGTTTGTTTTTGTACAAATTTGTCAATTTCTTTGGGGCGGTGGTTCCAAATTTTGATTCATAGCTTCGATCCTACTTAACCGATTTTGCTGTATTTCCATCCTAAGCTACTTAGGATAACTTCAACCAATTTTGTACCAAGTTTGTTCTTTTTCTTTAAGTTTTTCGAAAGTAAACGTGTTTTCAACAGACGAAGAGACGGACATGGCTAAATCGACTTAGAATTACTCAAAGAGCCAGAATAAGAACTTTATGGGGTCTTAGTTGTATAATAAGAAAGTTATAAAAGGAATGACAAACTTAGTATACCCTCATTCACCACTAAAGGTGGTGGATGGTATAAAAAGAAACGAAATTTATATTATTTAATTTTTTAGTTTGTTTAATAGAATTTAGAATTGTCAAGAAAAATTAAGTTTTTTTAATGTCTAGCTTTTTTGCGATTTCGAACTTTATTTACTTCCCAAAAATTTTGATTCTACTAAACTTATTGCATACAAAATTTGAAATTAATATTTTAAGGAAATAAGTGTAAGTTGAACAGTTTTCTATGAAAATCATCATACAACCATTTTTCATTCTCATGTTTTAAGGAAGTTTTGATTTTTTTTTAGTTTTTTTCTCTTAATTAAACACTAAGTGTTAAAAAAAAATCTATATAAAAAGGTTGCTTGTCATCCAAAATTATGTAAAACAAGAGTAAGAGCAATGAAATCAAGCAAGGCAGTCGTTATAAAAATAATTAAAAGTTAAATGGCTACACCATTTTCAGGATGGTTGAAATAACTTGTTATGTGGTGATAATAATTTTAATAAATCATACTGAAAGCAGTGGGTTCAAGAAATCTTACTAGTGATCAAACTGAATCGTTCCGTTTTAAAAAGGCAAAGATCACATCATGTCTGTAAAACTCCTTACGCGTAAATTGTAATGAAATATAAATTTTTTAAAAGATAAAAAAATGTTTATAAAGTATAAAAAAATTTATATTAATAGGTAAATTTTTATTGCTTCTGTAGGTCCATGATCAGTGATGCCAATAGTAGGGAAATTTTCTTTTTTTGTGGGGATTTTTATGGAAAATTTAAGCGTAGGGGAAAAAGGATAGATATTTTATTTTTAGGCAAATGTAGGGAATTTTCAAAATATTATCTTATTTTCAGTATATTGCGTTAAAATACGTAAATATTCGTACTATTTTCATTTAAAAATTAAAATATTTCATATACAATAGCATTTAAGTAGAATTGTAGAATTTTTTACCAGAAACCCAATACTATGAGTCCTAACAGCCTGACGCAAAACCATGTACATATACATTAGTGGGGCGCTTTTATTTGCTTTTTGCAATCACATTCGCTAAAATGTATGCGAATGTTAAAAGCGAATATCTAATGAATACAATTTTTACATATAAATTAATTTTGTAGCTAAAAAAACAATCACACCTTCCAAAATAAGAGAAATAAAAACATACAATTTCGAATTTTTAAAAAAATTTTAATGAAAACTTTTAATGATATGGAGGGATGGATGGGTTGCCAGGCGGGCTTGATTAGGCTTGATTGTCAAGCTTTTTCAATGTGTCAAGAATCAAGAACATATGTAATTTTCCAAGCTAAATCGGAATTTTAAAAAGTTTCCTTTACATTGTCAAGAAAAGTTTTATGTTTCTGTTTATGTTTCGCCTGCAGTTAAAATTAATTGTCAGAAAGAACTATGAGAATTTGTATCCTAAAGAATAGTTGAAGAAGGATTGTCAGAGTCTTATTTGTTTTTCGTTTCTTCCATGATCAATTAATTTTATGTTTAAATTTTAGCTTTAGAAATCAATTTCGGACTTAGATATATTTTACGAAACATCTGAGCAAAATAAAGTTCTCCTATCTCATTTAGAAGGGGCGTTACTGCATGAAACCCATGCTTGAACTATAACTAGTTCATTTATAGAACGATTGTGTTATTTTTCTTATTTCTATTTTTTATTTACATATTTGAAAATCCTAGCACAACCAGATTAGTTTCACTACCAGTATTCTTAAAGATTGATGTGAAGAAATAAGAGGCTTTAATAGCTAATTTGTTGCTGATATCCCAGCTATTTATGTACCGATCTGGCCAAATTTCAATTCCGGACCATGCGCGATATAAATATCTTCTTTAGAAATCCCATTTTAAGATAAACACGGACAGACAAACCAACGGACGGATAGACGGACATCGTTAAATCAGCTTTGCTACGTCCCTACAAGAAATTGCTGATGTAAACTAAACTTATAAACTAACACACTCTCAATTTTGTATTAAAGTTCACAAGTATGAGTGGGAAATGTCACACGTACACGAATGTTTACATCAGTTTTTTCATATTGCCCTTAATAAAATGAAAGAAACTTCTGATGTACAAGCCCATCAGCAATGCCCATCAGATGATGCATCAAATGACTGTCATTGTTCTTGTAGGGGTATTACATGAGTGTTTTAAAAATAACAAACTAAACAACAATATAAACTTGTTTGTTTATTTAACCAAATTTTTAATTGTCAAGAAAAATCAAGCTTTTTCTTTTGAATGTCAAGCTTTTTGCCGATTTCTACTTGGGAAGCCTTTTTTTGCTATAAAATTATGTGTTAAAAGACTGGCAAGAAGATTGCAAAATATATCAACGAATTCCGAATGGATTTTATACAAATGCATCGGGGCTGCAACGAGGGTTAGATATCCAATACTTATGTATACGTAATATTTTCAATAGCTGAACAAGTTAATTGGGAATTCTGAAGGTTAGATAGTTGGCTTATTAGGGTTTAGTGGACGTAGAGTTAGCTATGCCTATTAAGGTATAAGTAAAGGTCAACTAGTTAGGTTGTTCCCGTTTTCTTGTTATACGCGGCTTTATAATTTCTCGTCGCCAGGAGAAATTATAAAGGAATTAGAGTTTGGTTGTTTTTTGGGGTTGGAAAAAATAAAAGAGTTAGGGTTAGATTCAGTATAAGTACAAATTCAGGTTTTATTGATGATGCTCACCGTTGGCTTGCTTCCAGATAAGTGCCATCTTTTTATTTTTTACAATCTTAAGGTAGTTTTGTTAACAATGTGTGTAACAATAATGTGTGTATAGCAAAATTCCAGTATAACATTTTTACGTATAATTCACAGTAATAGAAACTTAATCGTTACATGATATTAACATTAAGGAGTAAATTCAATGTAATCCGTTAAAAAATATTTAATTTCAAAATAAAAGGAAATTTGTTGTTTAAAATTTGGATTTTAAACAATAGCATTGTTGTCAAATACGTCGTCTAATATATTTTTAAGGACATCGATCCCTGGACAATCTAAACATTTCCCAAATTAACAATCTGGTGATCGAAAGGCCACAAAATCCGTTTGAAGCAGTCACTTTATTGCACTTGAGGTACTGTGTCGTTATTAGTTAATACAGCTAAGTAAGCATCTATCATGAAATAAAATTACGGTGCACGAAATTGGTGAAGGGTGCTATGAACAGTTATATATTTTGCTTAGATAAAAATTAAAAAAAAAAAATTGAAATAATTCTTAATTATTTTATGACTATTAAGACATAGTTAGGCTTGCCATTTCTATTTTGAGAAAAAGAGGACGCCAGCATAAAAAATGTAGGACATTTGTTTGAAAAAAGAGGACACTTTCTAAACAACTTAATATTAATAAAATTAACGACGGCACACAAAAACTTAATTTGGGTAATTTCATGTCAAGTCGACCAAGAGTGGGACTCGACCCCTTTCGATTTGAATGCAATTTGGCGAGAGGGTTTATTTGATCCCATAAAGAACACATATCAACGAAAAACAATTTTTTAATTTTTTTTCAAAAGTTATTTCATATTCAAATTGTCATAATATCGCCGAATAAGCCGAATGTGTTGAGTTTATTCTTTTAATATCTCGAAAACTACTTTACATACGAAGATGATTTTTGTCAGTTTAAAGAGAATACTTGAGGCTACAATAAATATATTGAAAAAAATGTATATGCAAAATATTAAATTTTAAAAATGGACTAAGTCAAAACCCTATTTTTTTTGCTAATTTTTTTTTATATAATATTTCAAACTGTTTTTTAAAAATCCTAAAACTTTGAGGGATGTGCTTTTTTTAAGATATGATTTTTTTTTTCTTTCCAAAAAGAATCTTAAAATAAAATTTTAATATAATCATTTGAGCAATAAGTATTTATTTGAACAAAAGTAACGACATTGATAAGGTTGCTTTTGCTTATTTGTTCCATTTTTTTTTGGTGCTCCATTTTGGGCACATTCAAAGAAAAGTACTCTTTTTGTCACGTTAAGTCCCCAAAAATTAAATCATACCTATCTTAAAAAAACCCGACCACCTAAATCATGTGAACTGTGATTTAAATCCAGGAACAAATTTACAATGAAGGTGTAAAAAGCCGGACAATCCCGGACACTTGATGAAAAAGAAGTAGGACTGTCCAGGATACCAAAAAAAAGAGGACGGTGTCCGGGGAAAAGAGGACGGATGGCAACCCTAGACATAGTCAATGCAAAAAACAAAATAAATGAATTGAAAATATTTCCTGCGGAATCCTAGAAAATTTTTGCACAGTGGTTTAAACGAAATTTTTTTTCAACAAATTTAAAAAATCAGAAAAATTTGTATTTATTTTAACCCACAATCAAATGGTTTTAAAACTTGTGGAAAAAATCATAGTTTAATACAAAAAAAAATTCAAGAAAATCAAAGACTACGAACAGTGAAAAAAATTTATTTAAAATATTAGATCTCGAAAATCGCAGCCAGGCCCACCGTGCAAAATTTTTTTCTACTTTATATTCGACAGTAGCCAAAAAAGAATGAATACAAAAAAATTATTCTATTTGGACTAATATTGAAAACGTTACGCGTGTTTATTGGAACATAGTTTGCTTATAACGCGATTATTTTAATATTCGATGGCTCTGTAACCATAAGCCAAAAAAATTTATAAATTTGCTGAAATGTTCTGTTGAGAAGGAACATCAATACAGTAAAAAAATTAAGGTTTTCCATTTTCCCGGCCAGGCTTTGAGCTTCCTTTCTTGTTTCCACTGGTTGATTGATGCCACTTGCAATTGATGGCAAAGAGTCATAATTACTGCTATTTTTAAGAGTATTAATAGCAGTTGCACGTGGATACGACCTTGTATCCAAAAAGATTTTCAAACTGAAAATAAGTTATTGCTTCTAAAGCACATTTAACAGCTTGAACCCCTACTAAGTTCAGTTCGCCTTAAAAACTGTTTGCATCAAATTTTTTTTCTTCTTCTTCTTCTTTTTTAAGAGTTATTTTGGTGAATCTTATTGATATTTACCAAAATTGGCTTTTTAAGTAGGAAATATTTGTTTTTTTAACTGAACTGAAAATTATCATTAATTTCACTTTCACTCGTTCTACTTTTCGAGAATATGACCGGTAAGTATAATATTCACAAAATTTGGCTAATATACGGCAACTCCTTTTATTTACATGTCATATTGGTATATGGGACCAATGAATATTTAAAGTGGCAGTTTGAACAAGTACAAAATAATTTGTTCCTTATTTTGCGATTCGCTAATTTTACATTTGAAAAAGTAAGCGTTATGCGCTACGCAATAAGACGTGCAGATTTGCAGTAAGGAAAGTGAACGAATCCTTAACAAATTAAAAAAAAAAAACAAGTTGGAGTGCTAAATTCGGCTGTGCCAAATCTTTATTAACCTGTGGTAAATTTTAAACCGATCTTCACGAAATTCGACAGTGTGATTTCTATTCAAATAATACTTTTACAGACCAAAATTCGTTACAATAACATTATTCTTTACGGTTTTAAGCGTTTTTGATTGTTTTTCGAGAGTGGGCTTTATATGGGGCCTATGGTAAATTATGGACTGATCTTTATTCTATCATTTCTAGTCATAAAGAACAAATTTGTGCAAAGTCTCATATCAATATGTTTATTCCGCCACTACTTATGCTAGTCTTTGTAACAAAATTATCAATTTTTTAGGGTTGTTGTTCAACAACCGATGTTGTCGGGATTGAACCAAACTGCTTAGGGGAACTAGAAACAATTTGACATCAACACTGTTATTTTGTTTTTAGTCGTTCGTAGGTGAGCGTGATTTCAACCGACAGACAGACCAGAAATATGCCAAACAAAATAACGCTTATACGTAAATATGCAGTAAAAACTTAAAAATATACTCTGAAAATTGTTAAAAATGTGCAACTAAAATTCAAAAATTGCTAATTTAAATACAAAATATTCAACAATTTAATAACAGTTCCCTTTAATAGAAACAATCCTAAAATTATAATCGGTAAAGCCCAAACTCCATAGTATTTACAGACGAACTTTCGAGATCTTACCCTATTTAGAAACAATAGGCAGTCATCGGCTCCCAAAAACAGAGTTATGTTAGAAGGTTAAAATTCATATAAGAGCTATTTGTGCCGAATATTATCTAGACATTGACATCCATATGGGATTTTAGGGACGGTCGCTAAATTGTTTATTATTGGTAACATTTAAAAGGAAGTTAAAGCGATTTGTAGATTGGAAGCTTTAGGCTGATGTGAACTGTTTCAAAAATAATACAATTTGGAGCAAAATGTTTTTGAGGAGAATTTAATCTAAATACCAACATAATTAGAATATAAACTTTTAAGGTTTAAAATAACAGATTTATATCTTTAATGACAACATGCTTTGTCTTACAATTTTCGTGTAAAAATTAAATGTAGATGGCGAAATTTAAGCAACACGTTGAGTATATATTGTAGTTATCAAAAAAATTTTAATGTATCAAAATATGCCTCAAAAAGGCAAAATATGCGCTAGAAACTTAAAAAATGCTGCAAAAAGGCTCTTTTAACTTAAATATGCAAAAATATGCTCCAAACGGTTTAAATATGCGAATATGAATGTGCACTAACGAATCGTTGCCAAAATTCATAAAAAGCTCTAGAACGGTTTAATACATTGTTTCTGCCTTCATTGATCGCACAAGGAAAAACATGCAATTGCATATTTATGATTTCCCTGCTGATGATAAACATTCAAAGGAGCACGGTATTCTCTTAATACGAGAATATTATAGCATAACTGTAGCATGAACAAATTAAGTTGATCGATACACTCAACTGTTTTATATGCGTTTTATAAATCGAATTTGGGTCAAAAATGTATTGCATTAAGAAATTTTTATTAGAAACGTTAAAACAAATACATACATTTAAAATCTATAGGTTTATCTTGATATTTAACTGTAATAAATTTGATTTAAATATCCATTTTTCATGTTGTAAAATTCCTTTCTTCATAAAAATAATTTAATGAAAATTAAATTTAATGAACTTGAGCCTAATTAAAATTATTAAAAATTTGGATTGAAAACCATAAAATAGTTCAACAAAATAACCACAATACTAATTATTGTTAAAGCTAGGGCACGAGCTCTATGTATTCATTTGTCCTTCAAGTTGTGCTGTAAAAGGTCAACAAGAAAAAGAAAGACAAAAAATGAAAAAACAAAAAAATGTACTTTGGACTTCAAGAAAAATTCTTGACAAAAGTACGGAAAAAACGGAGGTAAGGAAGAACATGTAAAATCAATTAAAATGGATAATCATTCAAAAAAGCAAACTTCGATCTACCAAAGGTTAAAATACAATTTGGTTTAAGGATTGATGTTTGACTATTGACGTCAGCAGTCGTCGATGGCTGCGAGTGTAAAACGGCAAATCCATCTGAGGAGATCGAGTGGTTGCGATCGAAACATGTCATGGTAACCTGCCGGCCCGGGTTCGAGCCCCCGCCACGGTCAAAAATGAAGGATTATCAATAACAATTTTAATTAATTTTCATGTTGTAAAATTCCTTTCTTCATAAAAATAATTTAATGAAAATTAAATTTAATGAACTTGAGCCTAATTAAAATTATTAAAAATTTGGATTGAAAACCATAAAATAGTTCAACAAAATAACCACAATACTAATTATCCATTTTATATTTTTTTTTTATTTTTTAACTTTAATACAGGCTTTATTTTGTAATCAGTTGAAATTTTGTGTTTCAGAGGAAGACCACAGATAACATGGGAACTTGGTAGTTATATATTTATGTCATATATAGTCCGGAATTGTTTGCTGTTGAAATTCAGCCAGATCGATCCGCAAATGGCTGAGATATAAGCAAGGAACCACGACTGCATCTAATTTTCCATAATAAGGCTTTGTTAATGTTTTTTTAACCTTTTTTATGGATATCTGGATTTCTGCTATATCGCACCATAATAAAGCACTCTTACTTGTTTCTTTTATAACTGTTTTTAATCAGGAAATTATTTTGACATGAGTCAATTTTAGTAGAAAAATGATTTTTTAATAGAAAAAATTGTGCTTTTCTTAATCCTTTATTAAATGGTGTAAATTAAAATAAAAGTATTCATATCTTACGGCACTTATTTTGAAAACGAATATTAATATACGATGCAATCTTCACATAAATACTATTAATAGGAAATGTCACATCTGTCGCTAGCGGAAATCTAACGAAATAAAATTAAACTCACTGAACGACAGTTTCAAATCCATTCACACTTGTAGCTAAACAACACTTTTCAATTCTTTACGTTTTAAAACCCCCTTTTGACACCCTAAACAATTTGAAGTAACAGACAACCTTTCTATTGACTGCTGACACTCACTATTTATTACTTATAATGACTGGGACACACTCTTCATTTAAACAAAATTATAGCCACTTTGCTTCGTATAACCAGCGTTGCCCTTTTTGCATATTTCCCCAGATTTTACTTATTTATTTTAAAATAAACAAAAAAAAATTTTTTTGTTTTAAAAAAAAAGGTAATTTAAGTACTGTTAACCGTTTTGATAAGGCTGGCTTTTATATTATATTTTTTAATTTGTAAATGACGACAAAAAATGGCAACACTGGGTTAAACTCATGCTTTCGATTCAGGTTATTTTTTCGATTACTCTATAAAAAATTATTTTTTACGAAGTAGTTGTTGTTATAATTAAATGATATAACGTCTGTTAACCCCAGTTTTGTTCATTTCCTTTTACTGCGTTTTGTACACAGCGAGAAATTTTAAGTGAGATTTATTAAAGTTGTGTTGCAAAAAGTTAGGTTTTAAGTTAAATTTGTAAAATTTCCAAGCCGATTTTCGAATTATTCAACAAACCGGGTTCTCCCCAATTTTCCGGGGTTTTAAACCGATTATTCAAAATGAACAATTTTCGATTTATTCGACAAACCGGTTTTTTAATCGAATTATTCGACAGAATCGAATACTTTTGTTAAAAAATGCATACATTCTTTAAAAAGTGTACATTACACATTTAACAATTAAGTAGGTGAGTTGCAAAACTCGTTCTTTACAAAATTAAAAATACGAGATGACAATTTATTATAACTGTTGTTTTGGCGCTCTATGAGAACAAATATACTGATTGTATCAATGCGTGTCCTTTCAATTAGCTTATTTCTTCTCATATATTTTGGCATAAGACAGTTAAAAAATAAAAAAATCTGTGTCGCAAGACTTGCTTTCTTCTTTAAAAGAAAAATGCAAATCCATCAACGCAGAAATGCCATACTGAATTAGTGGTGTTATACACTTTTTTGAAAAGTACACACCCCGAAAAAAATTCCTGCCACAACTTTTAAATAATAATAATATATCAATACGAATAAAATAATGTAATGTAATAATGAATACAAATTTTATTTAAAATTGTTCCCAGCTAGCATTTGGGTAATCAGTTTTTGTAAAAACACCTAAATGAGACTTTTGATAATTTAAAACTGATTTATTACTTGAGCGATTGAAAAAGGATTCATATATTACTCATTGCCGAAGAAATAGAAATATTGGCCTTAAAATTATTGTCAATTAATGAAATTAAATGAAATTGCGAATGGTTTCTTCCTTTCTTTCCAAGAACCCGATATTTTTTGTTTGGTTCAAAATAAAATTTGTTAACATAATCAGAAGCCATGTTGGTGCTTCTTTTATCGGCGAAAAAATTAAGAACATGACGATTAAAAAAATTTTAATTTACGAATTAATTAGACGAAAAATACTCACCAATAATTTTAAAAACTACCATTAAATTGCTCAAAAAGAGATCAGAAAATTGATTCAAAAATTATTCTTGAGGTGATTCATTCACAACAAGAGTATCGTTTGTGATCGATAAATGAGCTTATATACGTTTATTTCGCTGTTTACTACAGTGTAATTCCATAATAGACTCTGTAATCCGGACACCATCATTTTTTTCTACCTCAATAATTCGGACAGCATTTATTGTTGTTGCTTCAACTGCGTAATATTAGTTTGTTTCTGAAGAATTTTTACCGTTAGTTTTTCATTGTTTTTGCGATTTAAATCAAGGAATGCCTTCAGTTTTTATTATTTGTGAAAAGAAACGGAGTGTTTACTTTTGCGCAAACATCATTAAAGATTTTTTTTTTGTTAGTGTTTCTACTACGTTCATTGAAGTTCAACATGCCAATTAACCAATTAATAAGAAGAAACATAATTGTTTAACTTTGTTCACAAAAAATAAATTTTGACAAAATTAGCACAAGGAAAGTCTTTGCGCCAACTAGCAATAGAGTTCAACGTAGGTAAATCTACGATATCAGACATAAAATTAAATGGATTCAAAATCGATAGGTAAGTTAAAACGGGGAGTTTATTTTTTCAATGAATAACATAATCGGTTTGATAGCTATTTTTCAAAATCTGAGGGTGGGCTAGGAAAACGTTAAGCCGTGCGAAGTGCTGAGTATGAAGTAATGGAAGAACGTTTGAACAATTGGTTTATTATTGACGATTGACGCTCTCCACGCAAAGATGGCTGGGATGAAAATAACGTACTTTCAGGTTTACAATGCTGATGAGACCGCACTCTTTTGGAGAAAGCTACCGGATAAAACACTTGCGCTACCCACAGAAAAGTCTGCACCTGGACGTAAAAAAGGCAAAGAAAGAGTAACAATTCTAGTATGCAACTGGAGAGCACAAGCTCAAGTTATTGATGATTGGAAAAGCTAGAAACCCGAGTGCTTTTAAAAAAGAAAATTTATCTGTAGAATATGCAAGTAGCAAAAATGCGTGGATGACCGAAACATTTTTAAAAATTATTCTCAAAGAGAATAATTTATCTAATAGAACACTTTTGCTGGTAGACAACGCAACATGCCATCCAAAGTCACTAGCAGATTTGAACAACGAAATTTGCGTTATGTTTTTTTACCTAACTGCACAGCACTAATGCAGCCAATAGATCAAAATGCTATTCGAGTTTCAAAAATAAACTATCGTAAAAGGGTTTTATCCGCAATTTTGTCAAGTTCGGAAAATTGAATGGACGCTCTTAAGACCTTTTCATTGAAAGACATCGTCTTTTTGATTTGCAATGCTTGGGATTAAACTGATGAAAATATTCTTAAAAAATGTTTCAATAAAATTCTTTATGATGTTTATGATGAATGGGACTCAGAGGAAGAAGTACCTCTGACAAGACTAAGACGCAGCGATAACGCCGAAGTAATTGATTTACTTGTTGATCTTGCACCTGAGATCTATAATTCCATTGAGTTTGACGATTGGCTTAATGATGAAGTTGAAATCACAGACGATGAGACTTTAGAAGATGATGAGGTTGAATCATTTAATGAAAAATATGGCAATAATGTTTCAAAAACACAGCATTCGCAAGCCATATCTGCCCTTAATATTTGTATAAAATATTGCTAAGAGCAGGAGCTTCCAGCTGGGGATATTTGTAAACGTATAAGCCTCAGAGATATTGCATATAAAAATAAAAATGATTCCAAACTTCACCAGATGAAAATCTCTAACTATTTTTGCAACATGTGATATACATAGGAAAGAATTGTCAGAAAATTTATATGAGTGTATCAACTTAAATATATAGGCCCATAATCATAGTCAAAAATAAAGTCGATTTTTTCTAAAATATACTTTAGAACAATGGTGCTCAGATTCATTTAAAGACGGTTTTAGTTTAAAGTATACATTATTTTGACTATGAGTATGGGCCATAGTATTAGAGTGGCCGTTAAATTTTCTAAGGTCTCACCCGCCAATTTAGTGGGTATTGATATAAAAAAAAACAACGTCAGTAAAATTTTAGGACAATCGGCGAATGCTAACCCGTCCCTCACGTCCACCAAAGTTTGTGAAAAATTATATTTTTACATGAAATCTGACTTTAATGTTTCATATCTTAGAAAATATTATTTTTGTAGAAAAGTTGTTTGCAAGTTTTTCCTTAATCTCTTATTAAACAAAATAAATATCGAATAAGCCAATTAAAAAAAAATTAAATTTTTAATTAATTAAAGAAACGCATTTTCTATGAATCACGTATCTTTAATATTGTTGAATAACATTTTTATTATTTATTTGAAAAAAAAAAACCGACCAGCCGGACTCCTGCCGTTTTAACCTAAATTGGGTACGCTGAATCCAGTAGAGCTTACCGTTCTCTTTTTTAGGTTAGTTCTTGTTTTCGAGATATACCGTTATTTCGAAAATGTTGGAGGTTGCACAACATATATTCGCGTTACTCAAAAACCGTTTAGTTTATTGAATAAACTAAAAAAACCGAAATTCCGCCATTTAACTACCTTTCAGAAGGTTAAAGGGTTTTCTAATATGCGCATTTTAAAGCGCGCTTTAGAAACATTATTTGTTTTGGTAAAAAAAATAATTTTTTAGCAAAATTTCAAAATTTCTGTTCCTTAAAAAAATCATAAAAAATTTAAATTTTTTTGCTTATAATTTCTTCTAAACATATAAAAAACGAAGTTACAAAGAAAAACAGCCATAAGTGATAAAAATATATTAACAACTTTTGATTTTATTCACAAAAGACGAAAAGTTTTCATTTAAGTTAAGAATTTCATAAAACCTAGTGGCGTTTCACTGACAATTATGGGGCTTTTTCTTAAAAATATTTCTAGTCTGTATTAAAAATTTTGTATGGGAGCCCCCTTAAAGGACAGAGATAGCGGGTAGCTATGTTAGAAATAGGGATGCCAATCCCGATATCCCGGGATTATTCTAAAAATGTAAGTCCTAAATCCCGGGATTTTTACATGAGCTTAGTAAAAATGTGCTAATTTTTTTTTTATCAAATGCATATTTAAATAAAATCATACTGGCAATGAATTTAATTTTTAACTGCTTACAAAAAGAAGTCGCAAGTGAATAAATGTTACATGCAATGCATTTTGTACCATAGAAAACAAAATCAGAAGGTAAAGTTCGGTGTGGTCTTTTTTCTAAGTAAATGATAATAGAACTGCGCACGCAGAGGGTTCTACCAAAGGTCTTTTGACACATATTTGTTTACTTTTATTTTATTAGATTAATGCCCAATTTTCAGGACAGTAATTAAATTTAAATTAAGTTAATTTTCATAAAAACTTAAATCGTATTTGAATACAGATTCATTTTTTGAGTTTTATTTTAAGTCTTATTTAAATAAGATAAAAGTATGGTAGCACTACTAAATACAAAAAAATATCATAAAAAAGTATAATTATTTACAAGGTGGTCTCAAAAAACAGCTGATTGTTATTGCTTTGCCTCTTGTTGTTGTATTGTCGTGATATTGTGGCCACCTTGCTAAAGTATTACAATAGAAACTTAAGTTGAAATTAAGTGTACCACATCGGTGAATTAAGTTTGATTTAAGTATTTAGTGAAGAACAGAATTTTGTATTTAAAACGATTTTAAACATAAATGTGTTTTAATATCAATCCTGAAAATTGGCCATAATACTGGCATATCCCTTTCCGACCCAGGCTACACATACGTGTAGGTAAATTTAACGTATTTTGAAGAGAGAAGTTTATATATAAATATCTAACTTTTCCTACTTCTTTTAGTCTCTACATGTTATGTGTTATCTCTAAATCGTTGTCTTATAAGTTTTTGCGAAGTTTAGTTTAGTATTTGTGTAAACGCGGGCAAAAAAGATGATCATGTTTCGCAGTGCGGAAGACAAGATATGAAAGTATCATTATTTTGTTTAAATTACACTAAATATATGAATATTTTGTTATTAGTTTGTAACAAAAGCATCATACATTTAAATAATATGCAAATATTTTAAAATGCACAAAGAATTTTTGTGTTTTTTGTGAGCACAATGTGTACCTACACATATGTGTAATATGGGTTTCTACTACCTCAATTTTGCGAAAGAAAACTGTGATTAGGTGCAAGCGTTTTTTGAGGACTTTGCCAAATAATTCCTTTATATTTTTTGTGCGGTATTTTACCAGCTTACTACTTTTGGAGCGATTGGCGGAAATGAATGTGCATGGAACAGGCACAATGTAAACAAGTCGTTTGCGGAAACTAACAAGTCATTTTCGCAAGCAAAAAGAAGGATAATTTTTTGAAAATATAGCCCATAAAACAATAAAAAAAACAAAATTAAATCAAAATATTTACAATCGTGAGCAAGTTACCTTTAATTTAAGTACCCACACAAAGATATAAGTAGAGGGGACACTTTTTTTTTGTCCAGAGGGCCCCAAAAGTCCTGCCCACTCCAAATTTTTTTCCCGTACAATTACCTATAATTCGAGTACCTACACATAACACTAAGTGGTCGGGGCCGTTTTTTTGGATTTAGGGGGCTCACGGGCCTCAGCCCCCTTAAATTTTTAATTTGTTTTGTTTTTTTTTCCATTTCCAGAGGGATAACAAGTTTTTTTTCGTATGCCCCGTAAACTACACTTTTGCCAAAAAATGCTAATATTTTGTCCAAGTGAAGTCCCAAGGTACACATATGTGTATGTCCTGTTTCTAAGGACTTGGGCTTTTTATGTACATTAAAAATTCATTTTTATGTTATCTTAGGGCGAATTATCATATACAGAAAATTTCATTGAAATCCAAAAACTTTGAAATTGCTTGGGTCGGAAAGGGATATATATTTGTGATAAAATAAATTGAATATCGTCATATAGCATATACGTAGCTATTTATTTACGATACCACCCAGAAGTGTTAAATGCGAACATTGGTTTCGTTTGCAATAAAATAAGGTATCGACTACCAGACGTTATTAATTTGTTTTAGAAGCTTTTAAAAACATAAGTCTTAATACATACCCAGTAAAAACTTCGCCTACAAAATAATGTGTTGAGTAGTCAGAATAACATAAGAGCACTAGTTACATTTCTACTGAAAGAACCAATGAATTAAACAAGGGATGTCCCAAAATGAGCGCATTCAAAAGTAAGTCATTATTTTTTTTACCTACATACATCCTGTTGTAAAACCTCTTGTTTTTTTTCAACAAAATATTTAAATATAAACTTTTATGTATATGCATTATATTTCTTTTAAAATTTCAATTACCTACTATGTACCTATTCGAATTGATTTGGAGTGTACTTACAAAATGCGTTTGCATTGACAAAATAATACTTTTGCTTTTGTTTTCTACTTTTGATGCTGTTTATGCATTAATATGTTCTTAAGTTGTAATTCAGACATACTTACATACCTAATACTTATTTATCAACAGACAACAATGCAATAAAAAAAAGTATTTATTAATCTCTGCACTCAATGTAATTATAGGTATAGGTGCTTGTAATAATTAACGGCTTATTTATTTATTTAAAATTGTTTCTTTTACTTACTTTTCACTCAAATATTAAAAAATTCAATTCGAATTTAGGTACATACTAGAATTAAAATTTTTTTTCTTCGAACCTGAAAAGTTATAAGCGCTAATTGTTTTGAACTAAAGCTAAACTTAAAGTAAAATTAAGTTGATGTATAATTAAGATAAAACAAAAATTAAGTTAATTTGAATAAATCTTGACTAGAGGAAATTTACTGAACACATCCAAAAAAAAGGAGTTAAAGAAGTTGTTATACATAGATGTAGTTATAGAACAAATCTACTAAATAATGAGTTAAAGAAGCTTTCTTTTGAAAAAGTAAGCGACGTTGTACTGGGTAATTATTCCATGTTACTTTAAAAGAATACATTTTACTGCTTTATTTTGTAATAAGTTTAATTTTCTTCATGAATAAATTTGTTTCAATACCTAAACATTAACATTCAATTATAAATATATGAATTTTAAAAATTGGCTTTCATATACGAAATCCCGATCTGTCCCGGGATCCCGTTTTTTTGAATTAAAAATCCCGAATCCCGGGGTTCAAAAGACCTGGTCCCATTTGGCACCCCTAATCAGAAGCAACCCTGCAGGCAATTCAGTTAACTTTCAATTAATTTAAAGCTAACTATTTCTCAAGTAGTGGTGGTTGACAATTGGATTACTTTTATATGTAATTAACTAACTTTTTTAACATTGCGATGTCCTAGGAAGTAGTCAATTGTCCGACCCTGCATTACTTTCAGTTAACTTTAAGTTAACTTTTTGTAGCTAGCTATAAACTCAATACTTTAAGTTAGCTTTAAGTTAAGTTAGTTTAAGTTAAGGCCGATCTATGAATGTTATTCATTGGATGAATACTTTCAAAAAAATAAAAAAATTTTATTTTTTATTTTATTTTCTTTTATTTCTTTTATTTTATTTTATTAATCAAAGTTGTTTTTATTCAACTTTTTTTTTAACCAGAGTCGCTGGCGGGAATCGATCCCGCAACCTCGGCGCTGATAGACTTGCTCACTACCAGCTAGCCTACTGGGGCAGTCTAGGTTTTGAATAAAAAAACTATGTTTTTTGCCATTACTCAATTAACAGCGTAAATATGAGATTAAATTGTCATAACATAACAACAATAACAACGTTGATTTTTTTGCTAACGACTTGGCTCTCACTACTTAAAATATACAACACAGTGTTTGTATACACTTTGGTTAATGTAAATTTTGCATTGCGTAGTAGTTGGCTTTAAGTTAGTCTATACAAGCTAACTTAAAGTTGGGTTTTTTTGTAGTTAGCTACTCATTTGACGGCAGGGAAATGATATGCGTTTTTTTTGTAGACAAACGCACACAAATACAAATATTGAAGCTGAATTGACTTGTGTAAGAAAAAAATAGTTCTCAAGAAAAAAATCGAATCAATGCTGCTGTTTGCTTTTTATTTTAGTTTGGTTTTCTTAAATATGGGATTTAGAGAAAAATTGGTTACACAAAAGTTGTTGCAAACTTCATAAGTAACAACATCTTAGTAAACAATTTTTATGTAAAATTAATATTTTCTAAGTTATGAGGCATAAAAGTCGGACTTTACGATTTTTCTCCAACTTTGGCGGACGTGAAGGACGGCTTAGCCTTTGCCGATTGTCCTAAAATTTTTTTGGTGCCGTTTTTTATTAATACTTATTGAATTGGGGGGGTGAGAGCATGAAACAATAGAAAACAAAAATGCTCCATAAGTTAACGACCACCCTAATATAGTATGTTGTACATATTTAATTTTGAAGTGAATTTCTTTTTCTTTCTCAAATTATTTCTCTTGTCTCGCTAATTCGGACATTCCGATATTTCGGACACCACATGGTTTTTAATTGTCCGGATTATTGAGATTATACTGCACTTCGACTTTACTCCAAAGTATTTAATTCATATCTTTAACAGGGATAATCTCTTTCTTGCTCTGTTTAATTAAGTTAAAAACATCGGCATTCTTGGTAAACAGATTATCACAAAATTGAATTGAAATCAAAGCTGAATTGACGGCAAGCAATGCATCGCGATGACTCCAAGAAATTTAACAATTTGTAATATTTCTGTATTAGCAATTTTATAAGTATGTTATCACCAGAAATATGCTTTAAAAAACGCGTTTTATGCGCATAAAATATTCAGTCAAAGCTTGAAAATATGCCCTGAAAATTCTAAAAAATGGCCCCAAAAAATTCTAAAACTTCTAATTTGAAAACAAAATATTCAACAATTTAATAACAGTTCCATTTAATAACAACAATCCTAAAATTATAATCAGAAAAGCCCAAACTCCAATATATCTACAGACGAATTTTAGAGATGTTACCCTATTTGGAAACTACAGGCAGTAATCGGCTCACATAAACAAAGTTATGTAAAGAGGTAAAATTCATATCAGAGTTATTTGTGCCGAATATGTTCTAGATATTAACATCCACATGAGATTTATTGTCTTAAAGGGATTTAAAGGACGGTCGCTAAATTGTGTATTAATTCTAACTAAAAAAAAATTTAATTTGCAGTTAAATATACAAAATATTTTAATGGTTTACGGACAAAAATAGTCTAATTTGTAAAAAAGTGTGTAGAGTTTTTTTCCCGGAGTTTTTCGATTCCCGGGAAAGCGGGAAACTTTTTTAAATTTCCCGGGATCCCAGGATACCGCTCCATATAAATGATACAAAGTAAATTTGTTTAAAATTAATGAAAAAAACTTTTATAAAAAACGTAAGAGAACTTGTTTACAAAGTAAGTAAATGAAATGCTTAAATACTACAAAAATGAATTGAAGATTAAAGAGGAACTTGAATTATTATAACCTTACGGCTTTATATGTAAATTCCGTATTATTATACTCTAGATACAAGATAAAAAGATAGCAAAAACATAACAATTTAATTCATAAAACAATAATATAAACAAACAAAAATTGAGGTACGCAAGATATGAGATCAAAAAGTTAATTCATAAAATAGTTTAAATATTTTAAATAAATATATTAACATTTTTGAACGGCTTAGGAAATAACTGACACACTCAAAGCGCTTAGTAAGTCGTCAAAAAGTATATTTCTGATTTTATTTACTAATTACCATGTTTCCGAAAAATTTCGTTCATTTTTTACCGCGGTTGGATAAATAGTTAAAAGTGCACCGTTTTAGAATGCTAATTTTTTTTATAAACAACCCTATAAAGTATATATATTCTGGGTCCTTATGAGGAGAGAAGTTGATTTAACGATGTCCGTCTTACGTTTGATATGTGTTTTCCGAATACTCAAGACATGATAGCGGCTAGGTTGTTTTATATTTATGTCACATATAGTCCACTATTTCTTGCTATTGAAATTTAGCCAGATCGGTCCAAAAATGGATGAGATATGAGCAAAAAACCACGACTACCTCTAATTTTTTCCAAAATCCCTTGTTGTTGTATTTTTAATACTTTTTTTCTGTATATCTGGAGAACGGCAAGAGCCAAAGTTTCCAAATTAGGTACACACAATAAAGTTATCAGTACACAGCATCCCACAAAATGTGGAATACTGTATAAAAACCTGATTTTTTCGACTGTCATATGACCTATGGTTATCCCTTATATATATCAAAAGATCGGAAATCTTTATTAAAAAATATTTTCAGAAAATTTTTGGAAAATCGGCTCACATACAAAAAGTTATGACCAAAATTAAATTTTTTTTAAATCCCCACTTTCGGGAACCATAGGTCTTCCCGAGTCCAAGCTTTATAACCCAACTAACTGGTAAATTTATTCTTAAACACGTCGGTATATAAATCTGTCAAATCGGTTAAAAAATTGCTGAGTTATAATCAAAATACTGAAATCCCAAAAATTTCTCTTATTTATAATTAAGTTTGTTTTTATTTATTATTTTTATAATTAAGTTTGTTTAAATATAAGTATGTACATATATGTACGTTAGGGCGGCTCGATTTGTAGGGAGTGAACAAATTCACCAATTTCCCTATGATTTCCGTATTCTATGGGTTATTCCATTAAAATTTGCCGAAGGAACCATACCTCTATCGTTAAAATCGAGTCCCCTACTTTTTGTTGGTAAAAAGTTCAAAAGTATCTATCAACCTAGTATCAAAAAAAAATATTCAATTTGAGTGTTGTAAAAGACAAAATGTGAAAAAAAACATTATTTTTTCTGAAAGTCTTGTTTGCTTTCAAGTCTTGGTGTTTTCGTACGGCTCTCTAATGTCGTCGCCATAGCGCCTTTTACATTCTTTCCTGCAAATCGTTTAGCAGTGGCAGCCAGCAATTGGACATGTCTTCCCGTTCCTTGAATGTGTAAAGGAATTTGTGGATCATCAAACGTTGGCACTTCGTAATTTTAATATCCAAATATCCAAAAAAATGGCCATGAAAGTAATATTCTTGGACAAAATCATGAAAAAAATGGAAAAATGCTCCAAAATTTGGACAAAAATGCCCGTAACTTTTTTTTGTAAATTGATCAAAATGAGCTCACCTTTCCAACGCGCCTACTGGCGATTAAACGATAGTTTTTGAGTTATGGATGTGAACGTGTAGGTAATATTTCATACGAACGTCAATTTGGGAAAAAATCTACCAACAAAAAGTAGGGGACTCGATTTTAACGATAGAGGCATGGTTCCTTTGGCAAATTTTCATGGAATAACCCATAGAATACGGAAATCATAGGAAATTGTCGAAAAATAAATCGACCCGCCCTAATGTACGTATATACCTATAACCCAATTTTATGGTAATATTATTCTTAAGCCCGTTGGTATATAAATCTGTAAAATAGGTTAAAAATGGTTAAGTTATGAGCAAAATACTCAAAAAAAGGACTAAAAAACATTAAATTTTTATAAAAACTAAAATTCTAGAGCTGTAATATGACCTTATCATACGTTTAAGATATCAAAATATCGGAAATCTTTAGAAGAACATACTTGCTGAAAAACTCGGAAAATCGGTAAAAAAAGTAATGTCAAAAATATAGTTTTTTTTTGAAATACCTATTTTCGGGAACCATAAAACTTCTCGACCAAAGTAAATGGTAATTTTATTTTTTAAGATGTCGGTTTGAAAATGTGTCAAATCGGTTACAAAATGGCCGAGTTATGACCAAATACTGAAATTCGATCAAAACTAAACTTGCTATATATTAATTAAACTTTTAATATAAGTATTTAATACCACGCAAACATGTGCAAATAATTAAATAAAACTAAACGACATATATAATATAAATATACATGTACATATATATATATATATATATATATATATATATGTATATATATATATTTATATATATATATATACATATTTTTAGATAAATATATAAACTTCTGTTCTTTCCAAGCCATGGTGAAGGGTATATAAGATTCGGCATAGCCGAATATAGCACTCTTACTTGTTTTTATTTTGGTTTCCCCGCACTTCACGGGTATCTTAACCAACACAAGTTGAAAAAAATTTGTGTTTATCACCTAACAGACATATCGCACCTTCATTGAAACATAGTCATATCTCAAAAAATAAAAAATTGTAAGTTACTTAAGCAAAGTGTTCCTTCATACCTTCTCGTATAACATCTGAAACTGAACCAAAGTTATAGCAAAATATATTTTTAAATCGGTACATTTTGAAAACTTTAATCGCATTTTACCAAGTTCGTTTGTTTTTGTAGATATGTTGCAATAAAGGAGCGATATGTTTAGGTATCTCCTATTCTTTTGAATTAATGTTCTTTATTAACTCTTCACTTTACTAAGTTTAATTATCAACTGCTGTACTGTCCATTCTGCTTTAAGCAGATTTATTGCATCAGGAGACATTGATTTACGTACATATGTACTCACTTCTTGTAATGGATCTAATCAACAACCCATCCACAGATGCTAATTTTAAGAGAATAGAAAACTAAATTTCAAAGTATAATTAGCTGTTTTCCTAAACTATGAGGAATTTTTTATTTCCCGGGATCCCGCAAGAAAAATCCCGGGAAAGCGGGAAATAAAATAATCGAAATTCCCGGGAAAACCCCTATTTGTTATGAAAAAATTCAAGGGTGTTGCCAATACCTAAAATTAAAAGCCCTTCGGGTTGTAATGATTATAGGCCAATTAATATAGTGTCCGTCTGCCCTAAGGTTTTTGAAATGATAATGAATTCCCAGCTGCTGGATTAAATCAATAAGAGGAGACTGCTGTCTGAGTATCAATCGGGATTTTAAGGAAACATAATTCCACTACCCAGATGCTGGATATTTTACATGGAATACGAAGCGGGCTAGAGGAACATAACTTTGTAGCTTTAGCAGAGCATTTGAGTCAATTTCACATGAGGAGGTTCTAAATAAACTGTTTAGAATTCAGGTTTACGAAAACTGCTTGTCGGTTGATTGAAGCCTTTTTAACGCATAGGACACAATTTGTACAACTTAGTCTAAGTAGATCATCTACTGAATGCATCTCAGGAGGTGTACCCCAAGGTACAATTTTGGGACCATTGTTGTTTTTAATTTATGTAAATGATATCTTTTTATCTGTAGTTTCATTAAAAGGTTACCTTTATGCTGATGACTTTCAGTTGGTGGGTATAGAGAAATCTGGGAATGAATAAATTAGTAATGTTAATCGTGATTTGCAGAATATACAAAGGTGGTGTAATACGAATTTTATTACCTTAAATATTGTTAAGTCGAAAGTTGTTAACTTTGGTAATATGAACGAGAACTTTTTTTAATATTGTACATGGTGACATGCCTCTATTGATAAGGATTTGTCTTTAAGCCAACACATTGGCTTTATGATTCATCGGGTTATAATTACATTACGTAGACTTTATAGTGTTCCCTGTAACCTATCATTTGAGGTTAGAAGAGAATTGGTCATGTTTTGTTGATGCCACTTATCTCTTATGGCTTAGAAGTTTAAAGTGGAATAAAAGCAGCTAATTTGTTAAGGGTTGAAAGATGTTTCAACAGAGTGATTAGATATGTTTATGGATTGAGGGCTTGGGACCATGTCCCGGCATATGTGTTTGATTTTTGCGATGCAGTTTTAGGGACTTTGTAAATCATAGATTATTAATATTGTTTTACAAATTTCAAGTGTTTTTATCAATAATAAAAACTGGGAATTAAGCACGAATAACAAAATCTTTTGAAATTAGTTTTACAAAATGTTTAAAACTTCTTCTCCATCTTTTCTTGTGTCAATCAACGAGAACTCACTGTTTGTTGTGTCCTCGTTTTCATACAATGGTTATGCAGAGATCATTTGTAGTTCGTGTGACTAGATTGTGGAATTCAATATTACCATATGAAAATAAGAATTTTTCTTATACTTTTAAACAAACAAAAGACTACTTTTATTGTTAATAAGTCGATAGAAGGTTTTGTTTTTTTTTTTTGCAGAATGTTACAATATTTTGGTTACCACTTTCATAACAGTTACAGATAGGGATAGTAAAACATATTTAAAAATGCATTATTAAAATAAGTTTAATTAATATTTTATAATTGAATTGTCAAATAATTTAACTCAATTAAATTGGCCTATATTGGCTTACGATTATATGTGAATAAATAAATAAATAATTGGTTGGCCATGTAAATAATTGTAGAATGTAACTGGCACCAGCCAAGTCTAGTCAACAAACTTAAATATTTTAAAGAAGAAATTTGCTAAAAAAAAATGTAACCTTAATCTTTTTCTTTTTTTTAGATAAATTTTATCAAAGCGGCCAAGTATAGCAAATAACATTTGATCTGCAACACTTTAAAGGCATTAAAGGGGTTGTTAAATATAAGACGACACAAACTAGACCTGCCCTTGAAAAATAAATTGTTCCTATCTTGGGAGATTCCATGGTTAAGCAGTAATTCAAATACATGGATATGAAATACGTATTTAAAATACAAAATACGTATTTCATACATTCCCAAAATGCTCCAGTATTTTTTTTCCAATACTTTTGGTCTCAAATTTACATTTACTATTAAAAAATAACAAATAAGTTGTTTCACACAATAATCCCTGTAAGAAGTCAAACACATTTTTAAGTAACTTCAAACTGGTTTATTAATAACCACATCTAGTTGATTAAGTGACTTTTTTCCTTGTCGCTGACTCATTATTTTAACATAGGCATGTCATAGGCAGTAGTCAATTGACCATCTTTGCCTGACTTTTTAACTGACTTCTAACTACTTATTTTCCAACCAATTTGTAGTTAATTTATATTATAGTCGGTTTATAGTAAATTATTTAAAAACCACTTTTTGAATGCATTTTTAAATTTTAATTTTAACTCAGTTTTGTCAAAAAATACATATATATTTATTTACATATATATAGAAATAATTATTATAGTATCCCTGTAGGAAATGTCACTAGTGAATCTGTTTATTATATCCCAGACAATTTTATTTACTATAGACATTTAACATGTGCGTGTCATTGGAAATCTACTACTGACGTTGGCTCTATTGATTAGGTAGTTCTTTTTGGACCATATGTAGACATTGCACCCAGAGAATCAGTAGTACATATTAAAAAATCTAGTCAACACTTTTGATACTTTTTTAAAGTAGATTTCGAAATGAAAATTGTTTTTTTAACATTTAATTATATTATTAAAAAAAAGTTAAAATGCGAACTCATTACAAACACTTCGTTCACAATGTCGCCAAAAATTCACCAGAATACTTGACAAAACTGTTGACTTGGAGACACTTGAACCCAGGTTTCCTTCAGGGATAAAACAAAATATTACAATAAGGCACCTGTTTACAACAAAAATTTCACATCAAATTGCTTCAAGACTTCTTGGAATCTTCAAAAATCTTTGGCCAAAATTTCTTGACGATCTGGCCTAAGCAACCAGTGAAATGCGCATAGGAATAGCTTATCCCTTCAACAATAAATTTCAGTGTTTTTATCAAGAATAAAAATTGGGAATTAAGCACGACAAACAAAATCTTGTAAATTAAAAATTTTGTATTCCCAAAAAAACTTCTTTGATAATATTTAATTCTATTATTTTTTTATTATAACTTCATGACTTATAACTTCTTTTGTTTTCATTTTCAATATGTTTGATTGATATCAAAATGTATTAACAAAGTGACCTCAGTACTACAACAATGAAACAATTGAAAAAACAACAGGCATTTTGTTGCTAGAATTGAGATGGCAAATGTCAAAATGACTTATTAAAAAAAGTAAATAAACAAAAAAAATGACACCAAACGTCACACCCGAAGTAAATCGCTGCAAACAGCTGCGCTTGTGAGGTCACTTTATTAGTACATTCTGATTGATATCTTCATGAGATTTAAACCAATTTGTAGTCATTTGCAAAACAGTTTATTTATATTTAGCGTTGTTTATCAACCGACTATTTTATTTACTACAGGGATGTTCTTTAGCCACTACTGAACAACATATGATTTAACATAAAAAAAGGATCTTGTATTTGTATTCCGTGTTTTAATAAACAACATAAATTAATTTTGTATTTTAAATACACGACATAAAATTGTTTAGTATTTTATATACGTGAACTGAATGTATTTTATATTTTATGTTTCATATACGTCGATGCATGTATTTTGCCCAACACTGGCTGGTTCTAATTTTCTTTATTAGTATCTAAAACAAACAGTGTAATTTTTTCAGTTATTCGGTCAACGGGAGCACGTCCCTAAAAGCGATTAAGGTCCGTTTTCACAACTTACCGATAGCTAAAGGTAGGATTTTATCGGCCGTATAAAAACTGTTCTATTGGTAAAATTTTACTTTAACCCGCCAGGTAGGATGAACCTTTATTTTCTATATCACTCACTTTAAGATAAGTAAAGTTTTAACAATGGAACACTTTTTTTAAGGCCAGTTAAAGTCTACTTTTAGCTATCGGTAAGTTGTGAAAACGGGCCTAAATATTATAAATCATATGAGAAAATATCTTTTCAAAATTACCGGATACCTTATTAGTGTTTGTATGTACATCCCTCAGAAATTAATCTTATAGTCTACGCAGATTAGAAATATGCAAGCCATTGTCATTTTTCTAAGCGATTGATTAAAACGTTTTTAACACATAAAAAACTGTTAGACATTCAGATTTTATTTCGTTTAAAATATACTAAAAAAAAATGACCACAACTTTAAAATTACTGTGTTAAAAATATAATTTTCTCTAGAATTTAAGCCAAGTTTTAAACATTTGAGGCCTTATTCATAAACAATATTCCGTGCTTATAACACGGGGGTTAATGTTTGAGTTCGTATATTTAAGCAAAAAAGAAAATTGTATTACATGCATATTTGCACGTTTTGAAAATTGTTCAATTAATTTCCCACACGATTTTTTAATAAGCGGATTGAGTATGTTTTTAAATGCTAATGAACGCTATTAAAGCCACTAAAAAAATTATTTTTTGAGAGCTGGTCTAGTACAGACACAGGACATAGAAAAAACTTGTTGATAGCAGAATATCGCATGGCAACGACGGAATCATCCCATCCAATGCACAAATGTTCAAATAAGACATAAGAAATAAATCCTTAAAGACTGAAAAATTACTGATTGAGTAATGTGCCACGTGCAACAAAGAGTTTTTTTAGTTTTTACTTTGATTTGAAGGCAAATAAATAATAGTATGTTCTTGCTAGATGTGATATATCACACACACACACACACACACAGACAAACAAAATCAGAAGAAAGTTATCACCACGAAGAAAGTAACTACCGTTCCAAATATCTTTCTCGTGCATGTGTGTTGTGTATTTGTATTTTTTTTTTTTTTGTTCTTTCTGCCTTTCTTAAGCTATTTATTTCTAAATCAATTTCTACGTGAATTTAATTTTATTCCCGTAGAAAAAGTTAACTGACTTTTTTGCTATCACTGCTTAATTTTTTCTCTTATTTTTCTTTCTCATTTTTCTGATTTTCAAAACATTCAGTTTTTTATATTAATAATGACTTTTTAAATTTTTACAAACTTAAATTAAATATTTTCTACAGAAATGACAATAAGTTGCGCTCCTCTGGTAATTATTTTGTAAATCGGTTACTATAGTGTACAATTAAGTGTTGTTTGTGACACTAAATTAAACATTTTTTTTTTAATTATATTATTGCCTTAGCTTGGACAACTCTTACCTTTATCCAACGTCTTTACAATAAAAATATGGATCATTATATGTACTTCAAAAGTATTTTTAGGATCTAAAATAGAAAATGCGTCAGTTAAATCGGGTTGTATATTCTTAATACATTCCATTAGCATTGAGAGAGTTCAAAGAAGATTTTTTAAAACTGCTTTTTCTTTTTTAATTTCACAACATGTTTGTCATCTACTGCTACTTATAGTCAGTATTGCCAATTTAGCCATTTAGTGGCTAGATTTAGCCATTTTTTACCTTGTTTAGCCATTAAAAAATGAGTTTAGCCATTAGCCAGTTTTCAAATTGTTTAGCCATAAACATTTGTTTGCCGTTTTTCTTTTAAAATAATGATTTTTATTATTTTTTTATAAAAATTTATAAAAGTATAAAAAATATTTTTACCAATTGAAACGAATTTAATTTAAGCCACAACTTTTACAAATGTCTTTCAAAAAACAGGAACGGTATTTCAATACATATTAAATTTATAAAATGGACCAACACAAACAACACTTTTTCTTGTCGGAAGTATTTCAATACTTTTAGAAATTTCAGAATTTACTATAAAGTTTATCTCACTTCCGTGGTCTAATGCTGAAATAGAGAAGGTATTTTCCAAGTAAACATCATTAAAAGTAAATTGAGAAATAGGTAACATTAAGCAACCGTTAATTTAATCTGATCAATTAGGAAAATATTTTAACCATAACATTAACAAATTTATATCCACACCACAATAGTGGAGAGAGTACTATGCATGTGTGCTAATGCTTGTTACACCTTAAAATATTGGTCACACTTAGGTATACAGATCGACTTAGAATCACTTTTTGATTCGAATTAACGATGTCCATCCGGCTGGCTCGCTGTCCATGTAAACCTTTGCACAAAGTACGGGTCGTAAAATTTGATACATAGGTTATAATGTGGTGTGGGGTATCATATACTCGGGTGCGACCGACTATTATTTCTTACTTGTTTTTCATTGTAGATTTACACTCAAAAGGTTGAGCAAATGTTGTCATGATTATGATTTACCTTCTTAATATTTAAAACTAAAAAGCACGAGTGATTCCTATGAGATGAACAATAACGACATCGAATTTATCGATGATTTAATTTTTTATATGCTAAAATATTTAATTTACGTTTATTCTTATGTAAAAATTTCATCTTAACTAACAATTTAATTGAACAAAATTTTTAACGATTTTTTTTTTGTTTTGTTATTGAATTTTAATGTGTTTTTATTTAAACAAAAGTTTTTATCGAATTTTCAGCCATTTATTTCCGTAAATTTAGCCATTTTTGGTCACCAAGTTTTGGCAACACTGCTTTTAGTCGATGATTCAAAGTTTAAATGGAAATTGAAAATCAGTGAAACTGTGAAGAAAAATGTGTTTTACACGGATAGAATTATTTACTATTGGGCTATTCACAAGGTACTCATAAAGTTGTAAAGTCATATGTCTTAAAATAATTACAAGAAATATATATATGACTGCTGTGGGCAAGCGCTTATAATTTACGACGAAATAATGAACACAGCAATTGTAAAAAAATATTTAGGACATTATGACGATATGACTTGATAGCACAACTTGTGAATAGCCCATATGTACATGATCAGAAAATATAACTTGAACCAAAAAAAATTTTGCATAATCTCGTATAAGCCAAAAATTACTTATTCTAATTATATGTGTATTTTGGTTAAAGCAAAATGTTTCTTTATTTAAAAAAAATTTACTAAATTCGAACGAATTAATTAAAATCAAGAATTTATTTTGGTTTTTCCTGTTTAAGAAACGAAATTGATTACTTAAGAATGTAAACTTTTTTCCGTGTGTTTTGTATGAGGTTTATGAACAAATAAATTGCTTCCTTTTAATTTGATTTTCAAAATTTATTAAAATATTGTTCAATGCTTAAAGTTTACATATGTAGTTAAAATAAAACAAACGGTTCTTTTTTTTTTGTACAAATAAATTTGCCTAAATAAAAGATGCAGCACGGCAGTAACAAATACTTATTCTCCTTTCAAAGATCACCAAACAATTGAAATGTCTTTAAATATTCAACAAGAACTTACAAAAAAATACACACATTCATATAAATATATAATTAATTTTCTCATTTGATAAAAACCAGTTTTGAGTCAAAATCATTACATATTAACATCAGATAAATTCAATAATGAGACAAACGTAAATGCAAAATAACAAACTAAAGTGTGTACACGGAAAACAAATTAACTTATAAAACTTAGATCATAAAAGTATAAAATGAAAATAAATATGTATTTAATAAATAAACCATTTAGGTCTACCCTGAACTCGACACAACCATTCACCTGACCACCGACGCCAGAAATGTTGTTTTAGTTTCTCCACCACTTTCCATCTGTTGAGACGATCGATATTAACATCAAGCAAATCATCCTCGGGAACGCATAAGGTAGGCTCGCCAATCAAAAAATGCGCTGGGGTAAGGGCATAACAATCAGATGGTTCTGAGCTTAGCGGACAAAGTGGTCTGGAATTAAGGCAACTCTCAATTTGTGACAAGAGCGTAGATAATTCTTCGTAAGTAAGTATACGATTCCTCATTATCCTTTTTAAATGATGTTTGGTAGATTTTACGCCGGCCTCCCAAAGACCACCGAAATGTGGTGAGGCTGGCGGGATAAAATGCCATGTCGTACCATTGGAAGCAAGTCGTTCTAGTATATCATTAGGAATTGAGGATTTATTTCGATTGTAAAGAATTTGAAGTTCTTTGTTTGCTCCAATAAAGTTTGTGCCACAGTCAGAATATAGATCGGTGCAAATACCTCGACGAGCTACAAAACGTCGGAATGCGGCCATAAAATGTTCGGTTGATAAACTAGTAACCACCTCTAAATGTAATGCTTTGGTAACCATGCAAATAAATAAACATATATAACCCTTGGTTGTTACTGCGTTGCGTGCTGTAGACTGCTTTATGGTTATTGGACCGGCATAATCTACACCACTATGCCTAAAAGGACGAGAGGGAGTTACGCGAACACTTGGAAGAACACCCATCATTTGTTGTGCAGTTCTAGCATTATACTTAAAACAGGTAATACATTTTCGTAGAACCAGCTTTGCAATGCTTCTCCCAGAAATAATCCAGTATTCTCTTGCCACATACGATTGCATTTGAATTAGGCCGCCATGTAAAGTTTTAACATGGGCATCTAGAAAAATGAGATATGATAATGGATTTTGTCTTTTAAGTAAAATTGGATGTTTGGAACAGTAATTCAAATCAGAGTTTTGTATTCTACCCCCTACTCGTAAGATTTTGAAAGAGTCAATAAATGGACACAACTTAGAAACTGTAATATTCGTGTAAATTTGACCTTTTAATTTAAGTTCTTTAATTTCATCGCTGAAATCAATTTCTTGTGAAATTCTTATAAGTTCAAATCGTGCGTATTTAAGCTCATTGGTAGTGAGAAATCCTGTCATCTTACTGTAACCTTTTTCGAGAGATTTTTTCTTATAAAATTCAAAAATAAAATTATTCTTATAACGAAGTATGTAGGCATTTACACGTATAAGCTTGCTCAGGGAGGAAAATTTAAACAACAGTTCGGGATAGTCTTTAACTTCTACATCAGTATGGTGTACATTTAAAATAGGATTGGATTGCACTTCATCAGTTACATCATAATTAAGTTTAGGCTGCTTTGGCCAATTTATTTGCAACTCCTTAAGCCACTTCGGACCACTCCACCATAGGCTATGTTCAACAAGTTCCTTAGCTGAAATTCCTCTTGAAGCACAGTCCGCAGGATTATCTCTTGTTGAAATATATCGCCATTGTGATGTGGTGGATTTACGTTGAATTTCTGCCACCCTATTTCCCACAAAAACCGGCCACCTCGATGATTGTCCTCTAATCCAGGAAAGTACTGTAGTACTATCAGTCCAAAAAAATACTTCAGAAATTTCTTGATCAATTGAAGATGATATTCTTTCCACCAGTTTGACCAATAAACTAGCTCCACATAACTCCATTCGAGGTATAGTTAAACGCTTTAAAGGACCAACTTTAGTTTTTGATTGAAGAAGATTTATTGCTACGTAGCCCTCCTCAGAAATAGTCTTTGCATAGACCACAGCAGCATAAGCAAGTTTAGAAGAATCACAAAATCCGTGTATTTCAGTTTTGACATTTTTATTCAATCCAATCCACCGTGGTATTTTTATTTCTTCAAGAATCCTTAAGTTTTGTCTATATTCTAACCATTTTGCTCTCAGATTTTCAGGCACCTCATCATTCCAGTCAATACCTAATAGCCATAAATTTTGGAATTCTATTTTTGCTAGTATTGTCGTAGGGGCTAGCCAGCCAAGCGGATCATAAAGTTTCGCGGCATCCGACAACAAACTCCTTTTCGTAACAGTGTTACTAGTATTGGTAAAATTGGTTTTAAAGGAAAAGTAATCATAAATGGTATTCCATTCGAGGCCTAAGGCTTTGACTGTATTTGATTCATTGAGTTCAAAAATATTTGCATTTTCTCTAAATTTTACAGGAATAAGATTGAGAAGTTCTTTTGAGTTGGTAGTCCATTTTCTTAAGTTAAAACACCCCTTTTTCAACATTTTATATAATTGTTGGTGTAATTCAAAGGCTTCTTGTATGTCATCTGCACCGGAAATGACATCATCGACATAAGTATCAGTATCGAGAACTTTACTTGCTAAAGGAAAATTATGCTTCTCATCAATTGATAATTGTTTTAAAACTCTAATTGACAAAAAGGGGGCTGGAGTTGTACCATATGTTACCGTGGAAAGTTTGTAAATATAAATATCATTTGAATTTGCATTCCTCCATAATATTTGTTGATATTTCTGTTGCTCTTCTACTACTCGAATTTGGCGAAACATTTTCTCAAGATCTGCCCGAAATCCAATTTTAAAACGTCGCCACCGAGTTATAATTGTCGGAAGATCGTTTTGTAATGCAGGGCCAGCAGCTAATTCTTCGTTTAAGCAGGATTGAAGAGATCGCTTACAGCTACCATCAAAAACAACTCTAAGCTTAGTTGTAGAACTATTTTCTTTTAAAACACCGTGGTGGGGTAAAAAGAAACCATTTTTTTCCAAATCCCGCGGATAAGACCCGACCTTCTTCATATGCCCAAGTCTCTCATATTCCTCCATAAATTCCTTATAAAGTTTACCATAGGAAGTATTTAAATTACACTTTGCCTCAACATTTTTTAAGCGAGAAAGTGCACTGTAGTCTGTGTGATTAAATATTGGTAGAGAGCGACCTCTTAATAACGTTTTAAACGGTAATGAAACTGTATAACGACCACTAGAGTCACGAGTTGTGGTTTTCCTAAAATGCTGTTCACATAATTCTTCCTCTTCCGTAAAAACGCGTTTCTTCAAAAATTCCTCTTGTTCCCAAAATGCACGTAGCTGCTGATCCAATGAGCAAATATTGACATTTATATTATTAGCATATGATATAGTTGCGGTCGGACCGGAAACTATCCAACCAAAATGTGTAAGTTGCAAAAAAACACTATTACTAAACTTTTTTTGCTTTGGTAGAACAATGTTTCCATAGACATCACCTCCAAGTAGCAAATCTATTTCACCGGCTTGAGCAAAGTGAGGATCAGCCAACGTAAAACCTTGTAGTTGAGGTAAAATACCATCATCAAGAGTTAAAGGTTGATACGAAGTTATTTTTGGCAAAACAAAAGCCCTGCAATTCATTTGGAAGTCAGATTTAGTATTTGAAAAAAGAGTAAACTGAACATATTTTCTTGAAACATGAGAGCCATTTCCACCGACACCACTGATTTGAGCATACGTTTTATTCATTGAAAGATTTAAAGACTCAGCGGCATGTTGGGTTATAAAAGAAGCTTGAGCACATTGATCCAGAATGGCGCGAAGGTAATAGGTACCATTCGTGGTTTTAAGTACTACCCGTATTGTTGCTAATAAAACCTGCGGTCTATTATGTATACCGCAGTTAGATACAATATTCGCAGAAAATTGTTCAGTGGACTGTGCAGAGGTTGAGGGGTTTAAATCAAGTGGTGGTTGAGTATTAATATCATTAGGACTAGGACTATTTGTCGAATACGCAGTATGCAATGTAGTGTGATGGTCTTTGTTACATAACTGACAACGTGCCTGTATGCGACAACTGTAACTAAAGTGGCCTACGTTTAAACAATTACGACAAATCCTTTTTGAATTCATGAATTCACGTTTTTCTTCAGAAGTCAAAGCAGCAAATCTAAAACACTTTACCAGTAGGTGACGTTTGTTACAGTAAAGGCAATTGACATCGTTACTGTATGTCGTAATGTGAGCATTATGGCGCGAATTATTTTTTGTTCGATTTTGGTAAGCAGTGGAATTTAACATACGAGAAGAAGTGGGTGCAAAAGTGATATAATTGAGTTCAATTTGATCAGTTAAAGCTTCCAGTGTACGAAAGGTAGTTTCAAGAAATGATAAAAAACTTGTAAAAGATGCAACTGTAGTGGTACCCTTAAGCGACTGTTCCCATTCCTTACGACTTTGAGTATCAAGTTTGTTAACCGTAATAAAAATCAATATTGAGTCCCATCCTTCAGTAGAAATACCCTGACCAAGTAATAAAGCAATAGTATTTCGCGTGGTATCCAAAATAGTTTGTATACTTTCAGCAGAACCGTCAGCTTTAGGTATGGAAAAGAATTTGTGGTAAATCGAATCAACAATTTTCCTCTGATTATGATACCTATCAGTAAGGGCTTTCCATGCCTGTACATAGCTTGCGTCTGATGCCGGGTATTCATTAATTATATCTAATGGAGTACCTGCACATGACCCTTTTAAAAAGTAATACTTCTGAACACCACTTAAAGATTGATTGTTATGAACTAATGAGCAAAACATGTCATGATACGACATCCAAGAAAGATAATCGCCAGAAAAGTTTGGGATTTCAATTTTGGGTAAACGCGCTTGTGTAGTAAAACTATCAATTCTACTGTGGGAGGGTGCAGCAAACGTTGAATGAAATCCAGGCAAATGTAAATTAGAACTTTCGTTAATAAAATCAAGAAGTTGCGATTTAAATGAGTAAAACAAGTTTTCAAATTTAAGTTCTACTTCATTTGTAAAGTACGGTATATCCCTGGTATTAATGGAATTATCACGAACCAGGCCTAACAATTCATTGTGAAATTCGTTAAATTTTTTTAAACACGATTCCAAATCTTCTAACAAAGTCTGAGCAAACCCGCGGGTCTTTCCACTTTTTTTCTCGTATATATCAATAATTCTTTTTAGTTTATTAAATAAAGTTTTTTGCTCCTCAATAATAGAATATATATCCGACATTTTGTATCATATAAATTAAAAATATCATTTAATACATACAGTTTCGATTTTGTCAAAATCACAAACGGTTACAGTAACGCAAGATAACCACAAACCAAATAATACACACGAACGCCAGCAGTTAATATTAGTGCCCAAGTACATAGAATTAAACTCCAAATAAACACAGCAATAGTCCAAGGCAGCAACAATATTCTTCAGCATACAGTCTTAATCCTTTTCCAAATCGCTATCCAATAATATCAATTCCCGGGTTTCGGCACCAATGTTTTGTATGAGGTTTATGAACAAATAAATTGCTTCCTTTTAATTTGATTTTCAAAATTTATTAAAATATTGTTCAATGCTTAAAGTTTACATATGTAGTTAAAATAAAACAAACGGTTCTTTTTTTTTTGTACAAATAAATTTGCCTAAATAAAAGATGCAGCACGGCAGTAACAAATACTTATTCTCCTTTCAAAGATCACCAAACAATTGAAATGTCTTTAAATATTCAACAAGAACTTACAAAAAAATACACACATTCATATAAATATATAATTAATTTTCTCATTTGATAAAAACCAGTTTTGAGTCAAAATCATTACATATTAACATCAGATAAATTCAATAATGAGACAAACGTAAATGCAAAATAACAAACTAAAGTGTGTACACGGAAAACAAATTAACTTATAAAACTTAGATCATAAAAGTATAAAATGAAAATAAATATGTATTTAATAAATACGATGAAAGTATAGTTGTTCGCCAACACCGTGTATTACATGCGTTTACACTCATTCAAAATGCCAATTACTAACTGCGAATGAAAAAGATATTGACACCTTAATATTATTTATTTTTTGACGATTATTTGTCGAATTACGGGGTTCTTAATTGCTGCAGTTTTTGAAAATTTGTTTTAAAATTATTCGGGCATGTTGTAAAAATTTAAATGAAGTTGATTTTTTTTTTCAATTTTTAGAGCCTCCTAACGGGCTCTCAAGTACATATTCTACTTATTATATGTAAATACATTTTTTGTACTTTTTATTTCAAATAAGTTGTTATATTTAATTTATTGAAATAATTTAATATTCAAAGATTCACTTTAGTTTTTTTGAAAAAAGGGGTAAGGTCAGGTAATAAAAAGAGAAATATTAGTTGTTTAACCACCAATATTTTTTCTTGTTTTTGCTACTTTGTATGTTTTTATCGAATTGATAAATATTTGTATCAAACCTACTATTTGTATCAGTTAGTTGATTGCTTGTTATCGATTTATTTTTGGATCTTCTATAGATATGATAAGTTATGTCTCATTTTGGATAAATCCATTTTTGTCTAGACAAATAAATGCTTCTGGTGGTACAAAACCTTTCGGCAATGTTTGAGCTATATATTCGTCATTAACGTGATAAATAGCTAGAATAAAGTTGTTTTAACTACATTCGTAGCATTTGAGAATACGATTTCTTATGAGCTGTATAATAAAAATATCTATTCTACTAATTTTAGCTTCATTATATACCTAATTAGGCTTAAGTTCATTAAACCGCCGGCCGCGGTTCGAATCCCGGCCACGGTCAAGAATGAAAGATTATCAATAACAATTTTAATTGATTTTCATGTTGTAAAATTCCTTTCTTCATAAAAATAATTTAATGAAAATTAAATTTAATGAACTTAAGCCTAATTAAAAATATTAAAAATTTGGATTAAAAACCATAAATAGTTCAACAAAATAACCACAATATTAATTATTGTTAAAAGCTAAGGCACGAGCTCTATGTGTTCATTTGTCCTTCAAGTTGTGCTGTAAAGGTCAACAGGAAAAAGAAAGACAAAAATGAAAAAACAAAAAAAATGTACTTTGGACTTTAAGAAAAATTCTTGACAAAAGTACGAAAAAACAAAAGTAAGGAAGAACATGTAAAATCAATTAAAAATGGATAATCATTCAAAAAAGTAAACTTCGATCTACCAAAGGTTAAAATACAATTTGGTTTAAGGATTGATGTTTGACTATTGACGTCAGCAGTCTTCGATGGCTGCGAGTGTAAAACGGCAAATCCATTTGAAAAGATCGAGTGATTGCGATCGAAACATGTCATGGTAACCTGCCGGCCGCGGTTCGAATCCCGGCCACGGTCAAGAATGAAAGATTATCAATAACAATTTTAATTGATTTTCATGTTGTAAAATTCCTTTCTTCATAAAAATAATTTAATGAAAATTAAATTTAATGAACTTAAGCCTAATTAAAAATATTAAAAATTTGGATTAAAAACCATAAATAGTTCAACAAAATAACCACAATATTAATTATTTCATTATATACCTTTTATTAGAAATATATTTTTTATAATTACTACTTGAAGATCTGAATAAGGATGTGCAAGATCTTAAACATTTTCTTTCGAATAGTCTTAATTTTTCCATGAAAGATGGGGATAGGTAAAACCAAATTTGGCAACCAGACGTTATGATTGGCCTTATTAAGGACTGATATATCGTTATCTTAATTTTTGATTTTATGTATTTAGAAAATAATAGTTTTTTATACATAAAGAATGCGTTACGAGCTTTTGAAATTTGGAGTTTGATATGTTCATTAAAATATAAGAACTTGTCTAGATTAATACCTAGATATTTAACAACTTCCTTGTTTGGGATGCTTGTATTGTCCATTGATTTAACATTAAATGATTTCCATTTGCGTTTTATATTGCTGTTGCATTTTCCCACAGGGGATCGAAAGAGTATCGCTTCGCATTTTTTAACATTGATTTTTATTTGCCAATCTTTAATGTATTTTTCTATGATATAAAAGTATTTTTGTAGTTTATCATTAATTTTTTCAGTTTTGCCATCAGCGTGATATATTATTATATCATCAGCGAACCCAATGATATTCTCCACCTGGCTTAAAAGTTCATATATGTATAAATTAAAAAGAATAGGTGGGCTTACAGTGCCTTGTTGTAGACCATTAACTGAAATAAATTGTTTTGTGCTAACAAATTTTCTATTACAGCCTATTAAAGCCATATGCCATTAGTTTAAAAATAAGACCAGGAATCCATACAGTATCAAAAGCCTTTTCAAGATCGATTAGACATGCTCCAGTTGCTAAAGTTTTATTAAGGTTCCAATGTATGTTTGAAACTAAGGTGTGTACAGCGTGAACCGTAGAGTGTTTATGTTTGAATCCAAACTGTTTATCAAAGAAAAAAGTTTCTCTTCTTTACATATATTTATAATATTGCTATTTACACAAATTTCAAAAATTTTCGCTTGTATCGTTATCTTTTTTTGGTATTACTACCACATTTGCTTCTTTCCAAACACACAGAAAAAAATAAAAATTGATTTCAATTAAAAAATTTGTGATATTAATTAAAAAATTAATTAAATTTGCACCAGTAAACAAATTAATAGTATCAATTAAACCAGTTAATAGTATTAATTAAACGTTTAATTCACTTGATTAAATGTTTTAATTAGTTGATTAAAATTTTAATTAAAACTGATTATATTTTTGATTAATGCTTTAATTGGTGAAAAATGTGGGAGAATTTTTTCTGTGCATGTGGAGAGTATGAATTATTGAGCACGTTATTAAATAAGATACAATATTCTGTTATCATTTCATCCAGTATATTTCTTAATGCAATATTAGGAATATTATCAAAACCAGATGATAACTTATTTCCTAAATTTTTAAAAATATATTTAATTGTATTAACCGTTATGAAGTAGTTAACTGCGTTAGACGTAAATATGTTATTGGCTTTGTTTGAAGTGCTAAATATAGTAACTATTGATGTGTTATTTTCGTAACGTTCTTTTTCATTCATAAATCTATTAAAATAACTTTCAATTTGTATATGAAGCATATTCTGACTATCAAACTCCTTATGAGCATTAACTGATTCTAAATACGTCCCCATTACATTAAGTTTTTGGTTGTCGCGCTGCGAAATCAGAAGGGATCAATTTAATAAAACTTTTGCTAATTTAGCCTTAATATTTTAAGTTTTTTTTATCGATTTTAGCCTACAATATTAAAATAATTTTTGGGAAACTTATTGTTATTATTAAATTTAACCAGATCCGAAGAAACGATAATGTAGTAGTAGGTTTGTTTCAGAGGGCTTGACTTATTTAACCAGGTGACAATAATATGGTTAACGAAACCATGTACTAAAAAAATTTTTATTACCAGTGACCATTTAGAAAAATATGTTGTTTTATGTATATCTGGAGACTAATCTATTGATGCTTTCATTAGTACATTATCAGATTAAATTTAATTCCGGTTAGGTAAGGCGACCAGATTTTGAAAACAAAAATAGAGGACATAAAGAAAAAAAGTAAAAAATTTATTTTACAGACACAGTTACATTCACGCATGTATATATTTAAAGTAAATAAAAAAAATTCCACGCATAAGTCTAGAGTTTGCTAAACACCCTAAAAATGTAAAATGAGTAAAACCGGTCAGCTTCGGTTCGGGTTTCGGTTTTGAAAATATCAAAGTTAAACTTCATACATAAACATATAACTATATTTTTTGTATGTAATACAATTTTTTTATTTGCTTCAATTCAGATACTTTTATTAGCCTTTAAGTGTATACCTGGGCCTGGCCAGGCATGTTTTACTTTTTTCCAGCTTTTTTTATATAATTTTTAAGTATATTAGAACGAAACTTTATGTATTCCTCAATCAAAGTGTTTTTTACAAGAAAATGAGAAAAAAGTGTAAACACCATGGGCGTCGCAATTTTCCAAATGAAATGTTTGTGCATATTGTATCCACCTGGGCCTGGCCAGACCCTGCCCTATTACATATGTACTACAGTAAATAAAATCGAAATGAAACGTATCAAAAAGCATACGCAAGACATAAGAATTCTTTCATTACTGTTTTTCCAAGAATTATTATATTTCCCAACAAAATGTTACTGCTATAGGCATAAAACTCCATACATATAGCAGTAGCCCCGGCCTTGCCCAGGGATTCCTCAGTGTGAGTTTTTTCTATAGCCACAAAAACTCCACACAAATTACTAGTGGTCCCAGCCAGATCCAGGTGGTAGTTTGTGCAACACAAATTAGGTGTCTACTTAAGAGTTAAAAAGGTAACTTTGGTTCTTCTTAGGACTTATTTTGATTTTAAGAATTTTGAAATACCTTGCCATTGTTGCAGGCTGTTATGTATAAAGTTTTTGTATATGAAGTTCGAGTATTCTGCATAATTTGCAATTTCTTTAAGCATATATATATTGTTAAAGTTAAATCTAAAATCGAGGTATTTTGTCGGTTTTCGGTTTCGGTTTTTAGGCATTTAAAACCGCGGTTTCGATTAAAACCGAACAGCAATCCCTACATAAGCCTACCATAAATGGAAAAACTTAATTCTGATTTTGGTAGTAAAAATACTTAAGTATGGTGGCAACATTATGCTACTTCTAAGTTTTTATAGTGGCAACAATTTTTTGATATTTGTTAAAGAAATTGTTTGTTTTTTAAAAAATTAGAATTAAAAAAAAAATAAATTGTCTAAGTTTTTGAAACATTTTTATTTCTTATTTCTAAAAAGGTTTTGTTTTGACTTATTTTAGTTTCAATGTTGTTTTCGAACTTATTATAAGTGATTTCGTTTAGGTGGTGTTTATATTAAAAAATAGCATTTTAACTAGTTCATTAATTACAATTTTGTATGTTTCAAATAATTTTAGAGTTCCTATTTTATGCGCTGTGATTTCAATTCTAACGTTTCTTGTTAAAATACCGACTTTTATGCTACACAAAGTGAGTGAGTGTAGTGTCGGTCATGTTTTGGGCTGTAGTGTCAGTCACAATTTATTTTATTAATAAATGTTTTTTTAAATAACTTACAGCTTTCAGCATTTTATAATAGTTTGTTTCTTAAACTTTCCATAAAAACACAAATTAAAGTTATTACGAAAGTGCAAAGGACGATTATTGAAGCTTAAAAACACTCTCGAAAACGACTTCCTTTTGCATTTAATGTCAGTCACGTTTATATTTTATTAAATAAATGATATTTCCAAATATCATTGGTTGCCATTTTTTTCTCTTTCGGATAATTGTTGAAACTGCTACATAACCATGTTTGAATTGATACTAAAAAAATATTACTAATCGCAATATAAGACAAAACAAAACGCAAATTGTATCATTGTATTCACGAGTGTGAGGTAAGAACAAAAATTTATATAAATAATGTTCTTTAGATATAAATAAATATTAATTGAGCCACGCCAACTTTTCATTTCGTCAAACCAAAAAAAAAAAAGGTATATACATATGTACCTAGGTCCGTTTCCTCTTTTGCCAAAGTTGATGTTTGATATTCTTTTTATAATTTTATAATCTTAAAATCGTTTTTTAGAACATAAAAAATTTAAATAAAAAAAAAAAAGTATTTTTCGGACTCGAACTCGCAACCTCATGGCGAGAAGCTAGACAACTCGGCTACGAACGCTTTTACTGAAGAAGCGTTAAATTAGAATATATTGAGTCTGCGAGTTTGTTTCTTTATTTGAGCAGCATATCATGTACATACATAAATGTGTATGTGTATGCGTAAAATTAAACACATTAAAATAAGATCAGCCACTTCCCAGCGGGAAAAAGAAGGAGTAGGAAGGCCTTCCAGAAGGCCTCTGTACCCCTTCTTTTGGATGTACAAGGCCTTCTTGCTCCATTCCATACTCATATCTTTTTTACACACGTTGTCATTGCGGAGAAGGCCTTCCGCTCTCGCTTCTTCAGCAGGTACATAAGAAGGGTAACGGGACCAAAAAAAAATTGATTTTTCTTTTGCTTGTGCAAAAAAACAATACAAAAAATGTTACTCTTTTCTACTCCCTTCTCATAGAAGCGAGTGTGGAAGGTGTATCTTATCTTTTATACGAAAGAGCCTAGGCCTTCTATGAGGCCTTCTTTAGCAGCTAGATAAGAATAGTAATTGAATCAAAAAATCTTATAAGCAGGCCTTTAAAAAGGCCTGAAGTAAGAAGGTCTTCTGAGTTTTCCCGCTGGGTTGTGCTGAGGGGTATAAAAACCACAAAACACCACAACCAAGAGAAATGCAAGAAGAGCTCACTATCGGCGCAATGTACCAATTTTTGTCGTATTTCATGTGCCGATAGTGTGAACGGTAAACATTTTTTAATATGCGACAATCTGTGCCGAAATAGTTCTGACTGTGGAGAATCATAATTAAGCTTGATGTGCCGATAATGTGAACACTCTTTTGCACAATGTGGAGCAATCAAATTGTTTAATATGTACCGATTTTTATCGGCCACTTGTGCGCCGATCACAGTCGCCAATCAGCGCCGATACAAGGGATGGCAAACGAAATTTTCAAATTGCACCAATTGGCTACTAAAATTTTACTTTTTTGAGCTTAACTGTGTCAACATCTATTTACAAAACAACAATTACAAAAAAAAGAACCAGTGCAGTATATTAATATATTATTTAAAATTGTTAGAAAACATCCATTATGTTATTTATTATGTTACATTCAGACGGAGAATTTTGCGAATTCCTAAAGTAAAATGATGTCTGCCAATAAGCAAATAAACAAAAACATATGATTTAATTTGCCTTAATTGCACGACAGTGTGACCGCATTGTACCGATTATTGTCGCAATTGAGTTTTGGCCGATATGAACCGAAAAAAATTGTCACATTGTGCGACAATAATGGGACCACCCAAGAATCAATTGTTCAATGTTTTTTAATGTGCGCCGATATAGCACGATAAAAATCGGCACAGATTGTGCTATTTGAGCCGATAGTGGGATGTTAGCTTAAGACACAACAAAAACAATTACGAAAGCAATGCCTACATACAAAAATAACTTTTGCCCATACATACATACATATGTGTTTGCAATACGTACGGATTTAATTAAATTACATACAACTTTTTATGTATGTATGTACCTATATGTTTGCTGAAATAAAATAAAACATTGCCAATAAAATGAAAATATCGAAAAGCTTTATAGGTAATTTTAATATTGTTTTTTAGGACATAAATAAGTTAAATAAAAATCACCTGTGGTGAAGGGTATAATAAAAAATAAAATTTTTAAACTGGGGCAACCAAGACTCGAACTTGGAACCCCAGAGTCTTAGGCGGCAAGTTACAGAACTCGGCTACGAACACTTTTACTGAGGAAGCGTTAAATTAAAATATATTGAGTCTATGAGTTTGTTTCTTTATTTGAGCGGCATATCTGTGCATACATAAATGTTTATGGGTTTGTGTGCATAAAATAAAACAACAAAACAATAACAACCACAAGGGATTTTTTGGAAAAATTAGAGGCAGTCGTCATATCTCAGCCATTTGTGGACCGATCTTGCTGAATTTCAATAGCAAGAAATGGTGGACTATATGTGACATAAATGTAAAACAACCTAGCCGCTATCATGTCTGGAGTCTCCGGAAAACACCTATCAAACGTAAGACGGACAGACGGACATCGTTAAATAAACTTCTCTCCTCATAAGGACCAAAAATATATATACTTTATAGGGTCTAAGATTAATATTGTAAAAATTACAAACGGAATGACAAACTTATATATGCCCTTTTCCACCTGTGGTTAAGGGTATCACTATGAAACTTAAAAATGCATTGCACTAAATAATTCAAAATTTCATATTGCAAGTGTATGAGAGTTTAGTAGGAGTATAAACAGAACAAGCATGTCACATTTTCCATACGATTTGACAGAAAAAATCGGTGACCGCCGTGAAATAAAATTTATTTTAATTTATAGAAATAAAAACAAATATTAACCATGCTTTTAAAATATAGATGACAAAGATGACAGATTATGAAAAACGATGACAAAAGAGGACACAAATTTTATAGATGACAGACAGGCAGTGTTGCCAATTTAGCCATTTAGTGGCTAGATTTAGCCATTTTTCACACCGTTTAGCCATTAAAAAATGAGTTTAGCCATTAGCCATTTTTCAACTTGTTTAGCCATAAAATTATTTTTTGCCGTTTTTCTTTTAAAAGAATAATTTTTATTTTATTTTTAAAAGATTTTGTTATTCGTGCTTAATTCCCAGTTTTTATTATTGATAAAACCACTTGAAGTTTTTTTTTTAAGATGAGATAAACCCACTGTTTATTGTTGATGTGTTTTGTTTAAGCTTTGATATTATTACAAGTAGAACTGTTGCTATAAATCTTATACGCTTAACAGTTTTATTTGGTTTAATATCTTTAGTTTTTCTAAAATCTTTATGGACGAAGCTTCCTGGCGATCTGGCCTAAGCAACCAGTGAAATGCGCATAGGAATAGCTTATCCCATCAACAATAAATTTCAAGTGTTTTTATCAATAATAAAAACTGGGAATTAAGCACGAATAACAAAATCTTTTAAAATTAAAATTTTGTATTCCCAAAAATTGAAATTACTTTTTGATAATTTTTATTTTATTATAAAAATTTATAAAAGTAAAATAAACATTTTTAACAATTAAAACGCTTTTAAATTTAATCACTACTTTTACAATGTGTAAAATCGCTACAAACTCTAATTATGAAAAATCTTTAAAAAAAAAAGGAAAACTATTCCAATATTAAATTTATAAAATGGATCAACACAAAACGTAGGTGTTTCTTACTGGTTGCAAGGATTTCAATAAAGAGATGCAGGCGGCAACAAAAATTTTTTAGAAATTTCAGAATTGACTATAAAGTTGCTCACATTTCCATGGTCTAATGCTTAAGTAGAGAGGGTATTTAGCCAAGTAAATATTGTTAAAAGTAATTTGAGAAATAGGTTACATTTAGCAACCTTTAATTCGATTTTATCAATTAGGTAAATAGTTTTACCATAACAATAAAATATTTATAGCAACACCACAATAGTAGAGATGGTACTATGCGTTTGTGCTGATGTTTGCAACACTTTAAAATATTGGTCCTAAGCCCACCTTTTCGTATACCGATTGACTCAGAATCACTTTCTGAGTCGAATTAACGATGTTTGTCCGGCTGGCTGGCTGGCTGTCCATGTAAACCTTGTGCAAAAAGTACAGGTCGCAATTTTGGAGATTATTTGATAAAATTTGGTACAAAGGTTCTAATTTCAATATGATACCCTACTTATAGTTGGGGTTGACCGACTATACTTTCTTACTTGTATTTTATTGTAGATCTGGACTCAAAAGCTAGGGTAAATATTGTCGTGATTATGATTTACGTTTAAATTATTTAATTCCTATGAGATGAACAATAACGAATTTATTAATGATTTAATTTTTTAAATATCTATCAAAATATTAATTTACGTTTATTCTTATTTATCAAGTTGATCTTAACTTACAATTTCATCGTAAACAACTTTAAATGAATTATTTCTGTTTTGTTATTGAATTTTAATGTGTTTTATTTAAAAAAGCTTTAAGCCATTTTTTAGCCATTTTTTTCCGTAAATTTAGCCATTTTTGGTCACCAAGTTTTGGCAACACTGCAGACAGGTAAAATAGATGATGGCCCTCTAAAAAAAAAGGGAACGTATGGTCACCTTAGGTTAGGTCTTCTGCCTTTTATTTCCGTTGCACAAGCTTTTTTACATTTCGCCTATAGACAAAGTGCTTTAACATATTCAGACTGATACTTGTACTAGTTATAAAATTTGCGCAAATGATTTCTACGTCCATAATTTCAACCACAAAAATTTATAAAAAGCGATTAATCATAGAATTACCTCTTTTTGTGTTTTTCCTCATTGTTCTAGGGATTCTGATTGGTAACTGTATCAAGCTGGAACTAGTGCTGGGAAACTATCGATATTACTATCGATATTATCGATAGTCTAAAAATATCGAAAATATCGATAGGAAAAATATCAATATCGATATTATTATTATTTAAAATACAGCTATGAAGACATCTAGCAGCAGCTATACACACAAAGTTTTGTGCCACCAATTTGTACTTGCTATTATTCGCGCTAAATTACAGCAATGAATACAAACAACAGGAATAGCAAGAGGTATGGATTTCTTAGCTGTGCTTTTTACTGCTAATTAATACCCTTTAAGTCGAAATTTGTACATGTTTATATAGGGACTAAAATGCCAAATATTTTTGTAATGTTGTAAAAAAAATGCCAATCCAAATTCAATTGCAATTGCGAGCATGGGACACAACAATGAACGACCATTAGAGGATAAGTCCGCTAGATTGATTACCTTTTTGGGTTGAGAATCAAAACCCATTTAGAAAATTATTTAAAGTTGCAATAGAATATCTTATAGTCAGTCCCTGCTACTTCGGTTCCTTATGAAAGGTACTTTTAAATTTTTAAAAAACTGTCATCTGAAATAACGTGCGTATATATGTACATAACGTCTCATACGTTCAATAAAGTGATAAAAACAACGAACTGTAAAAACTAGTCAATGTTTTCCTGCACAAGTACAAACATTCAGTCGATAGTAATATCGATATATCGATAGTGAAATCTTAACTTTCGATAAATATCGATAGTATCCCAGCACTAGCTGGAACTAAAAACCTTCAATGGACTAGGAGCTTTTATTCTACTAGTGACTTCTGGAATAAGTCATTGCGCATCATAAAATGTTTCTCGGCTACGATGGTTTTATCTATGCTTCTAGAATTTTCTCAATTTTCCTAGAAGTTTCTCTTAATGTGGCTATCAAATTTGTCACTCCTTGTTTCTTGAGAACTCAGCGTATTTCTCATTTCAAATTTTTTATAAGAAAACATAACATTTAGGATTTGCAACGCGATTATAATCGAAAAAGTAATAACAATTTTTTGCACCATTTAGTTCCAATAAGAGATCGTGCAACTAGTTCTGATTATCATCCGATTTTTCGTAATAATATTTCTACACAAATTTATCTCTATTTGTAGGTATTTTGGCGTAATTTATTCTTTACCTTTTTTGTGGTTGGGTTTTTTTTTTCTTAATTGTTGCTTATTGCTTTTTGTTGGTATTTGTCCCAATCATTATCTTATGTTGTGGTAATTTGGCAAGAATGTTGAAAATATCTGCAAGAGCAATAAACAGAAGTGCTTCAAGTAAACGGATTATACCCAAGTGACAGATATAAAAGCAGACTTTATCGCTAATTAGATAATGTATAGATGGGAGCTTCAAACGTTAATGTATTTTGGCAACAAATTTTTGTAGCAGCAGCAACGACCGCAATAATTTACATTTTAACTACCACTGCTAGATTGTTCATGATTTGAAAGCTAATATAATAAAAAAAAATATAACATTGCAGCAAAATATTAAACAACATTTAATTTGACTTGGCAAAAAATTCAAGCAGTGATGGGGGAGAATATGTTTGAAGTCCAAATACAAATACAGTATTTTAAACGAGTTTTATGTAGTGCAGCATCTTTTACTGTAAAAGAATCGAGAAAATGTGTTGTGAAAGTTAAAATTAAATAATATTTTAGTGTTATACAATGCGCCTTGAAGATTCTTAAATATAGGAATTAAAATTTCAAGCACTTTCTCTATGTAAAATAGAGATTAACGGCCATATTCATAAAAAGTTCTTATTTTTAGCTTAAAGTATGTAATAGCGATCAAACGCTTTTGTCTTAAAGCCACTTTAAAAAAATTGTATTAATAAACATAGATTAACAGCTTTTTAGCAATTTTATGTAGCGATTTTATGTTTAAGTATGGCAACTCTCTGTACGTTTTGTTCCCATTTTAATTGCTTCCCTACAAGAAGAGAATGAGCGAGTTGTCACTTTTTTCACGTTGGTGCTAAGAAAATGATAGAATGAAATAACCGAAATCAAGTTTTCTGTCATTTCTTTCTATCATTTTCTTCGCTCCTCGTATGATTACGAGACCGCATAATTGTTGGTGTGTTTGATAAAAAATTACAATTAAAGCTATTGGATGGACGTGACGAACAGCTGTCACGTATTATTGAATTATGCAAAACGTATGAGTCAGCAAACGCCAACAAAGGCATACTTGATGCAAAACAACTTGCGATAAATATCGTGAGAGCAGATGAAAAGCCTGAGTCAACAGTAGGGGCTATTAATCGATTCTGTTTCAACTGTGGAGGGCCACGGAAAATAGGCAACGTAAATGAGTGTAAGGCGAAGGATGTAGTATGTAGATCCTGTTCAAAAAAGGCCATTTCCAGCGAATGTGCCGTAAACACCGGGAGAAGGCAGCTGATACGAAACAGGACAGCAAAAACATTCTTACCAACAAGCAGAAAGTAGCGGGTCTTAACTGGAACGTTACTCAAGGTAAAACATATGGTAAAGTAGAAACTGTTAGTAGTTTACTAAGATTTAAAAATATTCGTAGGTTAAGTTCTGTAAGAACTTTGAGCAGGCGTTGGACCAGGAAGTATTTGTTAGGAAACCAGGTTATCGAATTCAAGTTGGACACTAGGCTTAGTTAGAAATTTAGGTATCAAACTTTGTAATCGGAAAATTGAATTTCCTGTGTTTGATTATAATGAAAATAAAATAAAAAATTTTGGTACATGTGTAAAATTGACTGTGTGGATTTAGTATCTAATAGGAAAAAGTCAGCGGAATTTGTAGTTGTCGATGACAAATGTGAACCGATATTTGGGCTTAAGGCATGCGAGGAATTTGGATTGATTAAACGACTGGACGTGAGTAGTATTGTTGGCACGGAATTGAAAGCAGCATTGATGGATAAATATAGCGATGTTTTTCAGGGCCTGGGTAAATTTCCTAGGATTTTTTCTATTTCTTAAACGGACAATTCAAAGCCGGTGATTCATTACAGAAAGCGAATACCGAATTCGCTTTTGGGTAAATTAAAACTGGAACTTGAGAAGCTGATTGGGGAGGGAATCATCTCACCTGTCGACTACCCGACTGACTGGGTCAATAATTTACAGTTGGTAGAGAAGCCTAGTGGGGACCTTCGGATTTGTCTGGACCCCAAACCACTTAATGAGTGTTTCAAGCGCGAATATTTTTTGATTCCAACAATAGACGATCTTACATCAGGACTAGCGGGTAAACGAATTTTTTCGGTATTGGACTTGAAGTGTGGATTCTGGCATATGGAATAAGATAGGAAAAGTTCGGACCTAACGACATTTTTGACTCCGTTTGGGAGATTTAAATTTTTGCGTGTACCTTTTGGACTTAACTGTGCGCCGGAAATGTTTCAACAGGAAATGATAAGAATTTTCTGGCATATACAGGCAGTTTTAATTTATTTTGACGATGTTGCTATCTGTACCGAGAGCGAAGAGGAGCACGACAGGATCAGTATTGATAGCGACAGTGTAAATGGGTCCGTTCGGGAGTCAGCCCCTCTAGTGGACGGTGGACCTGTGCGTTCAATGGCTGGTCAGGCAGGGTCGGGAGTGACTGACTCAGGTGACCCTGCTACATCGGACATATGGGAGGGACTATGGTATAGAATATTGGCACAAACGCAAATAGAATAAATTAAAAAAAAAATGTAAATAAAAAATGGCATGTAATAAGTATGTTAATATATGATATTACTTATAAATTTACAACGCTGTTATTTATATTATTATTATTAGTGATAAGTTGACAACATTGTTATTTTGATATTAATAAGTTGGTACCTTGTATATACAACGTTCGAGAGGCAGACATTTTAGAGACGCCAGGTTGGAAAGACTAGCTTTAATAATTATTCTAGCCAAGATAAATAAAAGTTGTAATTTAGCCGTAGAAAACATTAACAAGTGTCTTTTATTTTTATTTAACAAGTGGCTACCATAAAGAAAGCAGCCATCTTGTTACATCAATAGAGGACGCCGCTGCCGGTTTCTACTCGGCATAGATTTCTGATGTCAGATGGTTTGTCAGAAGAAAATAGAGCACTCTCTAATTGAAATTTTGTCAGATGACTTTGCATCTGACTTTTACAGAAGCAAAGTTAAAAAGGTAACACACGACATGTATGTATTTTGCAGTGGGAAATTTGACATGTCAGATGACAAAAACATGTCGTGTACGGTCGCCTTAACAAGCGGAAAATCTAAAGGCTAGTTTACACGGTAATAACTACAATGTATTACGACATTGCAAAAACTGATGTAGAATGAGAAAAATCGTATCATGTAAAAGCAAAATGTATTGAGTAAAAGAGAATACGAATACACAATATGACAAGCGGTCGGTAAATGTTTTTTTTTTTTCTAAACCGTTTTAAAAACTTACGTGTATTTTAATAGAATATATTGAAGGTGGTAACATTTTTATACAATTACAAAATCAACTCAGGAAATTTTCATGTGGTTTTTGTAAAATTGTAAAACCTTTTGTTATTATTTTTGATCTTACTTATACCATTCGTCTTTTTCTAGGTTTAGGGGTGACGGCGTCTTCAACACTTTCGGAATGCAGAGTGTTGTTCATCGGTTATTCATTTATTGTATTTTTTAATAATGTTCGAAGACTGGTAACTTGCGGAATAGCGTCAGACAATCTCCCTTATCGTCGTAGCGAATTTAAAATTCGCTTGCGACTGTTTGATAATAGAGTTGCAGACAGTTGCAGGCTTATTTTAAATTCGACAACAACGATAAGGGTGATTGTAGCAGAGGCTTTGCATAAATGGGCGCTTATTTTTTTAAATGTACCTTTAGAACTTCGCAAAATTAAAAAATTTTTTATTGGGTACAAGACTTATCAATGCGAGAACATTCAACAACATATTATGGTGCAAAGTAAAACGGCTAAAGCTATCGATCTACTCCAAGCGTTCAATGCGCTTATACATCTGTCCAATAAGAAGTAGTGTAAAATCGTGTTGACAAGTTACACAGAAAACGCGTAGAATGTTTATACGTATCTAAAGCATGAAGTAGAATTACTTTCTACTTTAGTACGCGTCTTAAAAAAAGGTCAAAAAAGAAACATACACATAGAACGCTTGGTGTGGACCTCTAGCACAATAATTAAAAGAAACCATTTATTATTCTGTATGATGTTGTGATCTGCTTTTGAATATGTTATTGCTCTTAGCTGTTATGCTAAAAATAAGCATTAGAAATTAAACTGTTTTTTTTTTAACAACTATAAGAAAAAGTATCGTCGTATCGAAATACAAAATATCGCCAATACCAATATAAATGGGCAAATCCGAAGTATCGCCGATATATTGGTGTCGGTATTCGTAACTTCCCTAATAAAAACTTATTCGAATTAAAGGTTATGAATTGTTTATTTTATTATACCCACCACAACTATTTGTGAAGTGGGTATATACCAAGTTTGTCGTTCCTTGTAAAACCTTTTTGATATTGATCTAAGACACCGTAAAGTTCTTATATTCTAAGTCATTGAATTTAAGTCGATCTGTTCCGTCTGTTGGAAACAAGCTCACTTACGAACAACTCAAATGAAGAACAATATTGGTGTCAAATTACTTCTAGTTATCCTAAGCAGTTTTGGATTGAAATGGTTGTTTAATGCACGGATTGATTACGGATTTTGCACAAATTCGTTCTACATGACTAGAAATCATACGTGAAGATCGGTTTATAATTTATTTACCATAGGCCCCATTATAAGCCTCCTCTCTGAAAACAGTTTAATACACCTAAAAACGTAACCAATAATGCCGTTGTAAAATAATTTGGTGTATCACAGTTTTATAGAACTAAAAATCACACTGTCAAATTCCGTGTAGATCGGTCCATAATTTATGGTGGGCCCAACACAAACACTCCCGGAAAACACTTCAATACGCCTAAAAACGTAACGAATAATGTTTTTGAAGTAGAACTTTGTCTAAATCAAATTTCATTACTGTATTAAAATTTGTTCCAATTCATTTCATTTTAATATCAGAAATCCTACAGAATTTTGTGAAGATTGGTCCATAATTTACCATGGATCCAATTCAAATTCACCTCCTGCAAATTATTTTAGTTCGACCAAAACGGTTACGAAGCATGATATTTAACCCAAATTAGTTCAAATTAAAGTGCTGTGTCCATCACTTGCAAACAGCACATTGCGATTGGTTGCATTTGAGTGACAATACGGAGGTTAGTTTTTAAATGATATACTGAAAATGTTTAAAGAAAAAAAAAAACATTTACGGTGTTTTTTTGTAAATCCCTTCACTTTGTGTTGAAACATTTTTTTATATAATTTTTATTATACTAGCTTTACGATTTTTGGGTCCAAAGATGGTCTATTTACATAATATGTATTTCTTTTACTATTTTTACATATTATGTAATATTAGTATTTTTCCCGATCTTCCAATAAATTCCAAAAACAAAACAATTTTGTTGAGCTCGAGGCCAATATTATATTCTTATTTTTTTTCGATATCTCGATACCCTTCTCATATCATTCTCAAGAAAAATGAGTTACAATAACTAGAATAGGACTTCACAACAACATCACATTAATAAAATGATTCATGTGAGTCAGTTTGACGATTTCTACAGTAAAGATTTACGGTTTTCCAACAATTTTGTATATTTTGCTTTGCAAAAGCTTATTTATACCCTTTACAATTTTGCTATTCTAAAATCGGCTTATAAATTTTTGACAAGCATCTTCTGTACGTCATATTTGAAGCTCAAAACTTAGACTTATATAATATAACTGAAAATTTTTTTGCTACAACTTTTTATAACTCAAATCTTTTTTATGGGGTTTTGTAATTTTTCACTTTCTATTCAATCGAATACAAAATGGATTATAAATGAAATCAAATCATGGGTACAGAAATATATAACAACGGTGGTACCATCTTATCTGGAGTCTACGAAAAGTTGTTTTCAACATACACACGTAATCATCTTATAATTATATTTTGAGTTCTTAGGACAATACTGTATAAATTACAAATAGAATAACAAACTTATATATGACCCTGTCCATCTGTGGTGGAGGGTACAAAAAGAAATGTACGGACGACCAACAAATTCGCTGACATAATCGTTGCCAACAACTTGTCCACTGAAAACAACAGTAGCAATAATATTCTTATTTTTTGCATATTTACATGTAAAGGGGGTTTCTTAAGCCCGGTAGAACATGAAATTTTAAAATATAATACAATCAAAAATGTGAATTGAGCACATTTAAACGAAACCTTGCAAAAAGTTTTAAACATTTTTTATGATTTCTTGATGAAGCGCGTTCTGAACAGAGTTATGAAATATTCAACAAATGCATACAAAAGTTTGGCTTTCCAATAATTTGAAATAGCGGAATTTTTAAAAACCAGGGGCCAGATTCTGGCATTCGTGATCGAGTACTTTCTCGATTCGAAAGCAATTTAATATCAAATTATTTTAGTCAATACTGAACGAATCGGAATTATTTTTTCGTTATTGTAAAGCATTCATTTGAGTTTCACAATACTGAAAAAATTATTTCGATTCGTTCAGTATCGACTGAAATAAAATTGCTTTAGAAACGAGAAAGTACTCGATCACGAATGCCAGAATTAGGTCCCAGTTCTCAGTTTTTTCTATTTAAATCTAATCTATTAAAGTTTATTTAAGAGATATGGTATCAAATAACGTTAATTAACTATGTATTATTAAAACAAATACTCTTCAATATTTTCAAAATTGATTCTATTCATCAAATATCTTAAGTTTTCATATTCCTCTTTTTTTGCGTACAAATTACGCCGTATTTCAAATTAAATGTAAGAAGATGTGTTAAGTTAATATACATACTTATCGGGCACTTAATCATAAACAGTCAAAACCAAAAATTTTTCAAAATCGTTTATTTTCTCATATCACAGTTTACAAATCCAGCCTTTAAAGATCACGAAAATGTCTTTTTCGCCACAGTCTTTGTAACTTTTTCTCTTTAACATTTGTGGAACTTAATTTGATAAAAATTGCAACCATGTTTTTGAAGCCAGTTTTTTGCCTCTCCTGAACACTTTGGAATATTGAGCTTTAAGTTTTTATGATTAAGTGTGCGACATGTACATATCCCTGTAGGAAGTCAAACACATTTTTAAGTAACTTCAAACTGGTTTATTTATAACCACATCTAGTTGATTGAGTGACTTTTTTCCTTGTCGCCGACTCATTATTTTAACATGGCATGTCATAGGCGGTTGTTTTAATTTTAACTCACTTTTGTCAAAAAATACATATAGTATGGGACCTATGGGCAAAAAATGAGTTTTGGAAAAAATTATTTTGAAGTTAACAAGTTAATTTTGAAATGCCTGAGCGCTTTTATAGCTCAAATCTGGTATTGGATCTTAAAAATTCAAAATGGCGGATCCAATATGGTTGAATATTTTTTGTAATGTTATTGGATTTGTTTGAAACAAGTGGATTTTGATACGACTGCATGCCTTTATGGCTTGAAACTCGTTACCTGGTTGTTTTTGTGATCGAAAACTACGTATCTAGTATTAGATTTAAAAAATTTTAAATGGCGGATTCAATATGGCGGACTTTTTTTTGTAAGTTTAAATAGTTCATTTTGATACACCTAAACCCTTTTATGGCTTGAAACTTATCATCCGGGGGTTTTGGGGGGCGCTGATTACGAATCCGGTATTAGATTTTAAAAATTTAAAATGGCGGACTATTTTTTATAACATTATTGGAAAAGCGATCAGATGTATCAAAATCGACTTGTTAACTTTACAAAAAAAAGTCCGCCATATTGGATTTTGAATTTTCAAAATCTAATACCAGATTCGTAATCGACGGTCCCGAAAACCCCCGGAAGGCGGGTTTCAAGTAAATTAGATCAATTACAAAAAATTTTGTTACATCGGGTTCTTTTTCTTTTCTTTTCTTATTAAGGATGTATTTTAAAGCTTACTTATGACAAAAGTAATTCAGTTAGAAAACTGCGGTTTGCTGCATTAGAAAGAGCGTATTGTCTTTTTTAAGAATTTTAAGAATTTAAAAATCGATTTTTTCATCTATAGGTCCCTTTTAACTGAAACTGACACATCGTATATTTATATACATATACATAAAATTAATTATTATAATATAAAACAAAATATTACAATAAGGCATCTTTTAACAACAAAAATTTCGCATCAAATTGCTTCAAGACTTCTTGAGAACATTGGCCATAGCGCTTTATCATCACTTTCTTCTCCGTTATCTGTTAATATACGATATAAGTAATCAGCATATTTTTATGATTTACAAGATATTTACCAGTAGTGCTATATTTGTATCGCTTTAATTTTTGCGTTTTCACTTTTAATGTTTAATATTTTAATTATTTATATAAATAGAATCTGGGAATTATTTCTTTTCATAAGTTACTTTATTATATTCAACGTTTTTTAAATTTCAATTTTATTCTATGAGCTTAATTTCAGTTATGTATTTTATAAAGCTTTTTTGTAATAGTCCTATTCCAAAATGTATTTGGCTTTTTAAATACACGACTTATTTTGTACTTCAAATACATCAAAGCGGCTATTTTGCCCAACCTATAATATTCCTAGATGGAGCATTTTTCTCTCTTTTAAATAAGATAGAATGGTTTTGTGATACAGAATTATTTTATTTGTTCCTGACCTTACCAAAAAAAAACACTAATGTGAACTTTAATTGTTCGTAAAACCGGATTTCGATACAATTTTTTTGTTTAACGACAACTTCACGTTCACTTTATTTTTTTTTTTGCATAAGGCCGTTATGTCGATTGTAATAGCGAGACTGTGTTGCTAGACAGACTTTTTTCTGCAGTTATTAAAGGCAGTAAAGTTTGCAAGAGAGTTACAACACTTAAGTTTTTTAAAATGAGAATTATCCTTTCATTTCTCTGCACAACTTTAATTTTTTCCTTTTTCTTAATATGCATATTTACATATCATAAATTAACTTGAAAATTGTTGTGGTATTTTTATATTCATGGATTTAAGTAACGCCCGTTAAATCTTTTGAATAGCATTTATTGAGATACCATCTTCTGACACATTTTGGAATAGGACCCAATATTAAGATTTATGTTTTAAAAACCATTTTACAGAGGGATTTAAGTCACTTGTCGGGTAAAATTGTCATTCCTCTTCAACACATATTTTATGTAATTTCAAAGATGACTCAAAAGAGCCGATGTTGAGAATGCTCTGCAAGACAAGACTTTTGGATATTTTAAGCATTGAGCCTTGCCTTTCTCTTTGTCTCTTTTGAAATGTTGCTAGACTTGAGAATTCAGTGGTAAAAATTTTTTAAGATGGAGATTAACTTTAATTAAATTATTATTTTTACTGAAATTACTAATTGTAAGATATGTAACGTAAACTTTTTAAAAAATGTATAAGTTTTTGCAATTTTTATTATGGTAAAAAATTTAGCCACACTAGCTTTTTTTGTTAAAAATAAAAATATTCGATTCGATTCGCATAATTAAAACTGGTTTGTCAAATAACCAAAAACCTTGCTTTTTTAAAACCTGGTTTAAAAAATCCCTTTTTCGAATATTTTAAAAAGCGGTCTGAGATCTCAAATTTTCAAAGTTAATATGGATAATTTTGTAGCGTTGCTTAGCGTGAATCTGCTAATGACCATTTGCTTAAGTATAAATGTCAAAAAGTGAGCGCAGGGTACCCTTTCGTTTAACAGCTTACGTTACTTTAGTTTTATCAGGCTTAAAAAGCACCCTTTGCATATGTTTGTCTTTACTAGAGTTTCCAATTTCGCGGACTCTTTAAATTTCCGAAAAAATTTACAAAAATGTGTTCCTTATTGTGCTGGTTTCCGCATGTGTTGGCGAATTCGATCTCTTACGATTTTTCCGAATATGAAAAACGGTACGATTAAAAAAATGCATAAGTTTTCAATGTCGTACAATCTTTGTGACGACACACCAGAAAATGTCACAAGTTAATATAACATTTTATAATGAAACTCCCGAGAAAATTCCCGCATAGAAACCCTAATATATTAACGAAGTTGCAAGCACTCGGTTATATTTGTGTACATGCATTCAGCAAATACTTGGTAACCTTCCAGAATTTTATACACACAACTACAAACCTTTGGGCTCATAGGTGCTGTGATTATTGTAGTTTCTAGTGATTGTGCACTCTCCCCCAATTTCAGTCTTCCTGCTATTGATGCTCTGTTGCCTGAACACATGACCGCAAAATGATTCATTATTATTATATGCATACATATGGATGTGTTTATGTTAGTGGCAGTTTTATAAGATAATATTCATAAAATTTGTTTCAAAAACACAACAACTATAGACAAAAAAAAAAGAGGAAAGCAACATGAAAATACGTATGTATGAATGTAGCAGGAACACAAAACGCGTTGCCAATTGCATAACAACCTCGATTAGATAAAAGTGGAGCTTTTATGATTATTACACCACAATGTCTAATTTCTTTCTTTACACATGTATTTATTTATAAATATAGCCTTTATTCCTTTTGCCATGTTTATTTTCCGTTTGGTTAAGATAAATGTGATTCCATTTATGCCTGGATAGGAAGAACGATCTTCCTTAAACTCCAATTTCAAATATTAAAACTCAACCTTAGCAACCGCAAAATATTATGATTGACGCATTGCAGATTTGTTTAAGTAAATTTTTTTACCATACTTTAATTTTAATAAGTATGTCGTCTGTAATCATAAGAATGTATTAATATACATATGTTGAAAACGAACAATCATTTTATTTAGAAACTTAAAATTTATCTCATACAAGCAACAATTACACAAATTTGATTAGGCGAATACTTTAAGACCAATGCAGGAAGTTTGTACAAATAAATTTACTAATTTTACTTTTTTATTTATTTATTTTTTTTTTTAAGAAATTGCATTTTTTTCTTTTATTTTTCAAATAAATTAACAAACTGTTAAAGTAAAATATCATTAGTTTATCAGAGATTTTGAGATAGTCGAGCTTATATAAATAAAATCAGGCTTTTGTGTATGGACGATTCAAATGGAAAAAAAGTCTGCTTCAATGGCAAAACAGCTTGAAATTTTTCTGGATCTTTTCGTTATTGGGAAATAACGATCGTCTTAAAATTGCAAATTCCACAAATTCCACAAATTAAAAATTCTGATTGTTAAAATTCTTTGTTTACTTGAAAAATAAAAAGTTGTGTCATTTTAGATATTTTAAAGCGTCTGGAAAATATCTGTTTTACTTTCGCTTGTGTCGAAATAGCAATATGGACTTCAATAGACTTTTAGTTTCTTTTTGCTCTAGTTTCCGAAGTGTATTCCCCTCACCGAAGGCTAAAGGGCTTATATAAATTGTTTCATTCCGTTTGCAATTTCTACAATATTGATCAAGAACCCTTTAAAGTATATATAACCTGGGTTTTAAATAGCGAAGTTGTTTTAATGATGGCCGTCTGTCTGTTGAAATGGTTTTTCCGAAGACCCCAGATATAATGGGGACTTGGTTGGTATATATTTATGTCGCATATGTCCCACAAAACTGTGAAGTACCAAATTGTATTACAGTAGCATTATTTGTAACGGTTTAGGCATACTAAACTGTTTTCCGAGAGTAGGCTTATAATGGGGCTATGGTAAGTTATCAACCGATCTTTTCGAAATTTAACAGTTTGGTTTCTAATCATATGAAACGAATTTGTGCAAATAACAATTTGTGCATTATACCACCATTTATGTCAGTTTTTGTAACAAAAAGGGTGGTGGTTCCAAATTTTTAAACATAGCTCTAACCTTACTTAACTGATTTTGCTTGATTTTAATCCCAAAGTGCTTATGATAACTACAAGCAATTTGATACTAAGTTTGTTCTTTTCTTTTGAGGTTTTCGAAAGTTAGCGAGTTTTCAACAGACGGACATGGCTAAATCGACTTAAAATAACTCAAAGAGCCGGAATATATATCTGTGGCATTTTGACAAAACATCTAAAGTCATTGTTAATCATATTAATTTTCATTCAAAAAACATTTTTGTTAACGTTTTCAAAATGTTGTGTTATAAACGAATTTTTCATTAATTTTAGTTTATTTTATTATTTGATAAACATTATTTTTTCACCATTTTTTTCAACTTTTTTGCTATCTTATCTCGACTCAAGATGTTTTGTCGAAATGCCACAGATATACTTTATGGGGTCTTAGATGTATAAAGACAATTGTTTTCTTACAATGGTCTGATTTGACCATTTCCTTTTGGTGCCAATTTTTTTTGCAGTATATCTTCCACACATTGCCAAACCTTACAATATTGTAAGATCTGACAGCCGTCTGTACATATCTTAATATAAGTAATGCTAAGCTAAACTTAATCAACAAAAGTAATTGAAATCAGATTTCAGTTTCCAGTCCCCTATATAAACGTTAAAAATATCGAAATGGAAATGTAGCACTCCTACGTGCTTGTTTTGTTTTTTTCTATCCATTAATCTGGTTCGTTTCAGTTGCAAATTAATAAAAACACAAAAAAAGTTTCACTACATCACTATTTGTTTTAATCAATCAATTGTTGCTTTTTACTGCATTTTCGAACTGTTCAACGGTTTACAGTCAACGCTAAGAATTGGCGCCGTTTCGGAAACTTACTCTCTTGTTTCAAGTTTCTGCTTGTAAAGCTAATGAAAAAAAAACTATTATTCGCAATGGCGTATTATAAAAGTATAAAATATTTACAGACATTAAAGTAACTAAAAACGTACAAGTGACTGAAATACAAAAATACAAAGAACAGCATCACAATTCAAAAATATAAGTATGCAAATTTCTAAGTGTAGGAAAATGATATTCCATTTCCCCTGTACTGGTTTACAACGCCCTCAAACTTTTGGATACACTTGAGTTGTAGTTAAAAAACAAAAAACAAAATGGAGACAAATTAGTAGGACAATGAAGTTTTTTTCTGGCCATCACACTTCTTATTCCAATTCCTTACCATTAGTAGTTGGTTTTTTTTAAATTATTTTGTTCACTTGCTAAGAAGTGTAAAAGTTAGTGAATATTGTTCGAAACCCTTCAGCTTTAAAACGGCAAGACATATCGCTCCTTTATTGCCACATAGTCATATCTCAAAAAAAAAATTCAACTTGGCAAAATGCGATTAAAGTTTTCAATGTGTAACCTTATATACAGATTTAATATATTATATTTTGATATAACTTCGGTTCAGTTTCAGATATAATTCTTTTTTATTACATATAAAAAAGCTATGAAGGAAAATATTTGCTTAAGTAACATAACATTTTTGATTTTTTGAGATATGACTATGTTGCCATAAAGGAGCGATATCTTTTATAGCAAACTACGCCAATCATGCTTGAATGAGCATGTACCAGAAAAGCCGTATTGAAGGCTAATGTAGAAGCAAAAGAATTTTAGCTACTTAATTTTTAGTCGAATAACCGAGTAACTTGACATAAATTTTCTGCATTTTTATAGCCACCACCAAAAAGAATGGTACTATGAATATTCATTTTTTATATCGTTTGTAACACATAGAAATAATCTTCGGATACCCGATCTAGCGATCTAGCCATATCTGCCCGTCTGGTAAAAGCAATATAAAGCTGGGAGAGTAATCGATTGGTAAAACTGATTTTATTTGTTCGATTTGTATTACAGATTTTTATTGAAAATGGGTCAAATCGGCACATTATTTTACCTATATCTTATACAAATTTAGTCCTGGGATAAGACTCGTGGTATGATAACCGCCATACTGAATGAGCTAAAGAAACAAAATTTAGTGCATAAACTTTATGTATACTTTTCATACTTTTTATTGTAAAATTTCTTGGTATTTAATAACTTTTGTAATTTGTAACGAAAAATAAGGTTAACAAAAAACTTAGGCTCGTTTTCACAACTAGCTGTTAGCTAAAGGTAGGATTTTATGGGCCGTATAGAAAGTGTTCCATTTTTACAACTTTACTTTAACATAGCAGTACCCATGTTCTGTAACTCTCGCGTCGAGAAACTTTTCGATTGAAATTTGAGAAATGAAACAAAAAATGCTATAAATTCAAACAAACAATTGTTTTTCTCACTTACCTGCGCACATAGGGGTTTTTTGCCAATCTAGCCGGGCATTACTTTTTGTTTTAGCATATATTGCTTCTTAAAAGTTATTGAGTGCTCCTAGATCGATGAAACTTGGCAGAAATATGTGATATTGTCAAAGGCAGGTAAACCTCAAAAATAAGTAAAATCGGACCAAGGAGGAAAAGGTTCCCCCTAGAAGAACTAATCCAACCTCTAAAAAATACAATTTTTTTAAAGTTTTCCCATACTTTTGTTTGGCAAATGCAACTTTTAACGTCGGCGAAAGTTAAAAAACCTTAAATTAGACCCATGAGATCGTAAAACTACACTTTTCGCCCCCGCCCTCTTTTGAGGGCGGTTACATAAAATAATATTTAAAAAAAATGTGAATATTAAAAGAAATAGATTACTAACGCCTTAATACTATAAAAATGAAATTTTTGAACTTTTATGGGTAGGGGGAGGTATCCCTCCAAACCCCCCCCCCCCCGGAACGACCCTGTAAAAAAATTGTTTTTTTGCTAATTTCCAAAACATATTAATTTTTAAGATTTTATGTGACTTTAATGTATTTTATAGTATTTAATTTATCTGAAAATAATTAATATATTCGTAATTATAACTTATTTATAATAGTAACAGCAAATTTTATTTAAAATAATAACAACTAATTTATTTAAAATAACTTCTCTTTTGCACTAAGATGATGATGAGTGCCATGGTTCTTCTTCGTCTGCTTCTTCAAAATCCTCTTCTGAATCTGAATTCTCTTCAGAGCCAAGTACAGGTGGAAGCATAAAGAAATTGCTTCTTTCGTAAAGGGTAATGAGCAAAAGTCTATTTATCAGCCATGTCACAGAGTACAATTCCGTTCGGAAACGGAATTCATTCCGTATTTTGGTGCTTCAGAAAATGACGGAACAATGTTTCGGATTGAAACCATTTTTGTTTTCATGAACGGAGTGGGAGTTTTCTGTATCTGAAAGGCCAAAAAACTATCAAAATACACTTTCTATTAAAAAACAAATATGTTGTCTTCGATTTCGAACGGAATCATTCCGAACGGAATTGTACTCTGTGGCATGGCTGTATAATGGGCCATGTCACAGAGTACAATTCCGTTCGGAATGATTCCGTTCGGAATTGAAGAAAACATATTTGTTTGTTGATGGAAAGTGTATTTTGATAGTTTTATGGCCTTTCAGATACAGACAACTCCCATACCGTCCATGAAAACAAAAATGGTTTCATTCCGAAACATTTTTTCGTCATTTTCTGAAGCACCAAAATACGGAATGAATTCCGTTTCCGAACGGAATTGTACTCTGTGACATGGCTGAATATCTTTGTTACACTGAACCCTCGAAAACTTTCTACCAAAATTCTGCCTGTAAAGCCTAAAATGTTTATTTTCTGCCTCAGACGCTTCTTCTGATAATAGCCCGATAGGCAACAATGCTTCACTCATTACAGTTGCGCCATGTATTAAAATCTTGTGCATTGTAGGTGTCATAGGATGCCAGGGATATAGAGTAACGTAAAGTTTTGCAGTGTCTAAGCAATAATTGGCAAACTCGTGCAAATGGATTTTGTGACCACTTGTAATTACTTCAATAATAACTTTGATTCGGTAGATGAAATCTAATGCAATTCCAGTTATTTCAGCAGCTAATTCAGGATTGGAAAAAAATCTTCTGCTGGTGTTACCATCGTTGCTGTTTCCAAATCCAGTCGTCGGTACATCCCCTATTAGCCCCGATTCACTTCTAACGTCATTTAGCGGCCGCACAGGTGGTTAACACCCGTTACTTACTGTTGCGCACATCCCTTTTTTTACACATGTAATATTAGTCTTAGATGTAATAATTTAAATAAAAAACATCTACGTACAACCAAAACATTTTATGACTGACGAAAGGGTTTCTATCATATGTACCTATGCAAGATGAGCAAAAACAGAAAAAAGGTGAAATTTTCAAAAAATCATAAAAAAATGGCGCAACAACGCGCAACGTTTTTTTTTTTATTTTAAAGTAGAGATTTCAAATTTTATCGTGATGTATAACATTTTTAAGAACTCAACAAAGTGAACAAAAAAATCGTTTTTTTTAATTTCGAACTAATTTTTTTGTCATAAAAACTTCTAATAAAATTTTTCTAAAAATTTTCATAAGTAGCTGTTTATATAGTCTTTCACAGAAAAAAAAAATCAATGTAAAATCTTTATTCGTTTATCTACAAAAAATATATATTGTAAACCTCCCAAAACCGTAAAAAGTCAATGAACACGCATGCAATTTAATCAACTTTCCTGGTTTTAACAGTGTTCCAAAACCACAAATCTCAAGCAAAAGACTTGAAAATTCACTATACGATGCAGAACTTTGTTGTCTGTCGAGCTGCGTACTTAAATTTTTCCATTTCTTAAATTTAATTTTTTGCCTAATGTCCGGCTAGATTGGCAAAAAACCCCTATGTGCTGCGTCTGAAACATTTTTGGAGAGTATTCGCTGTCACGCAAGGAAACCAGTCGCCAATATACAAAGTGTGTCTGTAAAATTTTTGTGAGAAAGTTTCCGCTTTGAACTGTCATATAAACTCACGAATAAAAACGGGGCGAGAAAAAATTTTAATACTTAAAAACATATTAAAACGCAAAATTTTTTTTTTGTTTTTTATTGTTTACTTATTTTGCTTTTAACATTTTTATAAAATATACGAATGTTTTCACAGCTCGTTTACAAACAACGGTTGCATTTTCGCCGCCGTCGTTGAAAATTTTTCAATTTAAGAAAATGTTTGGTTGCCGTCCACGATATGTGTGACTGGCGTTCTTCAAGTCTTCTTTTGATAAATATCGACATGAGTTACAGACACACTTTTTTCTCACTTTTCACGAAACGATGGAATTTTTTGTTTCACATCTCTTCGATGCGAGAAGTTCTCACTAAAGTAACAGAACATTGGTACAAGTAGGATGAACATTCTTTAACCTATCACTTACTGTAGGTAAAAGTAAAGTTATAATAATCCTACCTTTAGCTATCGGAAAGTTTTGAAAACGGGCCTAAGAGAAATAAAGACCGAATATGTTTATAGAGACGACAACAATTTTTTTAAATATATTTTCAACACGCCTTGAAGCTTCTTTTGTCTTGTAAATTTCTTCCTCAAGTAATCGTAAGGAAATTTCCCTAATCGACAACAAACCGGGTTTTATAAGAGTAAGTTTTTCACAGCACTAAACAAAAGAATAGTGGCCGGTTTAGATTGTGGAACTTTAACCGCTTCTAGTTAAACAAAACGAATGCCTTTACAAAACTTTGACGTTAAATAATGTCATTGTGACTTAATGTTTGGTAGCAAGTCTTGCATACTAGAAGTTTTTCATCTTTAACGTTTTATTCTTTTTCGTTTCTTTTTTTCGGGGTAATTGTAGTGTTCAGAGGAGTATTGAAGCATATCAAATCTTTCTTTTCACTTTTAAGTTTTCAATGGCATTGTTTGTTTTGCCGTGTTCGTACGCTCTTTCCAACGAACTATTCAAATGCATTGTCAACATTTTTTGTATGTTGCCTCTTAAAAAATTGCTAACATTTTTGTAAATTTTTTTCACTAATCAGAGTCTTTTTGGATTTTTCTTTCTTGCCTTTAATGTTAATTTTAAACAAACGATTGCTTTAAATCCAGCAATTTTTTCTCAACAGTTTAATGTAGATTTGATAAAAAAAAAAAAATAAAATATTTAATCGATGAACTTTTACAATTTCTAAAAACAAACATTTTTTGCAAAATTTTGCGAATTTCCAAGTATTGTTTTTATTTCTCAATATTAAATAAAAGCTCTAAATAATAATAAGCAACTTTGTCTTTATGCAAAAGTTAATTGCAAATAAATGTCTTTTAAAAAAGATTTGCAAAGGGTGTTGAATTTACACCGCACCTGTATGTGAAGTCAGAGGGGAGTTGAGGTTGTAAAAATGTCTACTTTGCCTTCTGATATATTCTTTGTTAATGACGAAAAATAGTTTTGGATACTCTTTTTAAATTTTATATAATTTTAATTTTTTTATATTTTTACGTTAACGTTACTGAGAAAAGGCCACATACAGAATGTCAAGAAAATGTTTTGACATGGTGAAAATAGTTTTCTTTTTGACTTTAATTATAAAAAAAGAATAGTTTTGTTGTTTCATTAATTTTGTTACCAAATCGATTTATCTATATATATTTATTAACTAAAACACAACAACAAGAAAGGTAGAAATTCAAGACTAACAAAAAAAAAAAAAATAAAGAAATACCAAAATTTAGTTGTCAAGAAAATGTTTTTACAATTTAATTTTGTGTGTCTTTCCCAATGCCTGCCAACAGAACATCTACATATGTATTCAGTTAGTTTACTATAACCACTAGATCGGAAAAACGGTGCAAGAATTATCGAAAAAGTTTTCAAAAAGAATATTTAAAATCGTGCTCAAAATGGGAATATATCTATCTTAAGGCTCCCTTCACGATCAACTCGCAATTTTATACCATTGTATTTTCAGGTATTTCACAAAAACTACATAAGTTCCGATCCTTTCTGGAGAATATGCAATGAAATATATAATTTAATTGACTCTTTTCTGAATTTCGGTGTCTTTAACCGCTTGCTTTTAAATACATAACCCAATAATATTATTTGTTATTTAATCATAATCTGTAAGGATTTGAATCCATGGACTTAAATAAATAAATAAAAGTGGGGTCGCAGTCCAAACTCATCTAAAGTGGCATCGGTATCAAAATTATTAAAAGATAGAGAAGCTGAAATGGCTAAGCTCTCAAAATCGGCTTGCAATTTTGGAGGAAGAACTTTCCGAACAACTAGAGTGCACTAAATCCTTTAAACCAACCCCAATAAAGAGTTTGATCTTCTATTAAGCGCGGAAAATTAGAAAATTGCACATGGGAGCCGTACAAAAGAAATGATCCCATATGCTGATCAAAATGCCACGAATTTGACCACACCAAGGCATACAGCAAATTATCCCCCTAGGCATCATTTGTGGATAACTACACTGCACAGTTAAATGTAATAAGTCTAATTATTTTAGCGTAAAGAAAGGCACCAACTGTGGGGTAATCGTACTTCAAACTATAGAGGATTCCCTGTATTTTCGATGTTATTGCAAGCTGTAATTAAGAGGCCATGCACTGTATACAAATTTATTTTGGGAACCCAAACGGCATATGCCAACATAAAAATTTACTAGAATACTTTCTTTAAAATAAGCATATTGATGTTATGACGGTTTCTAAAGCTCATTTGACCTCAAGAAATACGTTTTAAATCAATGGTTATATACACTTTGATACCAAGATGTGCGACTTTTGTAAAGACTACCTTCAAGCAACAAGCATTTGTATTAACAAAATCAGAAAGCCAATATTATAAGCCACTAGGCCCTAAAATGGGAATAAATGTGGTGGCGGGTGAACAATGCCATTGATTTTGGCGTGGTTAAAAACATCCCGATGGAAGTGATTTGCATAGCAACTCCCTTCTACTAATCACACTATAAGTAGTATATTTATCCAAAAAAAAAATTGTATCCCCGACTGATTTTCTAGCCACAGCTGGCTTACGTGTTAGTTGGTCAAAATATAAAAAATAGATCAGTACATATTGCACGGAGAATGTATTTCTTCGCAGACCTCTATTGGCAATATTGATAGAAATATCAAACTAGGCGTCCAACATTCTCCCGTAGCGCCCAAACAAACCAGATATTATAAAATATATTTTGCAGATGCCAAACGACTCTTGGCTGAAAAAAAGTTCGTAGAAAATGGCAACTTCACAAAACCCCTTAACTTAAAATATACTAAAATAATGCACGAAAAAATTAACAATTCACTCCAGGCCCAAAAAACAACTTCCTTGACAAAGTATCTTAAAGAGCTTGATGTACTCCACAATCTGACTATTTATTATGGCGTGCAAATAAAAATCTTAAAAAGCCCGTAATTTCTAACCCCCCCCCCCCCCCCCTGCGTAACACCAATTAAAGTTGGGCAAGAAGAGATGTTGAAAAAGGAAACCTGTAGCCCGTTTCTGTATACCTCGCATAGCAAAATGTTTTGTTTGAAACGATTGAATTGCAACAAAAATGGTGTACAATAAAACAAAAAATGGGTTTTCTCACACAAGTATTTTTGAATCTTTACTTTGCAAGAATTATCTGTCATTTAAATAATTTTCCAGCAAAAATTGTAAGGATGTGAGAAAAGTGTTTCTGTAACAATATTTTGCTAAAAGTTTCTCAAAAGAACTTTAAAAATAAGTCACATTCAGGACTGCCAGATTTGACGATTTATCGTCATTTTGACGATTTTTTGTTCCGAAATTAGCAAAGTGACGATTTACTGATTTTTTTCTAAAAAGTGACGATTTTGCAATTGCAACGCGTTGAGGCCGCTCTATTCAAAAACTAGAAAACGCGTGCCGCTTTTGTTTAGGTAGGGCTGTAATATGCAAGTCTTAAGAAAATCTTTAAATGATTATTTTCAGAGTACAAAAACAACAATGTTACACTTTGTTTATCTTTTGAATGAACATTTACACAACGATTGAAGAAGCGTCTTTCGCTGTGCTATTGAAGAATCTCAGTTGTGTTACAGTTTCTCCCGACCATTAAAAAATGCGGTGATCGACGATCAAAGACTCCCAGAATCTTTTACACGATTGAAAATGCTAGCTGGGTATGAAGTAATTATGTTTTTGTTTAAATGTTGTTTATTTTATCAAAATCTAACAAAAATTGTTAAAAAAAATAAATTAAATTTTATGTTGTCCGATTTTTTTGACGATTTTTCGAAAAGTGAAAGACGATTTTTTTATGTTTTCTCAGAAAATTGACGATTTTCTCATACATTTATCTGGCAGCCCTGGTCACATTTCAAAATGGAGCGAGGAAAACCAAATTTAAATTTGTAAACTATTTTTTTAATCTAAATATAGAAAAGAGAATGAGTTGAAATGATGGTTGAATAATTTCAATAATGAAAATAAATAAAACACAATTGTCATATATCATCGCTTGGGGGTTTATGTGCTTCATACGCCATTTTGAAAATTTTGAGTTAAGAACTGTAAAGGTGTTTGTTTCTTTTGTAGGTAGTGTGATATCTGACCGCTACAGTCAATGAACCGCTTGACGTGCTTATTTAGGCTTAGCTGTTACTCCTTAAGCCTAGTACTCTGTTCAAATTTGTGAAAAATGATTAGCAACATTTATTATTTCACACGAAAATTTTGACATGTATCAATGTTACCTATCTTGCGAGTTTGTACAATTTGACGTTTTAATTCCTGTAAAGTATGCGACATTGTTTTGCGTATGTAAACAAATCCCACATGTATTTTACTAAAATTTATTTTTTTTAATAAAAAAGAAAGTCAATATGGATAAAAAACTGTTACCGGTTGTGTTATATTAATTTTTTATTTCTTATTAAATAATCAGTTCATATTTTTTTGCTTTTGCTTAAAATTCCAAGTGAAATAAGTGCAGCTTACATTATTTCGCAGTTGTAAAAAAATGTTGCTAGAAACATTTCGGAACTTTTTCACAAAAAGAACAGAGTACAACTCTATCAACATTATTTCATAGATATTCCGCACAAGTTTTTTTCATATGCGTTTTGACAGCATTTCACGTGAAATGTTAAACAGAGTACCAGGCCTTAGTCGGTATTTTCCCGATTTGTCAGAAATCGACTGACAATAGTTGCTAAAAAAGAATTTAACAGAATTTTTAAAAAGTTTATCTTTTTAACGAAAGTAAAATGGCAACAACGCCATTTTAGGGAAAGAGATACAAAAGGGAGTTGCGTAAAAGGAATTTAAATATTAATCTCCTACGTATGTACTTTGATTTACAGTTAAAACAGTAAAAAATATCAATACTAATAACTAATGTAAAAAAAAAAACTGGATTTGTGATGTGAAATTACATATACATATTAATTGTCAACGTGTACAGGTCCAGATGGTCCAACTTCTAATGTCGTCTATGCAAAAAATATTAAGAAAAAAAAAATGATGAAAAAACTATTAAAGATATTTCAAGTGGTAAGTTAAAACGATAATTTTGAATTTTATATGATAGTACATAAATATGTTAGTACATATATATGTACCTACTTTTGTATGTATAATAAAAATCCAGCTGCTGAGACAGCTTTTAAAGCTTCGACAGAAAATTCAGATATGTATGTGGCACCCTGTCACCACCAGTTACTAATTACTTTGATAACCAGTTTTACAACAAAAGAAAAATGCACATATTAGTATGATAGATAAAAAAGAAAAAGAAGTCAGTCTGTTTCCTGTCGACTTCGGTGCATTAAAGACGTTCTTACATAAACAAAGAATTGTTCCTTAATTAATTTAAATTTAAATAAATATAGTTTTTAGAAATTAAAAGGACAAGCGTTTTTATTATTTCTAATTGGGTAAAATATAAAAGATAAACCCCAAATGTATAACAAAATATAAATCGACCATTTGCTTTTTGTTAATTAATAATTTGTTTTTTACTAAAACGTTTTGGTGTTTTTTATTTCTTTTTTAATGAAACTTTGCTCCACGTGTATGTATTTCAAGGAAGTATGCTGAAGGTGGCGTATAGAGAAAACAGGATTTTTATTATCGTTACAAAATATCCCGTTATTGATGCGATCAGGAGATAAAAATGTATCCTCAGAATCATCATTTTCAAATCACAAAATTCTATCGAGTATCTTTTAAAAAAATTATGTTAAAATTCAACATCGATTTTCTCAAAATGCATTTTTGGCACACAGAGCACTTAAGCCCCTGGAAGACGATATTTCGTAATTTAAATTTTTTGGAGCCTGTCATTGTTTTGGTTTTATAGTATATATATATTTCTTTTGTTGACGTTTCGCTTTCGTCTGACACAAAATAACTGGAAATATTCCAGTAAGAACAGACCCAGTGTTGTCTGTTTTCACACTCAAATACAAAAGCACTTTTTTCTCATAAATCGTGAAACGATGGAATTCTTTTTAAGACTTCATATATCGCACATGAACTGTTGTTGCTTAGATGCATTTTCTTATTTTAATGTCTTTGTTGCTATTTAACGAGCAATACATTTAAAGAAAGTAGCTTATTTACATAAACAGTGCTTATATTTTTGACCCAAGTATATACTCGTACTCGTACGAGAACAAGTAGGGTTGCATAAAACAATTAAATGGTGTCGACATAAGCGATAAATACTGATGTATTTAACGAAATTTCTCATTACAATATACGGTACTTGGTAAAAGAAGTTTTTGCTGGAAATTCCAAAAATCGCTAAGAGAATTATGTATCTAAAAAAATTTTGTGTGTAAATTCAAAAGTGTTTTTTGAAAAGTACAAGAGTACAAATTTTTTCCCGATCCGTCTAAATCAACCATAATATGGTCAAAATTAACCATATTTTGATCAATGTTAACCATAATAATGGTCAAAACTAACCATATTATGATCAAAATTTACCATAATATGATTCAAAATTTTTCATAATTTTGACAAAAGTAGCCATATTATGGTCAGAATTATTTCATCCATTTTTTCAATTTGTTTGTTAAGTGTCAAATTATTAATCAAATTAAATTTTTTTATATTAATTTTTTATTCCTGATAGGTGTTATGTTCCACTTTTATAAGAAATCCCCTTTGATTCATATTTATGTATTTTACTCACTAATTAAAATAAAATGAATGAGAATTTTAAGCAAACCAAGTAAAATTCAAACGACCAAAATGTTGTTGCTTTCGAATCATATTAATTTAAATTTTAAATTAAACATACAATGTCTTAAAATATTATAATTTCGAACATATTATTGTTATTAACTATTAACCATTACATGTTTGGAGGCAACCATAATATGGTTATAGCTTCTGGATGGATGAATTTAACCATAATATGGTTGCCGTGATAATAATATGGTTAAGGTAACCATAATATGTTTAAGTGTATGACTGTAGCTTTATTTTATTAAAACATTACATTGTTAAATTCAACCATATTTGAAGTTTCAAGGGAGGTAAACACTTTATTGTTAAATAGAAATAAAATATTATCAATCGTGAAAAAAGTTTTGTTAAAACCAACAACAGTTTGTTTGTTGCCATTGCAGGGACCATAATATGTTTTTTTTAATCATACTTCAACCATGTTTTTTCTCTGCGTGCATGTATGCAGCTTTTTAAAATATTAAAAAAGTCTGTTAACCGGGTAATCAAGTATGTTGATAAAAAAAGGAACGTTTCGCGTATGTGCGTACAACCTGGACATTTTCGTTTATCTTAATTTAAGTTATTTTAGGTTTCGCTAAATAGACAATAAGGTGCAGACAGGGTCTCTTCGCACCACATCAACCGATGCACCAACCAATCTTTGATCTGCTGGGGAAGGAGGTGATGATGAACTCGACAATTCACCCAAACTCACGAGAATGAGTGGGCTCTAAACGAGATGGCTGAGCAGGAACGTTAGAGCGGATGAGCTTGATAGGCTTGGAACTACCTTACGTGTTCCACTCGATTTAGAACACGTTGTATTAGAAACCTCTCTCGCGAGTTCGTCGGCCACCTTATTAACATCCACCTTGCAGTGCCCGGGTGCCCAACACAGCTGGCGCTGAGAAATATGGCCCCAAAAAATAAATATTTGGGAATATTTTTCATCATGCAATATGACCCCATTTTTTAAAGAAAAATTACCCCACAAAAATGAAAAATAACCTAAAAACTAAAATGAAATATGACCCTAAATTTTGGGTAATTCTTCATTTTGAAAAATCACCTCAAAATTTATAATGAATTTTAACCCCAAAAGAGAACACATAGAAAGTTATATAAAAGTTTTTGAGTGGAGTTCATATGCCCGAAACTAAAAATCCCAAATTTAGAATCCCGAGTTCAAAATCCGAATAATTATACAGTTTTGGTGTTAAAAATCGTACGATTGATAGCATGGTTCGGCTTTCATGGTTCTTTATCTTGTAACGAACACTGGCTTCGCTCACTAAAGCTTTACAACAAAGCCGTTCTTCGCCCAGTAAAGCTTCTCTAAATAGCCGGCCTTGGGCCGGGCGCAAAGATTTTTTCCTCTATGGAATAATAAACACCGGCTTCGCTAACTAAAGCATCTCTGCATAACCGGCAAGGATTTTCTCCACTTTGGTATCAGAATTCGGGTTTTTTTTACTATTCCTAGAAACTTTTACATACAATTTAATATAATTTGTGTAAAAATGTTTTGGGTGCTTTTTCATTTCTTAAAATTTGCATTTTTTATTAGTAAACGAAAAATAGCCCCAAAGCAAAAATTGTGATTTTATTTAAGGCCATTTTTCATTCCATTCCACTCAAAATGCAATAACACCCTAAAGAAAAAATGAAATTTTTTTTTTTTATTTATTATTATTAGGTACACAGTGCAACAAGAACGAGTCTTTTTAAAGCACTGTACATAAATATAACGCTATTCACAAATGTGACATATATAAAAAAGTTTGATTAATACAATAGATTACAATACAATACGGCAAAAAACAGTAGGCAGCAAATGCATAAAAAATTTTATTTTATTAAGCAATTCTTTAGTGATTTAATGAAAATACTAAACACATATACATATTAAAAAAAGAGAAAAAAGTATTAATTTTCATTTAAAGAAGTTAACTTAAATGCCTAAATACTTCGCGTTTAAAGTGCTGAGCATTGCTGATTGTTTGTATATTGTTAGGTAATTGATTCCAAAGCTGGATGGAGTTTATAAAAAAATGTCTTTCAGATATCTGACTACGATATCGATTACTGTTAATCTTTTTTCCTCTATTTGATCTGGAGAAGATAATTCGATTATATAAATAGCCTGGTTGTTTTGTGTAAATAGTTTTATGTAAGAATATTAGGCAGCGGCATTTGAACAGGTTATCAAAAGATATGTTATATAACTGCTTTGCAAAACGGGATATTCTTGAGATTCGTGTTAGACCAAAAACGTATCTGGCGATATTATTGAAAGTTACATTTAGTTTTTTCTTACTTGCCGAATCACAGCTTGCGAATAGTTCACACCCATACATTAGTGTTGGTATTAGGTATGTCTTTGCCAATAACATACGGATTTCAAAGGGAGTGTAATAATCCCCAAAAAAACAAAAATATTGCCCCCAAATTTAGTGTTTTTGTGTCTCATGTAAAATTTTGGCGCCTTTTGTCAATGATTTGAGCGCAGCCTGAGTATCGACGTAAATTGTCACCACACCCCCTCCTACTGGAAGACCTTCTCTTGGGAGTCTGAATGACCTGTTTACGTCAGTGTCAGCAATATAAACACCGGCACCATTGCCAGCCTCAAGCATCCCATTGTATCCACGCCAAAATTCCCTATTCAGGAACTTCACTGGTGGTGTTATACCGAAGTATAAGTTCATAATCCTATGATCTGAAATTCCCTTGAACATACAACACTGATCAACCAATAAGTTCAACCCAAAGTGTGATGTTCAAAAAATTTAATAATTTAACTTTGAAAGCAGTACCGATTATAAATCTCTTTTCATTTTAATTCCACCCAACTTCGATTTTCAGGAACTTGACTTCTCCTAAAATAACATTTTTAAATAAACTTCGCAAACGCCGAAACGTATCGTAATGTTTTTGGTTCTTTTACCCAGAATCAGTTGTAATTAAAAAAAAAGATTGTTACACAATGTTGTTGCCTTTTTGAGGCAAAACTGCATACTCAACAGATGTGTATGAAAATTAAAAATTTTAGTTTACAGAGCAAAAAAATAACATGTCCATCCATATGTTTGTGTACTTTTGCTAAAAGATAAAATTTGACATTTAAACTTTTATTATTCGTAACTGTCAAAATCAGCGCCAAGTTTCCTTAAAACAAAAACAAAAAAAAACACCTAAATCAAAGAAGGAAAATAAAAAACAGAGAATGACTTTATCCTGACGATGGCAAACTATCATCTTGATAAAACGTAAACAACAAATGTACGTACATTTACAATCGTATATAATACTATATATATATATATGTGTTTGTAACTAGATAGGTTGAAAGTTTTTCCTTACTCACATGTTACTTGAGCCTAAATTATTTTTTGGCACAATGTGAAGCAAAAACAGTTCTCTTTTTCAATATCCATAGATACCTATATGTACATTTGTATGTAGCTAAGTACGAGTACATTAAAATTCCAAATAAAATATATTCATTAAACCTGCCCGCAAAAAAGTTTCATTGATTTATTTTATAGACAGTAATTTATTATCAGTTTTATTAAAAAAAGAGGGTTATATTTTTAGAAAATGGTTAAAATTTATTTAAAAGAATGCATTGCAAAACAAATTATTCCAAAAAAACATTAAGGGTCCTCATGATATCACATAAAGGACTCGCAATATGTACAAATTGTACATTTTTAGACCTTCCCAAATGAATTGTCTAAAATTTTATGAAAACTCAATAACACAAACTTGGTAAACTTACCTGACAATTTTGGCTCGTAAATGAAGAAACATTATCTCATGATCAAAAAGTCACGTTTTTGGTATATGATCAAAAATTTCTTACGACAAGAAATTCAAAAGTTGCTGGTTTTTAATAAAAATAAGAAAGATATTTCTGAGTTCCAGCTGCATTTATTTTATTTTAGTCTGGTTTTCTTGATTTTTAAAAATAAACAAATTTCCTGCATCAAGAAACAAGTGCTAGGGATTTCTTTAATTTTTCTGAAAATGCTCCAGATGACTTGCTTTATTTAAATTAATTTTTATTTGAATCGACAAGTTAAGCAAATCAATAAAGAGTTCCTTATTTTTATATTAAGTTTTCTTAAACTAATGTGCTGTTTTCACAACACATTCAATCACGTGTGTTGCGAAAACAGCACGTAACTAATGCTACACGTTTTTATGTAAAAAATTCAGGATTTTCATCATATTGTAACGACGTGTTTTCCACCTTATGCTGGGGTAGAGCTCGCGGCTCGTTACAAAAATTTATTTAATGACCAGAGAAATGAAACACGGGACTCGCTCTTTTCTTCAAACGTTATAAAACGTACGCTCCGTTTATTTGTTCTTCTTATTATTTAAATTCTCCTGCAATCATCGACAAACTACGTTATACACAAATGACGGACACGAAGCTCTCCTGACGGGAACGACAACACACAATCTGCACGCTGTTGACACAAGAAGGTAGCGCTGTTCTCTTGCTTTGCGATCGTTACCGTGCGGGCTACAACAGATGCTCTCGAGATGCAGTCCCACCCTACTCTCGGACGCTGTCTCACGATAGCCAAAAGAAGACAGAAAACAAATCAAGAGAATTTAGCCTACACCGCTGTCTTTTGGATCGTTAATTTCAAAATTAGTACATAAATTAATTCTTATTTAATACAAATAATAATTAAAGGACGAAGATAATACAAATTATATAATTCATTCTAGCAAGAAAATTAATTTAAACATAATATGAATTTATTCAGCCTTGTTATGGGTAATAACAAAACTAGAGGATAATATGAGCTATGCAATACGGTGTAATACCAAAGATAATAATAAATTCAAATAAATATAATTCATCATGGGCCGGGTTGGTCTGGTGTAGTGGTATAATCTAGGGCATGTGACTCAAAAAGGAGGGCTCCGACTTTTGCTCGTCACAATATTTTGTAAAATATTAATGGCCGATTTCACCAATTTATTTAAATATCAATTCATGTTTAAAATTCGTTTTTCATATCATATTATATTAAAAACTATTTTTAAATATGAATTGATATTTAAGTAGAAATGGTGAATTGGCTATAAAGACCGCGATTCACTATCATCACAATCGTACAATTCTTTCACACGAAAATGTGACTGATTTCTATCCGACATAAAAAAATACCTGCAAAATCTCCTGTCAATACCTTACTATCCCACAAAAAAGATGCAAATTCAAATGACTAGCCACTTTTCAAGAAAATGCAACCCTGATCGCATAGAATCTATCATTTTATGAAAATTTTCATAAACTTTTTTTTAAGATTTTGTTATTCGTGCTTAATTTCCAGTTTTTATTCTTGATAAAAATACTTGAAATTTATTGTTGATGGGATAAGAAGAGATAAACTCACTGTTTATTGTTGATGTTTTTGTTTAAACTTTGATATTGTTACAAGTAGAACTGATGCTTATGATTCTTATACGCTTAACAGTTTTATTCGGTTTAATATCTTTAGTTTTTCTAAAATCTTTATGGATGAAGTTTCCTGACGATCTGGCCTAAGCAACCAGTGAAATGCGCATAGGAATAGCTTATCCCATCAACAATAAATTTCAAGTGTTTTTATCAAGAATAAAAACTGGGAATTAAGCACGAATAACAAAATCTTTTAAATTAAAATTTTGTATTCCCAAAAATTACTTTTGATAATTTTCATAAACTTTCAAATGAAATAACTCCCCAATTTTTTGGGTTTATTTCATTTTGATTTGGGGAGTTAATTCTTTTCGTTGGGGTTTCATTTTATTTTAAAATTTTGGATTTATTTCATATGAAATAAGACCCCAAAAGTTGGGGAATTATTTCATAATTTTTTGGGGACTTATTTCGTGGGGGGTTATTTCATGTCGCCGCAAAATACATCGATGTTTTTTTTTGTAGCATTATAGACATGAATGTAGTTTTAAAAATGATATAACAAAAATTGTATTACGTTTCCAATTATAAAAAATAACTGATTTTGTTACCCTTTTCTTAGTTTTACGCATGTAATTATAATTTGGCTTGACAAAAAAGTATAATAACTCAAAAATCGATTTTATTTTTATGTATAGGTTTTTTTATTTTCTTTGAATTCCAATATTTCGATTATAATTACATACAATACTTCTTATCATACTTTGCAAAAAAGAAAAATGTGCCTAGTCTTCCACCACTTAATCGGTTTCTTTGCTGAATCATCACCTGTGCCGCTTGCGAATAGTCTTTCTTAGGGACCCGATGTTCCCACAATCGTCAGATATATTGAGACGAGCTAGTGTAGTTTTTCAAACTGAATTTTATAGTCCTTTCAAATCTCCAACGGATTTGCGTTCAGTCTTCCAAGAGGAGTATTTAAATAAAATGAGAGTTTATTAGACAATCTTGCATCGAATTTATTACTCTTTCTATTCCGATGCACCAGTTTGTAATGGTTAATCCATAGTGAAAATGTCTCTTCTCTTTTATCAGACTTTTTAGAGTCAGACTCAATGTCACTTTTCCGCAAAGGCTTAAAATATTAGCGATATCAATATTTATATGAACCCATGCTTTTTTACGTCTCTTGCCAAGCCAAATTGTTTACTTTGTTTGCCACAGGTTCATATACAACGATGTTGATGAGTGAAAAAAACATCGAATTGTTTCGATGAATCGATACCTTACATCGACAGTTTTTAAAACATCGATGAATATCGTTCACCACTACCATAATATATGTTTACAATAAGAAATGTTCGGTTTCGCATTTGCATTTGCGAACTATTCGCTTATTTAAGCTATTTGCATACGCATTTCCTAAGATGTATGCGAATATTTAAGCGAATATCTGATGATGGCAATATGAATAATATCTGGAAACATTTTTAAGGAAACAAATTATTAAGCTATGTTCACACCTAACCACTACTTTTATTAAAAAATTATTTGCTTTTCCCAAACATTTGGCTAGATTAGACATCATTTAACAGTTCTACATTACATTATAAAATAATCTTCTTCTAACAAATAATTTTAGTAAATCAAGAGAAAAGGTTAAAAATAAAGCTTAAGTGAGATCAATTTATTGATCACGTTTTTTGGAATTTGATCGTCAAATAAAAAATGCTAATTAAAGCTAAGCCAGTTTACGATTCTCAACACAATACCCTGCGGGAAATTTGTGTCAGTTGTTCTTAAAGAACTTATCCCGTCACCAGTGAAGACAATATTTAATAAAAAAGGCCGAATTGTGATAGGTGAAAACAAGATATATATATATATTACTCAACTGGTGTTAATGTGTTTAAAGTATAGTTACTCCAGAGCGAAGGTAATTGGTACAAAACTAGTCATGTGACTTGGGCATGTTACATTGGTGGTCTGTTCACTCGGGACAATATTAATGCCTGTCGCAGATATTGAGCGAAATTGCATTAGAATCAAACTGTCGTTAAGTACACGCAAGAAAGAGTCTTATTTATATTGAATATTCGTAGTCTAAAACGAGATAATCGTTGTTGTTCAAGTTAACAAAAACCTGACGAGTTGTGGTGAAAAATAAATTCTAACGAAACATAAAAAAGTTACAATATCATGATCAAGTATTGCAAATTTTATTTAACAATGAAAGACGAGTGAAAATTCTACTTAAGTCTTCAGTTGTACTGAATTGAATGACGAATGATCGCATACTCAACACTACATATTTTTTTAATAAATTGTTTTTTTTAAATTTGTCGTGTATACTTTAAAAATATATTTTAGTTCGTTTTTGCGCTTTTTCTCCACGTGTTTAGAGTCGCAAGAGTTGGCATCACTGCCTTAGTTACCAAAATCAGTAATCGAAAATGCAAACGATATTAGAATGATTTCCAAAGGGTCATTTGCATTGACAATGTCATACGTCCCTAAATATAAAATAACAGTTATCGATGCGCAAACAAACGTTCCTTGTTTGTACCCTACACCACTAGTGGTAAATCAAATTCTGGATCCTTCAGTAATTCTAAGTCGACTTAGCCACCGACGTCTGTCTGTTGAAAACACCCTCACTTTCGATAGAGTCAACAAAAAACCATTTGGGTGTCAAATTTTTTCTCGTTATCCTAAGCAGTTTGGGAAGCGACAATAGCTTTAACGATAGCTACTATCTCATGACAAAATGCTGGGCTGGTAGGTCCAAAATTTTCCATACATCCCAGAAAAACCCCCTTCTTTAAATCACTTCGAGGCATACAAATCTGAGGATGAAGATACAGTCGGGCCTCGATTATCCGTGATGGTCGGGACAAGAAGCATTACGGATAATCGATTTTCACGGTTAATCGAATTACAATTTTGATTATACAGTTTTTTTAATATTTTTATTATGTCACAAGTGAACATTGGTGTACATACATATTTACATTAAACAAATTAATTCAAGAAGTTTATGTACATTTTTAAATTAAATAAGTATGTATACATTAAATTTTCTACTGACAACTTGAGGCAAAAACGGACATTAAGCAAAAAAAGAATACAATTTCTTAAAAAAGGTCGTGTAATGTTGTTTGTCTAATATGTTTCAACTGCCATCACGGATAATAGAGGTAATCACGGTTAATCGAAGCAAACAATTTGAAAACATTGCAAACAAAACACAATAGACTGATCTTTGGCCATCACGGTTAATCGGCGTTACCGGTTAACCGGATCACGGATAATCGAGGCCTGACTGTATATAAAAAACGTTTCATTATAATATCCCTAATTGGTATTTTTGAATTGAAGGAAAAAAATGTTAAGATGGCTAAACTATTTTACGGCGCAAATAAAAATTTTTGTGGCGGCAGCAAGCTATTTTGAAACCGAGAACCACTTTGGTTTCTGCAATAACTATGCGAAAAAAAAACAGAGCCAATGTCAGAAGCAAATTACATGTACGTTTGTGACCAAATATTATAAACCTTATGTAAAACAGCAATTTTGACAGACATGCACATGTGAGCTTTAAACACTGAGGTTTTAATTGTTCCCGTAATCCTTAATGTACTCCCTTACAAACCAGCTTCATAGTAAAAGAATATCGTGGCTCTTCAAATGTTATATTTTTTTTGTAACTTGTTAAGAACTCGTTCACTTACCTTCAAGCTGAATGTACACGACATGTTTTTTTCATCTGACTTGTCAAATTTTCCACTGAAAAATACATACATGTCGTGTGTTACCTTTATTACGTTGCTTCTGTAAAAATCAGATGCAAAGTCATCTGACAAAACTTCATTTAGATCTTGCTCTATTTTCTTCTGACAAACCATCAGACATCAGCTGTGTCAGAAATCTATGCCGGGAAGAAATCGGCAGCGGCGGTAAACTATTGACGGAACCATTAGTCGGCTGAAGTTAATATTTTAGAAAACCGATATATACATGATCATTTCACCATTGAATTAAAATTATGTACATTTATTTATAAAAAATATTTCATTATTATCAAAAATAATTTTTAAGGAATACAAAATTTTAATTCAAAAGATTTTGGTATTCGTGCTTAATTCCCAGTTTTTATTCTAGATAAAAACACTTGAAATTTATTGTTGATGGAATAAGCTATTCCTATGCGCATTTCACTGGTTGCTTAGGCCAGATCATCAGGAAACTTCATCCATAACGTTTTAGAAAAACTAAAGATATTAAACCAAATAAAACTATTAAGCGTATAAGACTTATAGCAACAGTTCTACTTGTAATAATATCAAAGCTTAAACAAAACACATCAACAATAAACAGTGGGTTTATCTCATCTTACATTCCCCACTACAATTAGTTGAAATTCTCTCAACATTAATTGTAGTTGTAAGTAGGTTAAGAAAAACAAAATAAAAACAACAACAACAACTTTACAAAAGATGTTGACAATTAAGTGTTTTTTTAGGCCGTGCACTGCCTGTTTATTATCAAAAAGTAATTTAAATTTTTGGGAATACAAAATTTTAATTTCAAAAGATTTTGTTATTCGTGCTTAATTCCCAGTTCTCTTTTGAAATTAAAATTTTGTATTCCCAAAAATTGAAATTACTTTTTGATAATTTATTATAAATGTTTGGAATTTATATTTGTTTCTTATTTTTAACTTTAATAATACAATTTGTTTTGTCCACTCTTTAAGGAATGTTTTATATGCTTAAAAAATTAAAACGAAAGAATTAAAATAACTGAGTCCACGAGACGATATCGTTCGACATTACAAAACATACAGCAAAACTCGTTCAATTATCTATTTCTTTTATTTAGTATTCTTTAGTTATAGCACCAATACTTTTATAAGCTGTGTAAGGACATATTTACAGGAATCTAAATACTTAAAAGTGAATTTGTGTGTGTGTGTAAATTTATTCTAATCGAAAGCCAAATTACAAAATAAAAAATTTTACTTGTATCGATCCCTATTTGCGGTTATATCGTAAGCGACAATATACCAAAATTTTGTTTTTTTTTTTGCAAATAGGTTATTAGTGCTCGTTACAATAACGAACAAATTCATACATTTTGAATTTGTACCGTTGCGGAGTAAAGCCGTGTAAAATTTTAATTTTGTCGCTTATGATATTACCGCAGATAGGGCTCGATATTATTGTAAATGTATATAATGTATGAATAATTTTACTTACGATACAACAAATCGTCATTATTGCTCACCTGGAATTTAGAAAAAAATAATAATTAGTTTGCAAGCGTCTCACAACTAAACGAAAAGTTACTATCGTTTTCAATGACTTAAATCTATGTATATCTAAACTCCGCACAGGAAAAATTAAAAATTGTCTCCAATCACCAAATTTATAGCAAATTCATAGAATCAAGCAACCAACTTGTTGATTTTGCACCTATTACCAAAAAGATTATATTGGTTTTTTTTGATATTTTTAATTTTTAATCCAAATATTTAATAATTTTAATTAGGCTTAAGTTCATTAAATTTAATTTTCATTAAATTATTTTTATGAAGAAAGGAATTTTACAACATGAAAATTAATTAAAATTGTTATTGATAATCTTTTCATTCTTGACCGTGGCCGGGGCTCGAACCCGGGCCGGCAGGTTACCATGACATGTTTCGATCCCAACCACTCGATCTCCTCAGATGGATTTGCCGTTTTACACTCGCAGCCATCGACGACTGCTGACGTCAATAGTCAAACATCAATCCTTAAACCAAATTGTATTTTAACCTTTGGTAGATCGAAGTTTGCTTTTTTGAATGATTATCCATTTTAATTGATTTTACATGTTCTTCCTTACCTCTGTTTTTTCGTACTTTTGTCAAGAATTTTTCTTGAAGTCCAAAGTACATTTTTTTTGTTTTTTAATTTTTTGTCCTTCTTTTTCTTGTTGACCTTTTTCAGTACAACTTGAAGGACAAATGAATACATAGAGCTCGTGCCTTAGCTTTAACAATAATTAGTATTGTGGTTATTTTGTCGAACTATTTATGGTTTTTAATCCAAATTTTTAATAATTTTAATTAGGCTTAAGTTCATTAAATTTAATTTTCATTAAATTATTTTTATGAAGAAAGGAATTTTACAACATGAAAATTAATTAAAATTGTTATTGATAATCTTTTCATTCTTGACCGTGGCCGGGGCTCGAACCCGGGCCGGCAGGTTACCATGACATGTTTCGATCGCAACCACTCGATCTCCTCAGATGGATTTGCCGTTTTACACTCGCAGCCATCGACGACTGCTGACGTCAATAGTCAAACATCAATCCTTAAACCAAATTGTATTCTAACCCTTGGTAGATCGAAGTTTGCTTTTTTGAATGATTATCCATTTTAATTGATTTTACATGTTCTTCCTTACCTCTGTTTTTTCATAATGAACTTAAGCCTAATTAAAATTATTAAAAATTTGGATTAAAAACCATAAATAGTTCGACAAAATAACCACAATACTAATTATTTTTAATTTTATTTGAAAAAGTTATGAAAAAACTTTGCCGTTTCAAACAATATGTTGTTTGATTTTGACAAATTCCAACAACAATTTCACAAATTTAAATAATTTAATTTTAAACGAAATAATTTTTATTTTATTATTATTTTAATTCAAAATTTATTTTAAAACAACTAAAATGTCAATTAAATCAAAATTATATTTTTAATTTCCATTCAACAAAAAAAAATAATGGATTCAATTATCACATTAATTAAAATTTAATATTTTTTAATTGATTAAAAATTACTAATAACTTTTTCTGTGCGTTAGACAAAAATTTAATTTTATTTTTTTGTGCTTCTGAATTATTTGTTGTTTTATTCCTGAGGATAAGAACGTCATGGAAACCGCGCATTGTCAAAAATCGGACATTGCCTACAATGTTGCCATTAAAATTCTTAAACCACTGTATTTAAAATAATCAGCAGCTTAAAAGTAGAATAAAAACAAACAAAAAAATACATGTTTGTATTTAGGTACTTTCTCGTAAAAATGTAGGTCCACAGTTATCCAATAAGGGTGTGAACATTTCCTGAGAAAAGCTAGTTTGGTATTTTTAAGCTGTTAGAAGCATTGGCCCACAATTAAAAAAAAGATTTAAACTACAATGTAACTGAGAATGAAAATCGTGATATTGAAAATATTTAGTTGCAATATAATTTTCACGTAGAATAGGAAAAAAGTTTTAGAAATGTACCCCAATCACGCTTAAAAATTGCCATTTCTAATATTTTTGGGTAGTATACATACTCTTTTTACGTATCCTAACGATTTATTGTTGATCTGCCCACTAAGGTTTGTGCTTTATCACAAAAGAAAAATCAAATCATGTATTAACGCGACAGAAAACTAAAAATTAGCAAGAAATTAGTTGCAAAAAAATCCTAAAAAATTAGAAAACTCCAAACTGGTAAAAAAAATTTATATAAGTAACCGATCTTACTTTTCGCCGTACTAAGAAGAAACCTTTTCGCTAGGAAAAATATCTGCTAGTCGCTTTTCGCCGTACACAGGGAAAAAACTATACAAAACACAAACAAACTTAGATGGAACCGTATTGTAAGTAACCGTTCCTCAAGTTTTAAATTTGAAAAAAAGACTTAAATTAAAACAAATTGAAATAACTCCTATAAAAAGTAAATATGAAACTAACGACAAAATTTTATTTTTAATTAATGACGGAATAACGACAATTTATATAAAAAATTCAATAATTGGGTCTAATTTTTGAAAAATATAGAAATAACAAAATTTTGCGATAACCATTTCGTTATTTACCGCAAGTCTCACGTCTCTTGAAATCTTGATCGTGACTTAACACGTAGCGTAAAATGAGATTGTGCAGAAATTTCGTTCATTTATTGTAGTGCCCAGAAAAAACACTGCCAAATTTTATGATTATCCAAACATCATTTTCAATAGATTCCAAATAAAGCCCCACTCGACAATGACTTTCATAAGGCAACTAATATTAGTTTTAAATGACTTTATTTATACCTGTTATGAGTGACAGATCATATAATACGCTGACTCCGGTCGAATTCTAATTATATGTGGCTGACTGGAATCAAAAATTCGTCACAGCCGAATGTAGCATTATTACTCGTTGTAGAAAATTATTTATCTATTAGAAATTGTACCTTTTCGAAAATTATCTAACGTATGAGTAATATTTGCAAGGCAAACAATATTATTATATTAAAGTATTTTTTGGCCTATCCAAATCCTGCACTAAAGATAATTGGGGGATGCACAATGTGTGTGAAGATAAATATGCCGAGTTAAATATGTTTCGACGTAACGGCTTACGTCACTACATATTTAACTCTGTGTGAAATGACGTAACAAAATAATTAAATATGACATATTTAACTATTACATATTTAAATATGCCATATTTAACTATCGCATATTTAAATATGTCTTGTATCAGATATTTTTAAGATTTGATTGTCTTAATAAAAAATACTTTAAAAAAAGCAGAAAAAATATCCAATTAATTTATTAATTATTTCCTAATAATTTCTATGGACAAACTAAAAAAATCAAACAAAAATAAATTGGAGTTGTCACATCTTTCTGTGTCACTCATCCGGACCATATGGAAAATGAGGACTAGGGACCACACTATCCTTCTATTGTACCTATATGTCTGAATTGTATTTGTGATTTTTTTAAAAAATTTTCAAAAATTGAACTTTGAAATTTTTATGGTGTTCACTATGGGATTTTGGCCATATTTGGACAGATCCTTATGAAATATTTTTAACCTGAGAAGGACTGGCAGCGTTTCCTAGTTTTCAAACAAAATGTCTTATGTTTCTTTTGATTATCTTTTAAAATGTCGCAGTTTAATTTTCTACACAAAATTATTATTAATACTTGCAGGATCAGCTAAAGGCATGTATTTGATATCCGATATCATTACCTATTTTTTTTTTACGTTGCCAATGTTGATGGTCAGTGCTAAATTTAAAATATATTATCAGCATGGCCCAGGATGTCGACTGCTATCGTTCGCTTGCATTTTAAACGACAATCAGCAAATTTGGAGCCCACTAACAATTTTTAGCACGACAAGCCGATCGACAATGCAAGCGAATGATTACGAAACAGTTTTCATACAAATTTGATTTGATTTGAAAGAAATATGATGCGACCACAAATGTTAAAATCAGTCACTTGTGTTGCGGTTGTCGACAATGGCATTGTGTTTAAATATTAAACGGCATTTTTCTTTACACATAAACATTTTTAAATTTTTTATAAAATTCTATTCTATTTTTTTGTTTGTGGCACACAGTTTTATTCTAATGGCTTTATTTATATGTTTTGTCGCTGATGTGCCAATGCAGTCATTGACAATAAATAATTAAATTACGTTAGAAGCTCAAAGGCTCCCAAATACATATAAATGTAGTACAACTTAAAGGATCTCCGATGTGTTACAAACAGAATAACAAAATCAATATACCTCATCTTTTTGTTGGCAGGCAGTAAACATGTTTACTGGGTAAAAGTAAAATATGTACTACACAAAAACAGTGCTCACAGACTGTGTCACACAGTGTTAGTATTAGCAAAATTTAAAATTACTCTTGAAATGAAGCAAAATTACCGGAGTTAAATGAAATAACACTGATATCAAATTAACTTTTTGTTTTATAAAAAACTTATCCAAAAAAGAAAGGCGGACGTAATTGTAATTCTGTATTTCGTTCTCGATTTTTTTTGTTTAATTTACTTATATTTTGTTTTAAACTATTTTTGTTGCTGATATGACACCGGTGCCAATATTTACGAAGTAGACTGATAGTAAAATGTCCACCCAAATAAAAGCATTCAAAGCTAATTTTTTAAGCAAAGTTTTTTGCAACTGCACTATTTTTTTTCTTCTTTGCCTTTTGAAGGATTTATCTTATATGAAAGTGGTCTGAAGTCACAATAATGTTTTTTTTTTTGGCCAAGACATTTTCGATTGGTTTCATTATGCATACACAGACACAATTTGTGCAAGATATTAAACAGAAAGAAGAAACGAAACCAATATTGCAATAAATCAACTTAATAAGTAGACAGATGTAATAAGTTAAATAATAAATAAAAAAAAATAAAAATTAAAAAGACGTATGTAATTGTTTTTGCGTATTCAAACAACTGCTGGTTGAGTTTCATCTACGATTAGTTTTTCTTATAGATTGAACGTGAGCCAACAAAGATGTCTTTTGTCAATGGAATTTCTACACAGGACTCAAAAAATAAGTTGTTTACTTCCAACTTCATAAAACGTAACGGATTAGTGCTTTCCTATTTATTTTAATATTTTCCAAAAAAACTCTTGAAAGCTAAAAGTATGTCGTCCGTACAAAATATCTAAGCAAAAAATATAAAAATGTATATAAATCCTACCTACTTAAGAAGTCAAAAACATGCAACTTTTTTTGCAAATGACGTTTATGGGTGGACGTGTGAATTCTCAACATGTTCGACCATGTTTTTTGTGCGATAAGTATTGGAATTGTGTTCAACAACTATTATATGCAACTTATTATTGGTTGTATTTACTGCCCCAAGACCAATCGAGATCCAGCAACAAAAACATTTAAAAATTCAAGTCACTTTTTTGCGCTCAAAGTGCTTTTTAAAACTGTCGTATAAATACTTGAAGTTGTTGTGGCCATAATCGTCGTTTGTAAAAACTAAAAATGGCTCATGTTCGATTTGAACGCCTCATTTGTTCTTGTTTCGTATAAAAGATAACATTTTATTCTTTGAATTGGGGGTGAATTTAATGAAACTCTTAAAAGGTTTTTGCCAATAATTTACGATAATTCTTGATTGTGCATTAGGCTTGTAGTTTTCGTGTATATACCAAACTTTTCTAAATAATATTAAAAAAAACATCTTAAGTTTTTTAAAAAAGTTTCAAATATACGAATATGTGGCGCCAACTAGGTAAACTTTCAAAATAAAATTGTAATGATCAGACCTAAGGAGGGAATTTTATGCAATGCTCTTAGTGAGACGGCAATATCTATACACACACCACAAAGGGTTAAGAGGGGATTATGCATTTGTGCTGATGTCTGTAAAATATAAAAATATGTAGAGCATATTATGTTCTAACTGTCATAACGAGGAATGCTTTCAAAAATGGTGAGAGTCGTTGCCTTATTTTACATAGTCCCCGTGCAAACTTCTTTCGGAAATACAGTCTTTGTGTCCATAAAAAATCTTATTATTTCTGCATTTAGATTAAATTTTTCATAAAAATAAATTATATTGCAATCTCAAACATTTTACCAAATAAAATCGGTATAAATTCAATAACAGCGAGTATGTCAAGGCAAAATGTTGTACGGCTTAAACGTCCAAAATAGACCACGGGACTCATATAAACCTTCTTCCTAAAATCTGTTTAAGTGGAAAAAATATCATATAGATGTACACGCAAAGAAAAAGCATGGTTGTGGTAAACATATTATGATAAGATTGTTGATTGTAGTCACCATATAACGGTTATTATTGAATCATATTATGAATAAATATATTCGTAGTATTACATCATAGTATTTTTCCCTTAATCATATTCTTATCCTGTTAATCATAAAAAGTTAAGAAGTAATCATATTATTGTCATGGCAATCATAATAAGTTAAGAAGTAATCATATTATGACATAGCACCACTTACACGAAAATAAACAAAAATTAAAATTTTTTGCATCGATTTTTTATTTTGTGGCACTTTACTCAATAAAGTCAGCAATAATCAAATTTCTAGTTGCGACAAACATTGAAATGTTTACAGTAAATATAATATTGCTGATATTAAATAAAAATAGTACTTTTTTGTGAACGACAACAATATATTGTTACTGTACACATGCCGTAACCATGCCCAACCATATTTTTTCTCTGCGTGTAGATATCTAAATAAATTGCGCCGAAAGGACATCAATCATATTTAACCTATAACATATGTATTTATGGTTGGATTCACGATTCCCCCCTTGGGTTTCAAAAAGGGTGCACTTTTAAATATTTTTCTGTAAATAGTTTGATGTAAAGTATCATATGTCGTCGTTGACCGACTATACTTTCAAACATGTTTGAATTTTTTTTTTTTTGCTTAAAAAATTAAAATAATGTAATAAAAAAATCTAATACAAGTCCCAGCAGAAACAGTTTTTTCGGTCCTAAAAAAAAAGGTCAAATTAACATCCGGAGTCAATTTGTAAACTATAATTTGTTAAATTGAAATAAAGCAACTTCGGCTGTGTCGAATCCGATCTACCCATCACCATAGCATTAAAAATCGTTCCGAAACTTAAAATTTAGGAGAACAATTGTATAGGGGACAGGTGAAATAATGGGCCGACTGCGTGCATTTTAAATATTTACATACATATTAGATTTATCTGGTCCAAATTTTTTTTCCCAGTTCATATTATATGGACGATATTGTGCCAAAACCGTTATTTAAGAAAGCATAAAGTGGTTATTTGCCTATAAGGCGGGTATTGTTGTTGTTGAAAAAATATGGTTCACAGAAGACTGTAAAAAGTAAAGGTCAATGTGTAAAAATGTAAGATTTATGGGTAAAAATTAGAGGCAGTGATGATCGATGACCGATCTTGCTGAATTTCAATGCAAACTTTAGCGAAGTATATACAACAATAATATATGTGCATATATTATAAATACAATCAATTACAACAGCCACACTTATAGAAAATCTGAGGGACGAACAGTCATATGTATGTACATCGTTAAATTAAATCTGCTACCCTTAAGGATCCTTAATATTTACACTTCATAGGGTCTACGATCCAAAATGTAGAAATTCAAAACAAATGACAAACTTTAATAAAAAAAAGAACTTATATATATGTATATACCCTTTCCACCTGTTATGAAAGATATGATAATCAAAAAGTAACGTTTTGATAAAATTCAATAGAGACGGCCCCTGGTTTAAACACAAAAACTGCCAAGTTGAAGGCAGCATCCAAATTTAAAGAAAGGATACAGCGCTTTGCAAATCCACTAAATATTTTGCTGTAGTATACAACATTCGGTAATAAATGATAACTTGTAGAACTATCATAACTGAAACATCATGGTGAGTTTTTCAATTGTAATATGTACAAACATAAATACCAACAACGGCTGCAATGTTGACAAAATAAACACTGCCATCTACAAAAGCTTTTTGCAACAAACATACATCTGCTTACAACACCAACCAACAACCAAATCGCAAATTTAAGTACACGAAAGTTATTTTATGAATGAAAAAGCTTTCCATAATGTAATTGGCAGAACAAACGAAATGCAGACTAAATACTTCATAATATGAAAAGAGAGAAGGAAATCTGCAAATAACAATAAGTAAATAAGACAAACAAAAAAAAAGAGATAAATGCAAATTACAGCCAGGGTTGTCATACTGATTTTGACCTTTTCGCCAAATTCCATGTCAAAAATCGCCAAAGCCTTTGTTTGAAAAAAATACATATTTTTAGAATAATTAAAAATTTTTATAAATTCTAAAAGATAAATTTGTTCAGCATCGCTAAAATACGCCAAAAATTAAAAAAAGTCGCCATAATGTATGTTTTCCTTAATATTTATTGAGAACACAGTAAAAATAGTTTGTGAACACAAAAGAGGTACATTGTTTACTGTAAAATAGTTTATAGTAGTCTACTTAGAGCAACAAAAAAAGAATTTTTGCAGTTAGTATTAAACAAATATTGGATATACATTTGTATATAAGTTGCAGTTATCTAAAACGCTTCACTGGCTAGACTCTCTATTTGTCTTCTTTTTTGGAATACATTGTGAGAAATTTAAATTTCTTCAATGAAGGTAAAAAAGAAGTCCAACATGTACTATTCACATTCATATAATTTAAACCTCGTAATAAGGCGTTTAGAAGTTCGTAATGCATTCTACTTCAAAAGCGAGTTTTTGTGGAGTTCATAATTTCAACACAGGCAATACTTGTTGTAAATACCAGCATATAAAGTACAGGCAAAGCAAGTTCCTTTAAATGGTACGTACCTGCCGTATCCATGTAGCTATAAAATATATAAATTAGATGAAATATCATCATTAAACCCCTCTTTACAATTAACAAATTTTTTCGAGTGTGTTTCGTAAACATCCAAAGCTACGTTAGGATTTATAAAAAAACCTTATACAACAACGTTTTTTATCTATGATAATAAATTGCCACATACATATAATGGAAAAAGGTTCATAGACTTAAAAATATTCATGTTTTAAGGAATTATATTTATTTATTCTTTCAAGAGCAATGTTAAAAACGAAAAACAACTTTCTCGAAGATTTTTGTTATCTTCGTCAGCCATTTGAGCATACAAACTTTCAAATACTGACCATACATATGAATGCCTCAAATTTCATACATAAAAATACTAGAATAAAAGCAATATTTTTTCTTCTTATTGAATATAACGAATTTGAAAACAAATCTATAGCTCATCAAAAATAGCCAACAAAATCGCCAACTAAATAGCCAAAAAGTCGCCAAATCAAAAATTAGGTCGCCAAACAAGTTTGAAAATCGCCATGTTTGGCGAGAAATCGCCACATCTAACAACCCTGATTACAGCCAGTGCTGCCACGACTAAAATTTTTTATTTATTTGAGACCTTTCTCATAAAAAATATTTTTATTTTATTAGAGTAATCGCCAATTTCACCAATTTAAATAAAAAAGTATATTGAAAGTTTATATATTAAATTTGTTTGAATATGTCCTTTACAATAAACGAAATTAGTACTTCACAGTAATAAATAACAAAAAAAGGAAATATTAAATTGTTTTTCGCTTTTTAACTGTTAGCGGCTGTGACAAGTTAAAAATGGTAAAATTTCAAATTTATCAAATTCACAGCCATTTTCTTACAGTAAATTCCATAAATACTTAAGTTTAGATTATATATTAACTTATTTTTTAAAAATCTTTAAAATTCCTATGTGTATTTCCATATATTAAAATATACTATATACTGGAAATAATGTAAATCTTGAACATTTTACTTATATTCAAGTTTTTAGAAAAACTAAAACAACTTTTGTGTACTTTTTCAGTCATGTTCTGCAATCGATTCCGCGTGATATTATGCACTTCCTACTTTAAGTACCACATATCTTACTTCACTTGTCGTGCAGGCGAATTCATTCGTGTGAATGTGCTGATTACGTTCACATTAAACTTTTGGTTTTCCATCCAGCATCGTCGTTTTTTTTTATTCCCTAAGCTAATCCCGCGAAGCTCTACGCTTGTCTGCAGAAAAGAAACCAGAGTCTCTGGCGGGAATCGAACCCGTAACCCCGGCGCTGATAGACAAGCTCACTACCAGCTAGCCTACCGGGGCACTCACACGTGCAAGTACATTTCCACTAAAGTGCCAATTGAAAATCTCCATCGATTTAAACTTTATTTGATTTTAATTTCAGTGCATGGCCGTTTAAATAAAAAATTATCTGGTCGCCGTTTTGAAAGGGATTTTTTGGTTTCCAAAAAAATTTCGTTCATTTAATACAAACAATGAGAAAATCGTAGTGTACTTTACACATTATTTGAACTCGTAATTAATTTCTTTCGAATTTAAGTGCGCGATAAATAAAACCTTTGAAATTTAAAAAAAACGTATATTTGCGATTGTATCAAGTAAAACATATTCATATGTATTATTATTATTTAAAAACAAGTTAGAGTGTTATATTCGGCTGTGCCGAATCTTTGGTACCCTCCACCGACAATTTGAATATTTCAGGGGTGATATCTATATGATGTCTATTTATTATTTATTTAATAATAAAAAAAAAAATCAGGGATTTTTTGGGGATTTTACACTTTTTTATTATTAACGTTTATTTTTCTTTGTTTCTTATATAAAATCTGAAAAAAAAATAGAAAAACTTTTATCTTACTCTTATATAGTGTAAACGGTCCTAATTAAGATTACCATTTTTGTTAAGTGTGTAAAAGGTACTTTAAAAACTTGTTATTTTTCTTGAGTGAGTGTTTAAAAAAAAAGAATTTAAAAATAGAATCCAAAACCGTTGACAGCACATAAAATTTTTAATTTTTTAAAGACAATTTTGAAGCAAATTTGTATGTATTTCCCAAAAATAAGTAAATATGAAAAACAATATCATGGCCCAATTAGTAGGTCTGCGCGCAACTACAACAATCCAACAATAAAAAAAACAACACGCATTTTGTTTGTGTAAAAAATGATAAAGATGTCAAGAACAAAGGCAATTGTTTGTGTAAAAAATGGTGGAAATGTCAAAAACAATTGCTACAAAAACAATTGCACGTAAAAAACACAACTCTGCATAAAATCAGCAGGCGTTTCAAGCAGACCTACTAATTGGACCATGAACAATATAATTAATATTGGGAAAATGCTACTTCGATGCATAAAATGACGGATATATGTACTTTTATTGTTGATTATAGGAATGGCTTAAACCGATTGAACAAGCTCCAAATTCTTATAAATTGGCTCATTCGTCTTCAATATCAGCATATTGTTCTGCTTGTTATTCCTTACTGGAATCGCATAATAAGGAATTCAAGAAACATGCCGAAAACAGTCGCTAAAAAACAAAATAAAATGATTTTTTTGATTAAAAATTTTTATTTGTGGATTTCTTATTGACATTTTTCTAACTATTTTTAAAAAAAAATTTTAAATTTGGTCAGAAAAAAAACAAACAAAAAATATTAACTTTTTAAGGTTTTGTTTTTTGGGGACTTGGGAATTTGGGGATTTTTGGGGATATTTATTTAATTGTTTGGGGACAAGGAAAAAAGTACCTGATAGCCCTGGCTTAGACATATATTAAATTAACGACCGACAATCTTGCGTAAAATATCTAGATTCTTAAGAGTTTAAGCGGAACTTAAATGATTTTCAGGAGGGGGATTTATATTGACGTCATGGTAAGTTATGAACCAATCATCCCAAAATTCCGCAGAGGTATTTCTGGGGAGTTACTGCGTATTTCGATTCGAAAGAAATCATTTACGGATTCGAACAATTTGTACTGTATATTACGATTTTCGCAATCTTTCGAAACGATGGCAGAGGTTGTATTTTTAAAAAAATTTAAAATTTTATTAAAACTTTTTGTTCGCAACAGAGAGTGACTTTTAAGAAAGGGATTTTTTGTTTTGGATAAAGTATAAAAAACGTCCGTTTATTCGAAACAAATATTACGAAAATCGTAAAACACAAATGATTTCTTTCGAATCGAAATACGCAGTATTTGGTATTAAAAAACATAAATTCAATGCAATGGTGAAATTAGTTTTAGCGTTTACAGTGAATTTCAGAAACTAATTTGTAAGAAATTTTACCACGATTTTACGCGATTTTAGGCGTATTTAATTAATTTACCAGAGTGGGCTTTATATGGGGCCTATACTAAATTATGGACTGATCATCACGAAATTTTTTAGTGCTATTTCTAGTCCTATAAAACTGTGAAGTATTCAATTTTATTCTATACCATTATAAATTACGGTTTTAGGCGTACCAAACTGTTTTTCGGGAGAAGGTTTTATATTGGGCCTAGGATAAATTACAGACCGATCTTAATGATATTTCACAGAGTCATTTCTAGTCCTAAAAAACTGTGACGTGCCAAATTTTATTGCGATAGCGTTAATACTTACGGTTTTAGGCGTACTAAACTGTTTTCCGGGAGTAGGGTTTATATGGGGCTAGGGTAAATTATCGACCGATCTTCATGAAATTTCACAGTGTCATTTCTAGTCCTAAAAACTGTGACGTGCCAAACTTTATTGCGATAGCATTAATAATTACGGTTTTAGGCGTACTAAATTGTTTTCCGGGAGTAGAGTTTATATGGGGCCTAGGGTAAATTATGGACCGATCTTCATGAAATTTCACAGTGTGATTTCCAGTCGAATAAAACGAACATTTGCAAAATTTCATATCATTTCGTGTATTTTTCAATCATTTATGTTAGTTTTCGTAACAAAATTATCAATTTTTAAAAGTGGTTCCACATTTTGATTCAAAGGTCTGATCCTACTGAACCGATTTTGCTGAATTTCACTCCCAAACTGCTTAGGACAGCTACAAGCAATTAGAAACCTAGTTTTTTTTTTATTTCTTTTGAGTTTTTCGAAAGACAGACGGACATGGCTAAATCGACTTAGAATTACTCAAGGAGCGAGAATATATATACTTTATGGTGTTTGAGGTGAATAATAAAAAAGTTTCACACGGAATGACAAACTCTCTTCACAACTTATTGTGGTGGAGGGTATAAAAAGTAACCGAAATGAAAAATATATTCACATCTCCACATTGAAAAAAATTCCAATTTTGGTTACAAATAACTAAAGCCGGCAGCTCTGACTACAGCGGTACCAACAACGTTGCCAGAGAGGGGATTTCTTAGGGTGCTGAATTGCTTAAAGAATTTTTTTTAAATTTTCTACAAACTAAAAAATAACCTGGGAAAATTGTGTTTCCAATTTAACAATATATAGTAAATTTTAGTTTAGCGTTACCAAATGCATAAGATGAGAGAATATTTATAACAATTAACATTTTTAAAGCTTATTTGAGAATAAGACTGTAAGACAGTAATGAACGTTTTGAAGATTTGCTACAAATACGTAACCAAGTGCAGAGGTAGAACTCATTACTTTTAGTTTTTTTAAACAATTTTTGTGTTCCTCCAACGACTTTTTTTTTGCACTGTATTTTAATCTTATATATATAAAAAGAAGTGTACACTTTGATGTCACCACTAACTGCGAAAACGGGTAAACCGATTTAAACCAAAATTTAAGGGTACTTTGTGGGATAGTCTGTAGATGGTTTATGTGAAGTTTGCACGAAGCCGGAACCACTGGGCTCCGGAGATATGGCAGTTAAATGTTCCTAAATATTCCAAAAACAAAATGCCCTTTATTTTCCATATTATAATTTTTTATTGTCACTTGAAAAGTTACCAAACCATGTATCGTAATGTCTTATGTGTACAATGACATTCGGAATGGATTTTAATGCATATTTCATGTCGCTAGAGGGTGTAAAATAGAACAAAACGGGTAAAAGTTCCCCCTCCCAATACCTTCTTAACTAATCAACCGATTTTCTTGAAATTTGGCAGGCAAAAAGTGTAACATCTGGAAGGGACTTAAGCCTATAATTTTTATTACTTAGGGTGAGAAATAGAGCAAGAGGGGTAAACGCTCCCCCTACCTATATCTTCTTAACTAATCAACCGGTTTTATTAAAATTTGGCACGCAGACACTTTAATATCTAAAGGAACTTTAAGATATTTTTGGAAATTCCAACAATTAGGGCGTAAAATAGGGCAAAAGGAATAAAGGCTCTCTCTACCCATGTCTTCTTAATTAATTATCCGATGATAGTTTCAAGTCTTTTAGAAACTACAGGCTATAAATTTTAATATTTACAGCGTAAAATAAAGCAAAAAGGGTAAACGCACCCCCCTCCTATACCTTCTTTAATAAATAACCGATTCTTGAAAAATCTATGTATTTTTTTTAACATTTTTACTCCGGTTACTTTTTTTCGGCTATGCAATGGTACACGATTGGTCGATAAAAAAATTGATGAAAACGTTATCGAAGCTAAAGATTTTAAATGGCAAATTCCGAGACGAACATGTTTTGCTGCCACGAATTTCGATGATTGCCAAAGACATCCCAATTGAATTCAAGCGCGCTTAATTTCCTATAAGATTGGCACTTGCAATTACAATTAATAAGTCGCAAGGCCAAACGATGTCTGTTTGCGGCTTAGATTTGGGCACACCATGTTTTTCACACGGACAATTATACGTGGCATGCTAAAGCCCTTATGACACTACATTTTTAATGCATTGTTCAAGTTTTGGTGAGCAGTACAAATATAATGTAATACAAAAATTTACCAAGTGCAAAGAGTTAAGCTGTATTAAGATAAATGGCAAACCGTCAAAAATTTTACTAAAGTTATCGATAAAAAATGAAGTTATGTCAAAAAAAATGTAAAATTGTTTAACTTAAAATTGGCATTTCCAGCTTGAAATATTAAAAGTGTTGCTGAATCAGCGGTTTATGGGCAAATTCAGCGATTTACCGCTTTCTGTTTTTAGGTTTCTCATAAACAAAAAGTTGGCAAAAAGTTGTTTCAATTGTACTTTTTTGTTGATACTTTTTAAACTAAGATTTATAATACCTTTTTTGGTGTTTTTTATGAACATAAATAAAATTAATTTCAACTAAAAAAAATCTTTTAGTACAATTAGGGTAAAAAAGTAAAAGTTTTAAAGGTTGTTGGTACAATTTTAAAAATTCTCAACGCCATCCCTGAAACAAAACCATAACAAGAGAAAAAAAAAACAAAAATCTTTATTTACATTATGTATAGTTAGCTCTTTCTAACATTTACTGTTTCTTTCTATCAATTCTATATCAATTAATGAATAAAAAATGTAGTGTCATAAGGGCTTAAGCATCGGCAAGCCATCGAGCTTATTTGTGTTGGCTAAAGATGGACTGACAGAAAATATCGTACACGCAATTGCTCTTCGTAAAAAAATTTATTATCTCTGTTTGATTTTCATACTTCAGGATAAAAAAGACATAATTTTTTATGTTTAACTTTTGAATATGTAACGAACAGAAATAAATAAATATTGTTTTATTTGTCATCGCCGGTCATGGTATAAAGCGCTTTAATTCCACCTTCTTTCACTAAAAAACAACGTTTGCCGGGGCAGCTAGTTGCTACATTATTCCGCGAACAAAATAAAATTAAAATCGTATACAGTTTTGACATTGGTGACATAATTTTGACGTCATGCGCAGTAAAAAATTATATTAATATGAGCAAAAATGCGTGCATATAACATTCACCTTGCGCAGGGAATCTTGCCCCCATATTACAATCAATAATCAAATAATTCCTCAACATTCGCATGTAAAATATCTCGGTATACATCTGGATCGGCGATTAACGTGGAAATGCCATATAGAGGCAAAATTAACTCAAATGAAACTAAAAGCTATTCAAATTCATTGGCTTATTGGTAGAAACTCTGTCCTTAGTCTCGACTGCAAACTTCTTCTTTACAACTCCATCTTAAAGCCAATCTGGTGCTATGGTATTCAGTTATGGGGCACTGCCTCGGCCTCTAATATAGAAAAAATTCAAAGGCGCCAAAATAAAATTCTTCGAATAATCACAGCTGCCCCTTGGTATGTTAAAAACTCAAATATTCACAAGGATCTCAATGTTCCATTAGTCAAAACTAAGATTACGAAATATGCAGTAAAATACTTAAAAAGGCTCGAATTGCATCCGAACCCACTAGCAAGAAATATTTTAAATGATAGTGGCCACACTCGCTTAAGAAGAAGAGACACTGCAGCACTTATCCAATTAGATGAGCGATAAACACCTATATAAGAGAACAGAACCCGTGATGAAGAAAATTTTTGTCTGGCACTGGCAAGACATAAAATAACGTATTAGGTTAAGATTTGATTAATTATTGTTAGTTCATATTTAATATATGAAGATTCAATAAATAAATAATGAGAAAAAAATAAATATTAATATAAGAGGAATTCGCCATCTGTGTTTGCCGCTTCATGATATATAATCTTTAAAAAGGACCCCAATTTGCGATTGCCTTAAGAATAAAAAACATAATATTATGTCAATGGAAAAATATGCATACATTAATTTAATTAAATAAATCCATTTGTGTAACAAGGGTAACGTAAAATCGCAAAAGATAAATAATTATGCGTCAATATTTATCACTTCAAAAACTAGGGAATCGAAATCTTCTAATTCATTAGCCAATGCAATTTCGTTTTACATTTTGTTTGTGTAAAAAGTGCATTTGAGATGATTGAAAAAATTTGTCACAGCAACCTGCATTATTTGAAAGTGCGAAGAAATGTATACTAAAAAGAGCTTCTAATAACTCATATTGCATTCCGTTCCAAATATTGATTTTGGTTGTATTCATTATAGAAAAAGACTTTTTCAACAAAAGTAACACTTGTTGGCACAAAAATTATATATAAAACTATTTCCCCAAAACTGAGACCGCTGTAGATGAGTATAAGACTTTCAAAATATTTAGAATTTTGAGTTATTAAAAAAAACCGCAAAATTAAATATTTAGACGTTTTTGAAGTCCGATTTGACGAGAAGTTTAAAAAAAATGTTGGCAACAGTATCTGTGAGTAATACATAAAATAAGAGACGAACGTCTGCAAGAAAGAGTAGTCAGTCGTAAAAAATATAAAAAGAGAAAGATTGGGCAACAGAAATTAAATGAGTAACAAAGTGGAAAGCGAACCCGATGCTTCAAAATCTAATGAGCAAAAGAAGTCACGTGCAAAAGTGTTCAAAGAAAATCCGAAAACAATGTAGATTATAAAAATGCACTAAGTATGTGTCAAACGCAAAGTTGCCATATATAAGGATTTATCTTTGCTATGACGATATTTGGGTCCCAAAACTGATTTATGTCCCACTTTTAACCATTTTTTTTATATTATAAGTTTTTATACTAATACCGGTTTTGCACTATGCAACATGTCGCACAGTCATTTTTCATGAAACAGAAGATTGTGTGAAAGGATGTAGAGACGCTTGCGTGGTTGACAATTTTATGTTCCCCTCATGGTCCAATTAGTAGCTCTGCTTGAAACGCTGAATTATGAACCAATCATCCCAAAATTCCGCAGAGGTATTTCTGGTATTAAAAAACATAAATTTCAATACAGTGGTGAAATTAGTTCTAGCGTTTACAGTGTATCGTATATCACAAAATTGCATGACATTTTTTCTGGCCATATGAAATTAATTTGGATGAACTTTTACCACAATAAATATATCAGAGTGGGCTTTATGTGAGGCCTATAGTAAATTATGAACCGATCATCACGAAATTTTTTAGTGCTATTCTGAATTTTATTCTGATACCATTATAAATAACGGTTTTAGGCGTACTAAATTATTTTCCGGGAGTGGGGTTTATATGGGGCCTAGGGTAAATTATGGACCGATCTTCATGAAATTTCACAGTGTGATTTCCAGTCAAATAAAATGAACATTTGCAAAATCTCATTTTATTCCGTCCATTGTTCAATCATTTATGTTAGTTTTTGTAACAAAATTATCAATTTTTTAAAGTGGTGGTTCCACATTTGGATTCATAGCTCTGATCCTACTGAGCCGATTTTACTGGATTTCAATCCCAAACTGCTTAGGAAAGTTCAAGCAATTTGACAAGCAATTTCAACAGACGGACATGGCTAAATCGACTTAGAATTACTCAAGGAGCCTGAGATAAATAATAAAAAAGTTTCACACGTAATGACAAACCCAGTTAAAACTTCGCTTACTTTTTCAAAATGAATAGCTTCTTTAACTCATTATTTAGTAGCTTTCTTCTATAACTACATCTATAACAACTTCTATAACTACTTTTTTCTGGATGTATTAAAGTAAAAATATAATGACTTGCTTTTGAATGCGTTAATTTTGGGACATCCCTTGTAAAATTCATTGGTTCTTTCAGTAGAATTGTAAGTAGTGCTCTTATGTTTTTCTGATTACTCAACACATTATTTTGTAGGCGAAGTTTTTACTGGGAACTTAGTATACCCTCTTCACAACTTATTGCGGTGAAGGGTATAAAAATACCAGTTTTTGAAGGAACACCAATAGAAAATACAATTATTATTAATTAATTTACAAATTTGTTAACTTTTATTTTGAGCTTCTATTAGCTATTTTTATGCTTTCATATATTTGGTTTGTTTTATATTTAGGTTTCCTCAGATCAGAATCAGCTTAGAATTCTCGTAAATTTCGACATGCTCAATCGTTGTTTCCCACGACTTTGTTGTTTATAGGTCACAGTTGTCTTTAATTTGAATAAATCACAAAATTTAAAGCCCAGGGCTGTGGAGTCGTCAAAAAATAGTTTTAACTTCGACTCCAACAGCAGAAACTTTAAAGCCCTAATTATGTAAAACACAACGCAACGCTAAAGAATTACATTGAAAGCAAAAACAAAGTCTTAAATATTTTGTAATTTTGTTGTTGCTTTCTACAGAAATTCAAGTATCGTTTTAAAATGTTTAATGCCACAAGTTATGAGGCGCTTGAAATTTTAAAAGGCAATGTGAATTTCTGTAGAAGGCAACAACAAAAGCAACCCTTTTCCAATCCCGCCAATTTTTTCAGAGAGGTTGTGTATTGATAACCAAGATGATTGGATCTTATTTGGAAACTTTGGCTCTTGCCGTTCTCCAGAAAAAAAGAAAAAACAAATAAAAACAACAACAAGGGATTTTTGGGTAAAATAAGAGGCAGTCGTGGTTTTTTGCTCATATCTCCATCATTTGTGGACCGATCTGGCTGAATTTCACTTTCAAACTTAAACGAATTTTATGTGATATAAATATATGACAACCTAGTCCCCATCATTTCTGGGGTCTTCGGAAAACCCATTTCAACATACACACGGACAGACGGACAACCGGATTTGAACTTCTATTCTCCTTAGGAAACAGAATATATGTACTTTATACGAAATGACATAGTTATATATTCCCTCTTACCTTCGGTAAAGGATATAAAAATATACAGCCTGTTTTTGTAAAACACAAGTCTTCTCACTCACAGTTTTCGTATGGATACGATAATGTTTAAAATTTGGTTTTTAAAAAACCTTTGAAGGCTTTCGTATATTCATGGTTAAGATAAATAGAGCTTTTTTCTTTTGTGAATCAACATTATTGCCAATGCATTAATTTTCGTTTATTTCGATTCTTTGTTCATGTAAAAATGTTGTGTTCGTGGTTAACCCTGGCTTTTCTTTACAAAAATTAAAATTAAATTTCAAAAATAAAATATTCTATAAAAAGTGTTACTAAATTAGTAAAAAATCAAAATGTTGAATGAAAATGTTAACAATAAAAGCAGTAAATAAAAGAAATATAATATATTATATTACAAAGATGATCTGTTGCTGCACATTAACATATAGATATGTAAAAGCTATTTGCGTTATAGCACACAAAAAGTTGTACCGGTAAGATATGTTAATGAAGTTACTAAAACAGGACATTTTTTCTTGTCACGCCCCCAAATAGAGCCATTTAAAATCCGATCTCATCATATTGCATATCGTTTTTCATGGCTTGACAGTGGCTTTATTTTTGCCCTTGGTGACTTTTAATCCAACATAAAATTCTGGGCGCCAATTATGCCCTCTTGAATCCTTCCCCAAAAGTCCATTTTTTTAGCGTGCCAAGAAAGTCCTTGTAAAACTTAGTATGTATTGCATACTCACTTTAATGACACGCCTCAAAATTAAGCCCCTTTATTCATTTTCACATAAACTTAAAACTCAAGCCATGAACAACGATATGCGGTATGATGAGATCGGAATATAAGTGGCAGCGCCATATAAAAAAACAAAGCGCTGGGGGCGTGGCAAAAAGTTCAAATGTTTTAGAAACTTCATTGACATACCTTTAATACAAGTGGGTGACTGGCACAACCTTTTTTGTATGAAGGCCGAACCACTATAATATACATACATACATTTTTTTGAGCGTGTATAGTTCCATTCCCAGTTGGCCAAATGGTCATAGATGCAAATGTCGTCAACGATGTCCTCAGGACATTCTAAAATTTGTCGCCCATATAAAATTGATGAAGACAACTTATGTAATAAAACATGTATTTTGTCGTGTATAAATCGTATTTACGACTTTATATGAGACATTTTCTTAAATTTGTCTTCAACAAGGCTTTATTGAGGACAACCATTGCATGCAATATGTCGTGTTTCAAAACGCATTGGCGACAATATGCATGAAATTGTCGCTCATCATGTCCTAAATAAGGTGATATTCAAAACAAATTTATGAAAATGTCTCATAAACATGGGACTAGTTGTCAATATTTTTTTTGTTTGTTTTATTAAAAAAAAAAGTATTAAAAAACAATATACAAAATTTTAAAAACGTTAACAAAAATGTTTTTTGAATGAAAACTCGTATGAATAAAAACAGTTCTTTCAACTTTTTAAATTTGACTTAAGATGTTTTGTCAAAATGCAACAGATACCTACATATCTATCTATGTATTTCTATACAAAACTTTACTGAAAAAGCGTATTGTCATTAACCTATCGGCGACTAAATTGTGGATAGTATCTGCAATACTGTCATCATCGACACTATTAAGGTAATGTCCCTTATAGAACATCAACGACAATATGAGAATAAAGTTGTTTATGTAGTCGCCAATGACAACTTTCACCACATTGTCACCCATATGGTCGTTAACGCCAATGTGCATGATAGTGTCGCTCAAATTGTCGTGTACGATTTTGGTGCCCTTTGTTCGAAAAAGTCGTCGACGATTTGCTCTGGCTGTCGCCAACATGTCGTCAGCGATTTACTATGGGTCTCGTACGCGTCGTCGACGTTGTCTCGAACACATGGCCAACTGGGTTGTTTCTAGAATTTTTTTAACCTGTAAATACATATTTATGTTATTATAAGTGAACCTTTATAGAATTAGGTTCCTTTCTTTAAAATATCCCAGTTATTTTCCATTTTTTTGTGATTTAATTCCCATTGTATACAGGAAGAAATGTGTACGGCATATCGGCAAACTTCGAAAATAATATATCTGATTGTACCGTTTCTTCATAGCTCGCGATCGATCACCAACTTTTGACCTGAGCATTGCATCGCCACGGTGAGCTGCCAGATGTGCGAGAATAACTAAATCTTGGAATTCTTTATCTAAATTCATGAAAGACGTACGAAAATCCACAGCCATCTTCTTAGGGATCACTTCATTGCATTGATTTGATCAACACGGAGGTATTTTTGAACCCTACAGTCGAGCAACGGTTCATCTTCAGAGTCACTATCCGATAATTCTGAGAAGTTGTCGTCATCATCCTCGTCATCAGTGAAGCGATAAAGTAAATCTACTTCTTCGAATTCGTCCACCGTTTCATCCTAAAACAGTCAGTAAGAATGTTATTAGTTTTAAATTATTTTCGCGAATAACATAATAGGGTTATGTGAAAAAAATTTCGTACCAACAGAGTGATATTCACGATTTAAAAGAATTATAAATGAGTATTTATTATAATTCACAATTAATAATTTCAGAAAAAAAACCTGGATTCGAAAAAACGCGAGCAAAATTGATATTAAACTCATGGAAACAGCGCGCTAGGTAGAAAACAATAAAAACCAACTACACAAAACAAGAGGTAGGGACAATAAAAACCAAAAAAACCAATACACAAAACAAGAGGTAGGGACGCCTTTGGATGGTACACCAAATTTACACGTATTTAAATCTTTAAAATGCTCTCCTGAACAAAACCGGTTTTTACCCTTAGGTCCCTTTCTATTTTTCGCGTCACATATACATACTTTTGCTTTACTTTTTTAATCCATAACTATCCGTCTGTACCAGAGATAAATATTGCGACATATATTGCAGTAAATGTCAAAATTATGTTAACTTTAATGAAGACAGCCCTTTTTGTACATATTTATTGCCGGCAATTTATGTTGCAATTATTGCTAACACAAAACGTCAAATTTGGTTGTCAATTAAAAAAAGCAGCAAAAAGAAGAAAAAAATAGAAGTAAATTGAGTGGGAAAGAAGTTAAGCTTGTAGCAAATTGTAATTGAAGTAAAAGAATTAAGTAATTAAAACTTAACACTAAAATTACTTTTTTTTAAATAAACCCAAAAATTAAAATAGCAAAAATTATTATTATTTATTACACTGGTTTACAGCCAAAAAATACCAAGAACGCCACATGCCTACATAATTTAATTGGGACCTCCTGAGCACGTACCGCTTTTTAGATAACGGTACTGTAGACCTGTTGCAAATATAGGCTTTTTTACAACAAAGACTTAGAGAAGTCAATTTGACGATTTTTGTCCCAAAACTTGACGATTTTCTATCAATTTCGGCTTGCTACCATGGCAATACCTCGTGTTTATATTGCATATACATGCGCTGAAACTAAACAATAGACTAACCGGGTTTACCCATGTTTACGTCTTTGTGCATATACCTGATACAAAACGAAATATATAAAAACACAAACAACAACTAAAGATTTAAAAAAGGGGACCTACTTCCTTTTTCTGTTCCTTTTTGCTTCTACTGCTGTTGTCGTTTTGGCAAAAGTTACATGACTTCTGTTTTAAAACGTTGTTTCTATTTTGCTTGCATTTCGATCACAAGGCATTCCCCGTAAATGTGCTTGTGTGTCTGTGAGTGTAAGGACTTGTATGTGTTAATGTATTTATATGTAGAGCAGTGTGTTGCGTCTGTACTTCAGGTCATGAAACTTTAATAATGTAAACAAAAGAAACGAGTCAATGAAAATCATTTATTTGTTGTTGTTGCTGGTGCATGTAACTGTTGTTCGTCTTAACATTCGTTTGCATTTCAATGGTCGGCAAAGACGACAGTTGCTGTTGATGATGACCACGGCAATTTTTTTATTTCTGTTAGCCATGTGGCTCATTTTGCACAGTCAAAACTTACGATGTTGTACTTTTCATATTTTGATTTCTAAATGTTGCTGCGAAGTCGGAAACAGACATATATTTAGTATTGAAAATAAAATATACATTAAAATCATAAAAAAAACCAGGCAGGAACAAATTTTACTTGACCCTTTTTCGTGCTATTTCAGCCAGACTTGCACAACATTCGTTAAGAGACCAAGAATATCTAGACGGTTAAAGAGATAAAAAAAAATACACATACATACATATATCCATACATATGACCATACATGCATATGCAAAAGACTCAGAAATCGTGCAATACTTCGGCATATTTATGTACATAATTACCCTGCAAACAATTTCCATCGCCGAATCATCGCCCGCGAATCGCCGGCAAGTTGTCTAACATCGCCGCGATGCATCGCGTGGAAGCTTAATGCGAATCGCGAAAACGTTCGCATGTGTCAACCGCGCGAATCGCGTATCGCGATTCGCTTGAACATCGCGTACCGCGATTCGCGTAAACATCGCGTGCCGCGATTCGCGTGAACATCGTGTACCGCGATTCACGTGGTTGACACATGCGAACGTTTTGCCGATTCGCCAGAGGATCGCACTTAGCTTCCACGCGATGCATCGCTGCGATGTTAGACAATTTGCCGGCGATTCGCGGGCGATGATTCGGCGATGAAAATTGCTTTCAGAGATATATTAAATAACACACCCTTCACAAATCACTTGCTCAACTGGAATGACAATTTTGCTAATTGCCCTTGAAACCAAATATTTATTTTCCCGTTACCTTAAAAAAACAACAAGAGAAAAAAAATTCTTTCGAAAGTTATAAAAAAACACTGATGATTGCCGCTACTTGTGTGCGCTCGCATATTCATCGCCATAGGCGATGGTTAGCGATTCGTATTCCCTGAGAAGGATCGCGGAATCATCGCCAAACAAGCAATCGCCAAAAATTTTCAAAAATGTTTGAAGGGTACATAACTATAAGTTATGAAGCCTTTGTGTGAAGGCTGCCAAATATACAAAGTTGTCCTTAAAAACTCAAATTGTAGCAGATGTCTTGTGTTATTTTGCATTTGTTTTATATTTGTTAGAGGAAAAATCTTGATATAGAAAAAGTAAAAACTTTTCATTTTGTAGTTTAAAATGGGGGAATTTTGTGTTATTCAAAATGAAGTATTAAACGAAAAATTATTAATAAATAAGCAATTGAAGACCAGGGCCCTGTTTTTCAAAACTACAAGTAACAAATCTACAAGTAAAATACGTTAAAAAAGCAACAATTTTACAAGTTTTTGTTTAAAATGTATTTTACCTTTAGATTTGTAACTTGTAGTTTTTTATTATCTCCAAAAAATTTAAATTTTTAGATAATAAACTTGAATATTTCTGAAATTTTAAAAATTTTAATACAATGTTCAATTGCTATTGCCATTGTTACCATCTTAGCATTTTATTTAGTTAGGACTTATTTATTGAATAAACTTATCTATTTAAAAAATTTTAACTTAAAACAAATAAGAAAGTATAGTTGGTCAAGCCCGACATATATGATATCAGAGTAGGTAAATGAATTTCTTTTTTCTTTCTTTCTCGCGAAGGTTTTTTTGTACAAAACTTTTCGATTATCATTATCGCGAGAAAGAAGAAAATATTGTTGTTGTTTCCTTCTTTTGTGTTTGCCGAAGCAAACACAAATGCTTCTCTTCGTTTAGCAGAACGAAGAGGAATGATATAGAAGGAAACAAACTGAAGGAGAATACAATTAGAAAAGAAAAATGAAATCGAAATATCGAATGGAAGGAAGGAAAAAATAAAGAATTCTTTTTCTGTTTTTTATTGAAATTATATTGTTATGAAGTAAAATTAAAAGCAAAGACTTGGTTTAGTAAATACAGAAATAAGAAAAAATATTTAAATATTATTTATTTTATTGTTTATTTATTCATTAAAACAAATTTCAATGAACAAAGTTTTTTCCTTCTTTTATTTCCCTCTATTTTTTTCCTTCGATTTAGAAAGAAGAAACAATTTTGTTTGCTTCTTATCTCCATTTCGTTTCCTTCTTTTTCAGCCAAACGAATGGTTTTTTATTTCAGCACAAATATCAACGAAAGAAAACACAGCAGTTTCTCGCCTTCGTTTATAGAAACGAAACAAAAACAACAAATCTCTTCTTTTCGCGAAACGAAGAGGGAAAGATAAAAAAAAAAGAATTCTTTGCGAGGAAATACCTACCCTGTATGATATACTGCCAGCCAGCCGGACGGACATCGTAAGATCGACTCAGAAAGTGATTCTGGTGTGGGTAAACAATTCTTGCTATTATAAGAAGCAATTTGATGCAAATGAATAATTGGTTTTGTTTGTTTGTTAATTGCCATTTAATCAATATGACGAACAACAATTCACAAGAATCCTTCACATTACACTATTACGTAAAATCTAACTTTTTGTTTTATATTTTCTTCTCAAAATTATACTTTGTGTTTTTTAAAAGTGGAAGTGGGATGTTATAACTTGTAAGTCCGAGATAAGTTTTAAAAAATTCTTTGCTTTAAAGTTTCAACGCTCGTAAAAAAGAACATTTTACATTTCGAATTTCAAATTGGAAATTCCTGTAAAACATCAGTAATAAACCTTTTCCAGCAAGATCCATGTTCTGAAACTTTTAATTTTGCTTTTACTAGAGATTGTCTGTGTTGGGATCTTGTGGTCCATACCAAAATGTGTATAAGATACAACTTTAAAAATTTAGCATTTCTAAGTGTGGAAAGGATATCAAACATTTTATCAAAAGTATATGAGCCCTTAAATAAGAAGCAACAATTTACTTTTTTTGCTCAAAAAATATAAATTAAGACCTCTGTTATCATACTGTCATAATGAATTCATTAAAGTCAGATGATGACAGTTGTTTTAATTATATTTTTTAGCAAAAATAACAGCTATTTTTATACATGTATATATGAATAATAATTTAGTTGTCAAAACCGGGATTCGAATTATTCAGAAACCTGTTTTGTCTATTTTTCGGTTCATACTTTATCGTAATCATACTTTATTAGACTAACAATTAGAAACATTTTCGAAATCGGAATTGTTTTTAATATAAACTTTATTACGGCCAATTTAAACAAGTGCAGTTATAATTGACTACCAGCTATAACTATCAAAACGTACTTTTAACTGGGAACGTAACAAAGCCCCCCAACGACAAGCACGGCCGAACTAATAGATAGCCCCGTTTCCAAATAATACCATCACATTTGGAGACTGTGATGCTATTATTTGGAAACGGGGCTATCTATTAGTTCGGCCGTGCTTGTCGTTGGGGGGGTTTGTTATGTTCCCAGTTTAATGTAAAATAAAAATAATCGTTTCTAAAAGATTATACCATTAAGGTAGCAAAATTAAAACAACTAAAGTGACTCATAAAGACAGTTAGATAAATATATAGTTTGATGATGTACGTGTAGCCAAAGATGTAATATGCTACACAGATCCTAGCCCACCCTTCATGCTGATATATATATTCTCTATATCAGCCCTTAACAAAAATAAAATACAAACAAGGTAGCAGAGGAATTGTATGATAGTCTTTTCCCTGACTATCTACAATGGGAATCAAATGAAAGTTCGGATTCGGATTTAGAATACATACTTCGAAAGTGATTTTTTCAGAATTTATAAGGGAGGCCAGCCAAAATAAATGAATTGCAAATCCGCCAACAAGAAAAAAATATTAAATTATAGAGATTTGATTATTGACATAATTTTCTAAAATATAAAAAAATTAAATTAATTATTCACAATTAACCCGACTTTAGCAATTAGTGAACGTGTTTTTATGATAAAGTGTTTGTATACCGAGCCGTATGATTATTACACACACATATGTACAATATGTGCGTTCGTACGCAGCTAATATTGGATTCAACATGTATACGCTTAGTGGCCATTAGGTGAAAAAAATAAAATCAAAGGCAGAAATTGCTAACAGCACTTTTACAGAAGAAACAAAACCGATTTTCCAACGCTACGGCTCACAGTGGCTGAAAATTTTATTTCATTGGCCAAAAGTCCAATTTTTGTTTGTCACCGATTTCAAAAATTTTAATTTTATTTAATAGTAAACATATTAAAACTAAGGTAGCCAAAAAAATATTGTTAAACACAACTTTTTTTTAATTCAGAAAAAAGTGTTTTTTTTTTTTTTATTTAATCCGAAAGAAATTATCATTGCACAAAAACTATCAGCGATAATGACCTGCCTGCTTTTTTGCTAGGTTGGTAGTCTTGTTACCTTTAAAAAGGTAATATTTGCGGCTGTTGTGGTTTTTATATTTGAGATGTTAAGACATATTTTCTAAACTACTATATTTTTGTCAAATTTCAACTTTAGTAGAATAGAACTTTTGCGGATCAAAAGGGATTAAGAAGGTAAAACCACTGATAGAAAGATAACTTTAATAAAATTACTCAAAAAAAAAATTTGTTTTTTAAATTGTTTTTTTACAATTTTTTTTTAATCCGCAAAAATGTTTGCAGAAGTAACAGAAATCATGTGCTATTGTCTTCAAAAAAAATTTTATGATATAGGGAAAATTGATCGTGATCGAAAATAATACAGGTAGTACACATAAAAATTTTTATTAATATTACACAATCAGAAAAACGTATAGCTACCCTTATTCATCCTTATCCGTTACTCTAGCGTATTTTATAGTAGAATAAAGAGCTTAGACACGCGTTTACGCTTAACAGGTATATTGTGAATCCCACCTTTGAAGGGATTTTTAAATTTTGTTTGGTCTTTTTATTTTATCTGTTTTTATGACTCTAATAATATTCCATGACCCTATAGCTATGCAATGCGTTGTTAAATTTGTGTCAGGTATTTTATAGCATATAAATAAATGGATTTTAAGTTTTTTTAATCCTTTTTATTCTACCTGTATTTCGTATGAAAAAAAAGTATGAAAAGGTTTAAAAGCAAGTGACATTCGGATGCAAACTCAGTGGATATAATATATCTAAGCAATAACAACGTTTTTCAGAAAGCCGAAGAGTATTTTAGAAACAAAAACGAGGAAGATGTTAAAAATTACATTCGAAAAAAAGGAAACTTAAATTCCTATAGCACTAAAATACAATTGGACTTAGAAAATAAATTATCTGTTTTCATCAAACATTTAAAACAGCGATACAGAAAAGTTGATTACAGCAAAGATAGATTTTATAAGAGCTTTGCCAACTGGTTAGAGAACGAACTTTCTGTCCAGATCGCTTCAGAAACTTCAAATCAAAACACACGTGGGAGACCACAAAAATCGCTGGACAACTGCAGCAATAGATCTAAGAAACGGAAGCTTAAGGATATAAATGAAGAAATCGGATATGAAAATATTCAAGATACTTTCCTACATCAATTACGATCACAGAAACAATTGACAAAAGTGGATATCATTACAAAATTTGTTAAAGCTAGTCCATTGAGAACAAAACGGATTCTTAAAAGTATACCAATTCCGAGCGATGCAAAACAATTCACAAATGAGGAGGCATTAGCATTATTTCTGGATTTGAAATTAACAGAACAGCAATATATTCAGCTCAGATTGCGTGCGATTGAAAAAGGCTCAAATCTGTATCCAGCATATCATCACATAACAGCTGCTAAAATGGACTGGTTGCAATCACAGGACACTATTACAATCACATCAATTTCGGCAGAGGTACAACTACAATCTCTACTTGATCACACAGCCGAACGCTTGCTACAATCAATAAAAGAAATGAGTTAAAGAAATATGGAAACATAAAGTTAATTCTTTTTTGTAAATGGGGATGTGATGGTTCTTCCGGACAAAAACAATACAAACAAGTAGTATGTGAAACTATTTCGGACTCAGATATGTTCATGGTATCATTTGTACCATTGCGATTAAAAACGATTTTGGAAGATTCAGAGCCTTCGACTAGTACAACGCAACCAAAGGATATTTGGAAAAATGAGACACCATCTTCTACGAAATATTGCAGGCCTATTAAATTTGAATTCAAAAAAGAAACTCATGATGCCATTAACAAAGAAGTTAGTGATATCAGGGCCCAAATTGCAATACTACAGCCATTACAGTTAGAAGTTAGCTACCAATTAGTGCTAACAATGATAGTTGGAAAAGTAGGCCAGGCTTTGACTAACACGAAGGCTGCATCTAGCTGCATCATATGCCATGCAACATCAAGCCAATTAAACCAAGTCCCGACAAAATCATTAGATAATACTGATGCATATGAATTTGGATTATCACCACTACATGCAAGAATACGACTTATGGAACACATAGTTAAATTCAGTTATGAATTGGATTTCGGATCTTCAGGATCAATAAGAAACAACGAAACCAACAAGGAGTTAAGAAGTTCAAAAAGGAAACATGTTCAAGATGAATATCGCAAATTTGGGTTGATTATAGATCAGCCGAAACAAGGGTCAGGCAATACAAATGATGGCAATACCGCAAGAAGATTCTTTTCAGATCCAGAAACAGCATCTGAAATAACAGGTGTTGATTTTAACCTAATTTTTAGATTTAAAATAATCCTAGAAGTACTGGCGTGCAATGAAGAAATTGACTCTAGAAAATTTGGAGATTTTGCTAAGGAAACTGCAAAAATATATACAACCAAGTACCCATGGAGAAATATGTCTACTACAGTTCACAAAATCTTTTATCATGGAGAAGATGTCATTAAATATCAATTGGTGCTACTTGGAGATTTATCGGAGGAAGCTCAGGAAAAAAGGAATAAGGATTACAGATTTTATAGAGAGCACAATACTAGAAAAATTTCACTAAATTCCACTAATGAAGATCTATTTAATATATTATTGGCAACGTCAGTTCCGTTCATCTCCAGTATTCGAAATCAATGGAAAGTGGAACATCGGGATTTAGATGAAGAAGTCAAAGAACAGAAATAACACAGAACAGAATATGGAATATTTGCAATCAATCTTTCAATTAAATGAACAATAATTATAATTCATTAGATCTAAGACAGACATTGTATTAGAAAAAAATAATAATAAACAGAAACTCACATTGTTACAAAAGCTATTAAAATCTATGAAATGTTTAACTAAATAAATAAGAATAAATAAGTGTAAACAAATTTGAAAGCAAAAAATTGTTTATTTTTCAGCAATAAAAGCAAAATTTCCAGTGGATTTTACTATTTTTTTTAATGTTTATAGTGTAAACATTTAATTTTTTTGAGTGTCCCATTATTAAAAAAATGTTAATGATTATTATTTAAATCTAAAAATTGCATTTCTAAATAATTTAAAGAAATAAAAAAAACCATATTGTACGCTAAAGTTAAAAAAAATCTAAAGTTCCACTTTGCCCTTAAATTCCCCAATAACTACTCAACCGATTTTATTGAAATTTAAAGTGGAGAAAGTTTAAGAATCTATCTGTCACTAAAATATCTTCTTCGGTTCAAAAGTTACAGATTTTTGGCCAACGAAAAACGATTTTCAGCCACTGTGCGTCTTAAGTTGAGAAAAATGGTTTTCAAATGCTTTCTAATAAACAGTTGTTCTTTTCTTTATTTGTTTTAATTTTTATTTATTTATATATAAATGTACATAAATATATTGTTACGTTTTTCCTTTAATAAACGCGTTTGAGTTCTTTAAATTGCAAATCCAAATAAATACACACACTTATTCAACTTAACAAACTTTATTAATTATTTTGTTCACAGTTGTTAGTTACGAACAGAACCGTTTAATGTCTCCAAACAACTCAAAAAAATTATTCAAGAGTCACCCCTTTTTATATTTCATAACTATTTCTAGATTTTTCCCGAACCTTCTTGTAATAACTACTTATTATGTTCTAAAACCATTTCTAGAAATAACTGGAAAATGCATGTAGGAATTATTTTAAAATAAGAGTTGTGTTGAAAATTATACATGAGAATTTTAAGTAACTAATATGACATAAAACGATTACTTACTAAATAACTTATTACTATAACTATAAATAAATATTAGATAATTTAACTTTCGTAACAATATATTTAGTTATTTATTCAAAAGACTGATAGTAACTGTTTATTTTTGACAATTGTGAAGAATACACTTAACATCTTCCTGCTTTGAACATATTTCAAATTCTTTCTGGTCTAAATGTTTAACGTTTAATGTGTCCCTGGATGACAGTGGCATTTCGTTAAAAATAATTGCCTTTACTCAGAAATTTGATTAATCAAATTCCTGCTTAATCGATTAATTTTTATTTTGAGAAATTAAAATCATGACTAATGGATTAAGCAGAATTTAAAAGAATTAAATTTTTGAATACATAATTGAAAATTTTTTTTTTTTTTGTTTAATAAATTTTTTTAATTTTATCACATACATAGTTAACATTAACTTCTTAATTTAACACAAAAAAAATTAACAAAATATATACAAATGTAAAACAAAAAATTACAAAAATTATGTGTTTAAAAAGATTAATAATTTACCCTGCGGGTTGGTCTACCAGACTGGTCCTGGGATTTGTGGAAATAGAACAAGAACAAAAATAAAGAACTCTTGACCAGAGAAGAACTAACAGGTAGAAAAAGTAATGAATTAGAGTACAGTCTTTACCGGTGGTGTGACACATTTTTTGGGACTTTCTAAAATTTGGTTTTTAAATTTAATTCTATTGAAATAATACTAAATTGTATTAAAAAAAAACTACATTGTAGTAACCAGGGCTGTGGAATCGGAGTCGGAGTTGAGGTTTTTATACCGGAGTCGGAGTCGGAGTCGCGAGGTTTTGTGGTTTTCGGCATAAAAATTTGTTTAATATTTTTCAAAATAAAAAAAAAATTCAAAAAGGGTCTGCTTTAAAAATTTTGAAGGCAGAAAATTAGGACAAGTCTACTTAACATATGAGTAAGTGAGTAGTTTTCAAAACTATCTCTTTGCATTTTCTGTAGAAAACTCGCTGGTTTACTGTTTTCACCTTTCTGTTTGAAGTTTGCCAAGAAATCGTTGATGAAATACAGTCGAATTAGGGAATTTAAAAATGCAAATTTAAAAACAAGTTCGCTTTGACATATTTGTTTCTTATAAATCAAATGTATTTTGAAAATATTTTTGTAGCGATGTTCATATATATGACTGGAAATGTGCTGTAGCTCCTGTGGTGAAAGCACTTAGTGAACTTTATAGAAAAGAAAAGGAAAAATGATTTGAGAATTTGTGAATTATCTACTCAATTTGGGAATATTAGAGTGAAAATATAGACTTGCAATTTTATATTTCGGTCTTGGATAATAATAATATTGATGAAGAAAAATATTTAAATTTATTTGGTAAAAAAGTTTTATTTTTTAATTCTTCAGGTGGGAGATAAACTACAGCAAGCCACATTTTGAAATTTTAACAGCAGACCGCTAAAACATGTTGAAAATCACAAATGCTTCTATTTCTGTATTAAAAATTTGCCTCTGTCCGAATTTTTTATATGACTCTAATATGTTTTGTATGACGATTATCTCCAACGAGGCAAGCAGCGCCAAGTCCAACAACAAAAGATCTGCTAGTTCCCAAAAATAATACAAGGATTACAAAATTTGTTTACTTAATTTTCTCTTCAAAATGTGTTATACAAATTTTGCAAGTAACAACTGAAGGCGGATCTACATGTTTAAATAAAAATATATTTACGGCCAATTTCACCAAGTTCAGTTAAAACTAACTATTTCTTTAACTTCCAGTTAACAGTACGTTTTGCCATTCATAACTAGTAGTTGATTATAAATAAACTTGTTGAAATTGTTCGTTAATTTTCATAAGAATGATAAATAAAGTTGGTCGAAATATTTGACTAAATAAATAAAATAAAACCAAAATGGCTGTGTTTTAATTTATCTATGTATATTAAATGCATATTTTAAAGGACTCTTGATGTTCTTTGGCACATTCTCCTTATTGTATGCAAATTCAGTAGTAAACAACACTAAGTACACTTAATGACCTTTCCGTCCAAGCAAGTTGGACTTGGTGTTGTTTTCAACTTTTCTATCTCGAAAACTACATTAATTAATTCTTATGGGAATTCGCACATCGATAGAGGAAAAATACTGACTCCAACCGTATAAAAAACGTATTTTAAAAAAATATGTGAATTGGTGTAGTTTATTTCTCCTCTACAGAACTATTGTTATATTTTTTCAAGCACTGTTTGCATAATTTTAATAAATTAATAAACAATTAAAATGTACTAAAGTTCAATGATTATTTTTCCTGGGCTATAGGGTGTCGCAAAACTAGTTCGATCCCATATGTCATTGCAGCAAAACTCGTTTCTTTCGAAAATTCGTAGCAAACCTCGTTTTTCAGTTTGTTTAAAGTTTTCAACTGTTGAGTTGTTAATCAAGAATGCATAAAACTTCAGAATCAAAAAAGTTCAACTAATTTCGTCAAATTTAATTTTCCCAAAATTCGAACGAGTTTTGCATCTCACCTACTCATATGTAAATAACTATATTAAAGTTCATTGTGACACGTATAAAAATTAAAATATTGATTTAAAATTTCTACAGAATCGTTGGCTGTGTTTAAACATTTAAAAGGTACTGCATTAAAAAAAAAGAATTTAAAATCAAATAATTACTAAAAAACATTTAGCGTAAAGGTTAGAGAAGGAGTAGGAGTCGGCGTTGGGGTCGGAGTTGGAATCGGAGTCGTACTTAAAAAATATCAGCGCAAGGAGTCGGAGTCGGAGATAGAACTATTTCTGGACGACTCCACAGCCCTGGTTACGAATCATGATATATTATTCAAGTTAGTTCAAATTGCTAGAAAAAAAGCATAACACTTTCTGATTGTCGTACAATTGGTTTGAACCGGAACCAATTTTTATACTGTCGTCCGTTTTATAAAGATTATTTTATAATTTATAGCTCTAATATGTTTTAACTGTCGGTGGAGGGTGTCGGTACATCCGAATATAGCACTTTTTTAATGCATTAGCTTTTAAATGGTTAAATATAGCATAAAACAAATTCTTAAAAATTTCAAACCGATATTTGAAATATTGCATCGTCAATTTCGAATAATTTTTATTTTGGAAAATTTTTTTTAAATTTTTTATGCCGAAAAACTTTGGAGTCGGAGTCGCGAGTTTTTGTGGGTACTACGAGTCCTCTTCAACTCCGACTCCGACTCCACAGCCCTGTTCGTAACAGTTTATGCCGAACTAAAATAATTTCAGGAGGGACATTTATATTATCCCATGGCAGCCTTGCCATTTATCAAGTTTTCCCTTTTTTGCAAGTTTTTTGAGATGCATACTTTAAAATTTGAAGTATATTAAATACAAATATTAAGTGATGTTTTCATGGTATTAGATCGTATTTTCTATGTTCTTTATTATTTTAATTGTGTTAACTCTTCGTAAAGATCCCAAATTTTTTTTAGATTCTGAAATATCTTTAGCACTAGATTCATATAAGTTATCTGAAGTTAATGTAATAGATCTTGGAGTTTATTCTTTAAAGTTTTATGTTGCACTTTTTAATGGTCTGTTAAAAAAGTTTGATTTTTATAATAACTTTCTTAAACACGTCAAAGATCTTGCACCTTTTTATGTAATAAGAGGTTACCAATTGAGTACTTTTCAATTATGTGCTATTGTGGCAAATTTAGTCTGTTTGTGTGATATTGAAGAAGTTAATATTGAATAGCTTGAGCTTTAGTTTTTAGGAACATAATTAATAGAAGAGCATTTTCAGATTTAATTTTTATATATTTAAAAAAAAAAAAATGAATTCCATATGTGACAGCGCATAGAGAAAGGGACCAGTAAGGTAAAGGGAACAGTAAAAACCAACTACACAAAACAAGAGGTGGGGACGACCTACGCGCGTTTTCAAGGTTGACCAACACGTTCCTGGCGTCATGAGATGTGTCGCTTTCAAATGAGACCAATACCAACACGCTCAGTGATGGGACACCAAAGATACACGTATTAAAATCTTTAAAATGGCTCTCCTGAACAAAACCCTTAGGTTCCTTTCTATTTTGCGCGTCACATATACTTTTTTCCATTTAATTATTTTACAGTAATATAAAAAGCCTTACAACATGTTTTTGTTTTTCTTTTAAAGATGTTGTCACTTTTGCAAAAAAAAGTTTTTTTTCCGAAATAAGAGGTTTTTTAAAAAAATAAATATTGGACTAATTATCACGAAATCCTGTATAGTGATTTCCGCTATTAAAAATCTAAATGGAACAAATTTCAATACAGTAGTGAAATTTGTTTTAGCGCTTAAAGTGCTTTTCAGAAAGCTGCTTAATATGGGATCTAAGGTAAATATGGACCGATAATCAGAAAATTGCATGGTATTATTTCTAGCCATATGAGCCAAAATTAGACCAAATTTTACAATATATATAGCTGCTACGGTTTTAGGTGTATTTAAATAAATTCCTAGATTGAGCATTATATGGGGCATTATATGAAAAATTATGAACAAGATCGGAAATTGTATAGCGTGACAGTGCCAAATTGCATTACAATAGCATTACTTATTTCGTTTTTAACGAACTAAACTGTTTTCCGAGGTTAGGCTTAATATGGGGCCAAGGGTAAATTATGGACCGATCTTTACGAAATTTTGTAGTGTCTTATAAAACTCTGACGTACCAAATTTTATTATGATAGAAATATTGATTACATTTTATGCGTACTCAACTGTATTACGGGAGTAGGCTTTATATGGGGCCTATGGTAAATTATGGACCAATCTTTACGAAAGCACATTTAAATATGAATCAATATTTATTACGGTTTTAGAAGTACATTATGGCACCTTTTACGTAAGTTTCTGTAACAAATTTTTCAATTTTTAAGGGTGGTGGTTCTACATTTTGATTGATAACTATGATCCTGCTCATCGGATTTTGCTGGATTCCACTCCCAAACTGCTTAGGATAACAAGAAGCAATTTGATACCAAGATTGAACTTTTGTTTTAAGTTTTTCGAAAGTGAGCGTATTTTGAAAATACAATCCCACAAAAAAAATCATGAAATAACTCCCTAAAGTTTGGGGCCTTATTTCATATGCAATAAAGCCCCAATTTTGAAAAATAAAATTAGCCTCCATTGAAATGGAATAACGCCCCAAACACATATGAAATATAATACAATTAAGTTTACAGTATTGCTTTAAAGAATCACGCGATAGGTATCATGGTTGGGTCTTCCGCTGGGCGCATGGTTTTCCTTCTCTATGATATTCCAAACACAAGCTTCGCTTACTAAGGCTTTTCTGCAAAGCCGGCTTTCGGCCGGGCACAAAGACTTTTTTATCTATGGTGTAACATAATCCGGCTCCACTAACTAAGGCTTATCTGCATAGCCGGCCTTTGGCCGGACGCCAGGATTTTCTTCTCAATAGTATAACAAAAACCGACTCGACCCGGCTACGCAGAGAAGCTTAAGTTAGTGAAGCTGGTGTTTTTTATACCATAGTGGAGAAACCCCTTTCGCGCGGTCGAAGGTCTGCTATGCATGGCAGCTTTACTTAGCGAAGCAGGTGTTCTGTTTACAAAAGTGGAGAAAATGCGTGCACCCAAAAACATTTTCATTATCAATTTGAAAATGAAATACATAGACCCCCAAAAAATATATTAGGGCTTTATTCCATAATATGAAATAATCAACCAATTAAAAAAATTAAATAGCACCCCAAACAAAATGAAATAACCCCCCAAAAATTGTTTTTGTTGTTCTCTGTACAAGCTTTTAGGGGGTTATGTCATTATTGTTTGGGGGGATTATTTCATGCCGCCTAGATGCATAATAAAAAAGTTTCACATGGAATGACAAACTTAGTACAACCTCATTCCGTACGGTAATTACCCTTTTTAGGGTTATTATGGGCCGCAAAAAGTAGCAAGGTATTTTATTTATAACGGTAATTTAAATAAATTTTGATTTTGAGTATAAATATGGGTAATTCCATGTCAAATCGACCAAGAGTGGGACACTACCCCTATCGATTTTAATAAAATTTGGTGAGAAGGTTCCTTTTATCCTATTAGGAACAAATATGAACAAAAAAAAATTAAATTTTTTTTTTTTTAAAGCTATGTCATATTCAAAATGTCATAATTTCGCTAAATTAGCCAAATGTTTTGAGCTTATTTCTTCAATGTCTCGAAAACTACTTTAGATACGCAGTTGATTTTAATGTAATTTTAAAGAGAATATACATATATATGGTTTGAAGCCCCAAGTATTCTCTTTAAAATGACATTAGAAACGCTTTAGCTTATTGAAAAAACTAAAAAGACCGAAATTCCGCCATAAAATTTATTTTACAATATGCGCAGTCGGTTTAGAAACATAAGATTTCGAAATTTTTGTATTCTTAAAAATTTATAAAAAATTGGAAAATGCAGCTAGGCTTCGAATAAAAAACGAAATTACAAACAAAACTTTTATTCAACTTTTGATTTTATTCACAAAAGTCAAAAAATTTTAATTAATTTAAGAATTTTCATTTAACGCAGTATTTGTATGGGAGCCTCCTAAGAAGTGGAGGGGCAAGTACGTCTCGAGAAAATGTTAGGGCGGTCATACATTTTATCCTACTAGGGGCGACTCCTGGGCATTTATGGGACTTTTTCTTCAATATATTTCTAGCCTGCATTGAACATTTTGTATGGGAGCCCCCTTAAGGAATGAAGAAAGCGGGTAGGTATGTTAGAAATAAATGATTGAGATGCAAAATAAAGTGGGGTTGGTCCAATTTTTTATGAATTTTTAAAAAACCAAAATTCCGAAATTTTAATTTTTTTCAAAGGAAATTTTATTGCGGAATTTAATTTTTTCAATAAGCTAAAGCGTTTTTGAGTTATGCGAACATATGTTGTACAACTCCTCCTTTTTCGAAATTTTTGTATGGGGACGACCCTAATGATTAAAGATGGAGACTAGGTATGTTCTCAAAAAATGTTCGGGTAGCAAAAATATTGGGGGTCCGGCATATATTGGACTCCTCTAGGGGCACTCTGGGGCTAGTTAGGGCGGTGCCGGGTAATTTTATAAAAAATAATATTTAGTATTAAAGCCCCCTTAAGGAGCACAGATAGGAGGTTATTAATAAAAAATGTAGGGGGAAATATAAGTGGGACTCAGTCTTACATTTTACCCCTCTAGAGCGACTATGGGACAGTTGTGAACCTTTTTTTGGCTTTTGTATCGTTTTCCCCTAGCTTTAAACCCGATGAGGAGCCATTTACTCCCATCTCACCCCCTATTTTATTGACTCATGCGTTTTTTTTACAAACTTCACAAAATTGGGGGTTCTAGCGCATCGAAATCAAAAAATCGTGCACTATTCCACCCCTAATATACATATACAGTCAGCGTCAAAAGAAAGTGTACAACTTGTTTTTACATTTAAAACGTTATATTTACATATTAAAAACCAAATTTTTTCCATTCTTAAGCAAATGTTTATTTGTTCTCTTGCAAAATATAAACAACAAACAAAATTAGTTCAACAACAACAAAAACAGTTATAACAAAAACAAGAATACTCCATTTTTAACGCGTCAAAATAAAGTGTACACATTTAGGGAAATTATGAAAAAAACGTATTTAGGACTTTGTTTGATATCCCTTGGCTTTTAAAACTGCTTCAAGCCTCCTTGGCATTTATTCTACCAATTTTGAAGTTACATCTATTGGGATTTTGGACCCCTCTTCCTTCCGGATTTCTTTTAGAGAGCCTTTGCTGGTAATATTTCTTTTTCTGATCTGTATGTCCAAATGCGCCCACAGATGTTCAATGGGATTAAGGTCCGGTGACTGTGGGGGTGTTCCAGTTGTTTCGGTGCATGTTACAACAACCATTCATTAAACTGTCAATAAATATGAGTTTTCCCACGCCACTTGCTGCCATACACCCCAACACCATCACCAAGCCCCCATCATGCATTACGGCGGATACTACATTATTTTGGTCAAACTTTTGATTCTTGCTTCTCCAAATTTTATTTCTTTTTTACTTCCGAAAGTCCAAAACTTGCTTTCATCTGTAAAAAGAATATTATTCCAAAACAATGTTTCTTCGTTTTTGTACCTTTTTGCGAATTTTTGACGTAGCTTTTTATTTCATTTGGAAGTGTGGAGTTTTTTCTTGGAACTCTCCCATATAGACCGTTTGCGTGTAGACCTCGGCGAACCGTACTGGCACTAGCTCTCACTCCAGACGAATCTGTTCATTCTTCGCATAATTATACTGCACTTACTGTGGGATTTTTTTACTGCTCTCACAATTGACCTAACTTCGATGTTGTTGAGCCGTTTTGGTCTTCCGGCACGTGACTGATCTTCTAAACTTCCAAAAATTTTTTGTTTGTCTATAATTTTTTAACAGCTTCTTCCTATTATAAAGGCGATTTTACGTAACGATTTGCCTTAATTTTTGAATTTTATTACTTACTCTCTTGTTTCAATTCCAGTTTGTTATCCCATTTCGGTTTTAAAGTTCTCGCGGTGAAAAAAGAAAAGCTATTATCTTAAAATCTCATAAGACCAACAGCAAGATTCACAAAAAATGATAAATAAAGACAAAAATAAAGAATAACGGTATATTTTTTATGTAACTAGAAAAACCATATTGAAATTCTTAAGGGCCAACCAGAATGTGAATAACGTGGCTTAAGCAACTGAGCAAATACATGTAAATCATATGTGTAAAACCATATTGAACTTTAGAAAACTTTATATTAAATTTTATAAAAATGTCATTTGCTTAAGCAAGGTGCGAAACTAATCGCTCATTTTATTTTCTTTTTGTTATTTTAAATGCATTTGAGAGGCATTTTGTTTTCTTTTTGACATAAGCTTAAGTTTGTTTATGCACATTCTGGTTGGGCCTTTAATGTGTACACTTTCTTTCGACGCGTTAAAAATGGAGTATTCTTGTTTTTGTTATTACTGTTTTTGTTGTTGTTGAACTAATTTTGTTTTTTGTTTATATATTGTAAGAGCACAAATAAACATTTGGTTAAGTATATTATAAATGGAAAAAAATTGGGTTTTTAATATGTAAATATAACGTTTTAAATGTAAAAACAAGTTGTACACTTTCTTTTGACGCTGACTGTATGTATGTATGTACCTATTTTATTTAAAATTATGTTACTGCCATATTCATAAAAATACAATAATTTTGCTTAAAAATCTATTTTAAACAAAAATTTCTAATCAAATTTTTTCTTAAAACACATTTAAAATTTAAATAAATGGTTTATGAATACTGCTCTTATGTGCTGTTTCCAAATGACAGGCGATGCACTGAGCGCTTTTCATATAAATTTTACTACATAAACAATCGCCTGTCATTTGGAAACAGCACATTAATGTTTGCGTACGGTAATTTCTGCTCAAAAACGGAAATTTTTAGAAGGCCCTACGGAAATGGAAAAATAATAGTTAACATCACTGAGTCTCATATACATTTAGCATCAAGATTATAGTAGGAGTCGGAGTCGGAGTCGCACTTAAAAAATTTCAGCGTTTGGAGTCGCAGTCGGAGTAAGTACTTTTTTCGGACGACTCCACAGCCCTGGAAAAGGTCAACAAGAAAAAAAAGACAAGAAAAATGAAAAAACAAAAAAAAATGTACTTTGGACTTCGAGAAGAATTCTTGACAAAAAGTACGAAAAAACAGATGTAAGAAAGATAATGGAAATCTATTAAAATAGATAATCATTCAAAACAAATTTCGATCTACCAAAGGTTAAATACAATTTGGTTTAAAGATTGGTGTTTGACTATTGACTGCCAGCAGTCGTCGATGGCTGTGAGTGTTAAACGGCAAACCCCTCTAAAGAGATTGAGTGGTTACAATTGAAACATGTAAGGGTAACCTGTCCGTAAAAGCCTGTATTCGAGCCCCGCGGCAGTCAAGAATGAAAAATTATCAATAAATTTTAATTCATTTCGTGTTGTTAAATTCCTTTCTTCATAAAAATAAAATAATGAAAATTAAATTTGATGAACTTTAGCCTAATTTGATATTTCAAAATTTGGATTAAAACCCATAAACAGTTCAACAAAAATAACCACAATTCTAATTATCGATAGCTGGTAAAATAAAAAACTAAATTTTATTACAAAAACAAAATACATCCACGAAAAAAAGAAAAAGCCAGCAAAACAATTTCAGTTCAGTTTTATAACGACGAACAGAACACTATACAATGTTCGTTACTTTCTTGAAAATAGTTACGAACGCTATCAAGGGTTGTGTTCGTTTACACAAACACTAAAAAATAGATTCTGGGTGTGTGAGCTGAACGCTAAATTATGTTCTGTGTATTTTCGCACACTGTTTACAACACACAACAACAAAATCTTTACATCAAAATTTATTTACTATCTACGCTGTGGTTGAAAAATCCCAATGTTACTTTTGACACTATCCAAGATTCTGGACAAATGTTTTAAAAAATTGTTCACAAACCTGTTTCTTTTTCATTTAAAATCACATTGTTTTTTCTGAGTAGATATAAAAGTACATTTAAAGTTATTTTCAACTATTAAAGTTAATTTAACAAAATTTTCTTTTAACCTAAACTTTAGGTTACCATTTCATTGTGATTTAGTCATTCAATAAGATATACTTTACCTATAGCTGAAAAAACAGGCAAACATTTTATACGTTTTCAATTTTCCAACTTAGTCTCCTTGGATTACGAACACTTTTTTCTAAGTTGAATTTAATTGTTGTCAAACAACGCATCAAGATAAATTTAAATAAAATAATTTAATATTTTCATACTTATTTCTTCAAGTCATCATCACGGTCTTGAACACAAGGCTGAGGCATACAATTTTGAAATAATTTAATAACGACTATTTCTCAATCACTTTATTTTACCAAGTTCACAGTGGGAACAATATTGAATGAAAAAATATAAAAATATGTTTAGTAAAATAATTTCTATAATGAATGTACAGTAGGGCCATAACCAAACTTTGGTCCCAGTACCACACGATTGCGAATGTTGTGCTTTTTACGAACAAAAAAAGCACCGGGAAATTGACATCTACATATAATGTCAACTTGGGACGTTTCTCTTATGTTACACCCTATGAAAGTAAACTTTATGGAGTGCGTTTGTCTGACATGTTAAAATATTCGATGCCTTAGTCTTTTGCATAAAATTATCTATACGGGCAAGCCGACGTATCTATTTGAACGTGTTACTTTTACACAGTCAGAAGAAATAACAATCTGATCCCGATAAGGTTCAAGAAGTTAGTATCTGAATGGCAGTTTTTCGTTCACAGCATTCGCCTTTGGAACACACTACCATTACATGTTTTATTTACTAATAATGCAACGCAGTTTAGGAAATGTATTTTTTAATTTTTATTCCCGTACTTAAAATGTTTAATCTTTTGTATTTAAAAAGCTTTTGAATATCTTTATGCTTAAGATTGTTTGATCAATGCCCTTTAAAAAAATTGGTTTAATGTATTAATTTCTTTTATTTTAATGTTTATTGTTAAAACCTTTTATTGTGTGACACATCAGAAATTGCTACGAATTGTTTTTCCTGTACTATAATTAATTAATTTAATTAATTACAAATTTTCGGGTCATTTTTGGATAAAAACCTCACCCACAAAACGATTTAGTAATATCTTCTAAAAAAATACATTAATTTTAAATAAAAAATTTGAAACCATTTTATTATTAACTAAAATAGTAAAATGAAAAATGTTGTTTAATTATAACAAATTGATTAAAAAAAATTATTTGCGTTTTTTGGATAAATAAATAACAAACTAAAAAATTTGATTTCCAAACTTTACCGCGTTTTGTGGGTGAACATTTTTGATAACCGCGAAAAAGTACTACCATTTTTAAATAATTTTCCGTGGTCTATTCGACTGTGCTAGAGCCATTTTGATATTTGCAAAAAATGTAAAAAAGTTATCGCCCTAATGTACAATGTACATACGTATAAATAAAGATATATTTTTTAAAGTGTATATTTTGTATTAGCAGTACATTGCGTGATTACAAGAGATTGTTACATCCTACCTAATTTATTTTTTACTTTTTGCAAGCGGCTGTCACAAAACTTCACTTTTAAATACAAAAAAAAACAAACAATAAACTTTTCCGAAATGTACAACTTAAAACTGCAGTGTATGTATATGACATATCGCTCCTTTTTGCAACGAAGTCATATCTCAAAAAATCAAAAATTTCAAGTTACTTAAGCAAAAGTGCTCCTGCATACCTTCTTTTTATGTAAAATAATAACCAGTTTTACATCTAAAACTGAACGGAAGTTATAGCAAAATATATTTTTTTTTAAATCTTTCTGTCCATACTAAACGAATCGAAATTATTTTTTTTTAGTATTGTAAATCATTTATTTGACAACACTGAAAAAATAATTACGATAAAATTGATTTTGAATCGAAAAAGTATTCGATCACTACTGCCATAATTTACCCCCAGTATCCCAGTAAAAACTTCGCCTACAAAATAATGTGTTAAGTAATTAGAAAAACTTAAAAACACTACTTACAATTCTACTGAAAGAACCGATGAATTTTACAAGGGAAGTCCCAAATTGAACGCATTAAAAAGCAAGTCATTATTTTTTTACCTACATACATCCAGAAATAAGTAGTTTTAGAAGTTGTTATAGAAGCAGTTATAGAAGAAAGCCACTAAATAATGAGTAAGAGAAGCTATTCATAGTTCTTTACAAGGATTCAAGGATAAAAATGGCTGAACAAAAAAAAAATTTTATTTATATAAAAAATTTCTTTTTTTATAAGAGTTTTAAAATAAGAGATAATTTTTACAGAGTTATAAAATTTAATTTACAAACAAATTTGCATAGAGATAGATTTTATTTTATAAATAAGGAATTTACCCATCTAATATATAAATTTCGTATATAAATTTAGAAAAAAATAGCTTTTATCACATTTATTTGTCTAAAAATGTTAGCAGATCAAAGAATGTTTTGCGAAATAACTACGAACGCCAAAACACAAAAAAAATGTTTTCTTTAATAATTACAAAATTCGAACCCACAGTGCTACATCTAAAGAGCTAACAAGCCCACCTTTTTCACGTAAAAACCCACCAAAAACTGAGAAACACAGACATGCTACTAACAAAAAAAAAAAAAAAAAACCGTGCAACTTACAAGACATTTCGCCTAGACACCAGGAATATTCACTATACACAAACAACAACTTCCATACTTAACTAATATGGCTACAAGTAAAATAATATTTCGAGCGAAGCATGCGGAGTTGCAATGCATAGAAAGCTTCAAGAAAGCTAAAGTTCATGCCACCGTCGCAACGGAAGTTGGCAATATATTCTCTTAGCTGTTAAGCAACTACAACAAGGAACAGAAATACCAAGAAGTATAAAAGGAAATTTTTACGTTTCATGGTCTTTATAAAGGATATTACTAAAACACATCCACGCAAACTAAGCAAAATTTCTACCCGTACGTTTTGATTTAAATGAAAGCACAATACTCCTTCTATTAGCAACGGATGAGGTGTTAAAACACTACAATAATGAGGATGGAGGTGACTGATGTCTGCAACACGTTGGAAGTAAGTACAGTCGAGCTTCTATATAGTGAACTTGTTGACAATAACGCTCTCCTTATTATAAATTGATTTCAAAAACACAGTTTTTTTCAATTTAGGTGTATTTTGGTCTTCTTATAAGAATTTTCCATAGTTTTTTGTGAGTTTTTCTTTACAATGAACAAATTTCGCAAATAAAAATTTGACTCAAGCGCATTTTTGCCTTCATATTTACAATGATTCATAACATTTTCTCTTAAGCATAGAAACAACACTGAAAGAAAAAAGTAGTCCCATCGTAAACAATTCTGTGGCATTTTGATAAAACAAAAAGTTGGTGAAAAAATAATTTGAATCAAATAATAAAATATAATATAAAATTTTAAAAACGTAAACAAAAATGTTTATTGAATGAAAATTTTTAAATTAACTTAATTTTAACTTAAGATGTTTTGTCAAAATGCCACAGAATCGTTCCTAGCAATTTATCAAACATTTTTTAAAACAAATGCTGTAATTCTAAAAATGTAGAAGACAAGCAATTAAGCCTTTAACGCAAAAGGTTCGACACTCTCTTTTTCAGGATATCGATAGAACTGGCAGACGTGGAAGAGTGTAATCCAAACTAATAAAAAAAAGCCTGAGTTTTTTTTAAACAAAAGAAAAGAAGAATGATCTGGCAACGTCGGTTTGAAAGAAACGTGAAAATTTGCAGTGTGCATTGCAAAAAGTGTTTAAATAAAAGTTTTATTATAAAAACCTAATTTTATTTAAAAAAAGCTTTTTAATCATATATTTAAAGAATCAGCGTTCTGTACATATTAAAGAATGCCACCAAAATCTCGTCAAAGTTTAAATAAAAGGAAAGTTATTTGTCGCCAATGTCAATTGCGGACTCAATTCAATGTGATGCTTGTGAGAAAATACTCCACTCAGTTTGTACGAAGCTTGATAAAAGAGAATATGAAAAGCTCATGAATAATACATCTTTAAACTATGAATGCCAGTTTTGCGATGAAAGTAGGGATAATTCATCAGTGTCAAATGATTTGTTAGAGATAAAAACAAAATTACAACAATTTAATCAGCTGGATGAAATAACAAAAACAATTTAATTTATGTCATCGCAATATGATACAATACTAAAAGGAATTGCCGCAAACAAAAAAAGATCGTTTGTTTACAAAGGGAGAATTGTTTGTTAAGGGAAGAAGTTAGTTCTTTAAAATCTTCAATTAAATATTTAAATGATGGTCGAGTTAAAAACGACTGTATAATAAATGGAGTGGAGGTTAGTGATGATACAAAGAAAGCTATTGATGTGGTTATTGAGGTTGCTGGAAAAATTGGTACAGAGGTTGTTGCTGATCAGATCGATGATGCTTATTTTTTACCTAATAAAAAGAATAATAATAATAATGCAGGTAATAAAAATGAATCGAAAGATAAAAAGTCAATTGTTGTAAAGTTTGCTAGGAAAACTTACAAAGAGAAGTTTATGGCTGGAAAATCGAATCTTAAAACCGATAAATCTTTACAAAATGTCTTTATAAACGATTTTTTAAGCAAAGATACGATGGCACTTTTTAATCATGCAAAATCCGTCAAAGCCGTTGGCTATAAATACGTATTTGTTAGGGGCGGAAAAGTTTTTATAAGAAAGGATGAAAATTCCCGAGCTGTTGGTATAAAATCAATGGATGAAGTCGATAAGGTTCTCTTGAGGTCATCGCAAGGAGAGGTATCAACAGTAAGAAGGGCCCGTACTGCTGTAATTGATTCTGACATATCAGATGAGGAAGATGGCGATACATTTCGGTCACCAGTTTAAGTATTTAGATTTAGAGTATGAAAAAATGGTTTATATATTTTTCTACTTTTTTTAATGAATAATTCAAATTACTTTTTTAACTTAAACTCATATAACAATAATATTTCAAGAATAAATTTCAATATGTTCAATTTAAATACTGTAAACGTAAGAAGTGTTTCTTCAATAACAAAATTTAACAAATTTAAATTGCTTTTGAGCCAATTTCATAAACTTCCTGATGTCATTGCAGTCCAGGAATCTTGGTTTAGCAGTGACTGTATTAATTTGTATTCAATTCCCGGCTGTAGTGCTGTTCATTGTTGTCGTGCTGATGGGTATGGTGGAGTTTCCATGTATATATCTTCGGATTTAAGCCATAAAATTGTGTTGAGTCGAAATGAAAATTTTTTAGAGGTGGTTGTAATTGAGCTGGCTGTGTTAGTTTTTGACAATAAACCTTTACGAGTAATTTCATTGTATAGATCCCAGAAATGATCTTTTGAACTTTTTTGCAGCCAGTTGGAAAATATTCTTCAGGAAATGGAAAATAAACCGTGTGTTGTCGTTGGAGATTTTAATGTAGATTTACTGGTCAATAACGCTTTTAGAAGGGATTTAAAGAATATTTTTCGTGAATATGATTTGATTCAATTGCATAACTTAGTTACTAGGCCGTTAAGTCAAACGTCTATAGATTGCGTATTTGGAAATTTGAATGAACGCATGTCTGTTTATGCAATAGAGAATAAACTTACGGATCACAATATGTTAAGTTGTATTCTTAAGAGGGATGTTAACCGTAATGAAAGCATTACAAAAACAAGGTACAAGTTTCACTATGAAAAGTTCAGTACATTACTTGACAGACATTTTGATAATTTTGATAGTCCTTCTCAACACTGCAAGAAATTAATGGATGAAATTTCCTTAGCGGCTTCTCAGTGTACTTTAACAACTACAACTGTAGTAAATATACGATCGAAAATAACACCTTGGATAAATATGAACCTGTTTTCGCTTTTGGAGCTCAAAATAAAGTTGTTAAAAGCTCGAAGAAAAAATAAAAATGACAGATTTATATCAGAGCGGCTAAAACGAATTAGTAAAATTATTAAAACTTGTAACAGAAAACTAATGAATGAATATTATAAGAAGAATTTGAAACAGTGTGCTGGGGATGTTAAAAAATCGTGGCGGTTTCTTAATAATGAACTTGGTATATTCTCAGGGTGGTAATCGTTTAACAACTGATATTGAGAAGGCTATGGGTTTAAATCAGTATTTTTTGGACTCAATTGAGAATCTAAGAAGAAATATTCCGTGCTATTTAATTGATGATATAAACAATTTAAGATCATTGAGACCGTTAACCACAATTTTTAATTTGGGAAAAGTTGATAAGAAATGCGTTGAAGATATTTTGGATAGGTTACCAAAAAATAAAAGTGCCGGTTATGATAAAATATCACTAAAAATGATTTTATGTAGAAAAAAAATGTAGAAAAATTTTTGGCAGTATGATAGATCACGAAGAATACCCCAAGGAACTAAAAATTCACAAGATTGTCCACATACCTTAATGTAAGGATTCTAACAAGGTTGAGTTGTATCGTCCAGTATCGGTTTTATCAGTAATCGATAAAGTAATTGAAAAAATTCTGATTGATCAATTATCTGACTATTTAGTCAAAAACAAAATATAATTTGAAAGACAGTTTGGTTTTTGTAAAGGTTCTGGCACGGAGGAGGCGATTGTTAATGTCGTTGAGTATATTTGTGCCGGTCTGGATGTGGGTTTTAATGGTGTAGCTGCGGTATTTTTTGATCTATATAAAGCGTTTGATTTAGTGGACCATGACATTTTGATTAAAAAACTGGAAATAGTTGGAGTATCAAACAGTTCTAATGCCTTATTTAAGGACTTCTTGTCTGGACGTTCAAAATTTGTGCAGATTGGTGACGCTAAGAGCACCTTTTTACCTGTAACATGCGGAGTTCCGCAAGGCAGTGTACTCGGGCCCCTTTTGTTCAAGATTTTTACAAATGACCTGATGAACATAACATTTAATGGTCATCTTTTCATGTTTGCTGATGATATTTGCCTACTTTACCGTTACAAACATCAGCGTGTGTTACAAACTCAAGTGGAGTATGATTCATCAATATTAGCTGAATATTTAAGATTAAATAAGCTTATTTTGAATACTGAACTAGTTTTTTCAGATTTTAGACCGTATAATTTAGAGAGAGAGATCAATCTATGACGGTACATATTGATGGTGTTCCAATAGAGGAGTCGGAGTCAATGCATTTTTGCAGAAACTTACATTGGGATAATCACATTGAAGCAGTTAAAAGTAAAATAGCATCTGCTGTGGTCATTCTATTCAAATTCAAGCGAAAATTTAATACTAAAACGAAAATGCTAATTTATGAAAGTTTGATTCACAGTCATTTGTCTTACCTTCCAATAATATATGGAAGTAGGAAAAGTTCTTCTTTAAGAGGTATTCAATCTGCACAAAACAAGGCTTTGAAACTTGTTTTTAACCTACCCCTAAGATTTCATACACTGGACCTGTTTAGACGTTATGCAAACAAAATTCTACCCATAAATGGCTTGTACAAAATGCAGTTATTAAAATTCGTATTTAAATCTATAAAAGGTCTTGGAAATTATTCAATTCAGTTTTTACAAAATGCCCTGGTCACAAATAGAAATACAAGACAAGGTCAAAACCTCTCTGTAACAAGATGTCGTCTTGAACTGACGAAACGACGAATACGCTTTGCTGGTTCCAATGAATTTAATAATTTGCCCGTTTCTTTAAAAAATATTTTACTTTTTTCGCAAAATTAAAAAGTTAAAAGTTTTTATAAATAAAAAGTCGAATTCTTTTTTTTTCTTCTTTTTTCTTTTGCATTTGTAAATAATTTTCAATGTGTAAATATGTAATGTAAACATGATGTAAATACAACTAGTTGCCTTCTCATGCCTCTTTAATGCCAATTTTGGTGCTGAGGTGCTTACTTAATATGTATTAAAACTATTTTCAAAATAAAAATTATAAAAAAAAGGTATAAAAAAAACAGTTTCTTATAAAAAAAAAAGGCAAAAGTGCTTAAGTGAACTAAAGCAAAATTTGTAATCTCCATGTTTAAAAGTGGAAATGGGCAAAGTTTCAATTATTTGGTACGATGTTTTAGGAATTTATAGCAAAATTACTTTTAATATGCAATTTAATTTGGAATAACAACTTAAGTTTACTTCTTGTCTGTGACATTTGGAATAAAAACTTAAAAAACTATAACCGTAGAAAGTGATGATTTTATTAGAACAAAATGAAATACTCAAAAACCACCTTTAAAGTTTAAATTTTCTTTCTTGCAAAACCAAAAAAAAAAAATGACTTACAGCCTAGCCTGTTCGTCGATTACGAACGTTAATGTTCGCATAGAAAATTACATTTAAAACATATTTTAAAATTTTGTTTTTGTTTTAAATATCAAAAACAATTGAGAAATTTGTATCAGAATCTCGTATCGTACAGCTGGCTACTGTCAATATGCTTTGCTCGAACATTTTTGCAAGTATTCATTAATTTTTGTTGAGAATTTCGGTTTTCACGTTGCGAGTTTCTACTACCCAGCAAAAATTTTTTAAGATTTGGAGCATTAAACACGTATACGGCATCCCAACCGCTTCCATTTTTGCTTCTTAAAATTTCTGCCTTACTCTCGTGCTGAAGATAAAGTACAGAATCCTACAATTATTAAATGCGGTGCTAAATACTTGAAGAGAATTGCTGTTTATTCGTTTTTTAAGATTACATTTTCTACTGCTTAATTTATTCTTTTGATAAAAAATTTTAACTTAATTTAACAAAAATCATACATAATTATTATAAAATTACAATCCTCTTTTTTTTTGATTAAAAAAACATAAGTTTTTAAGACATGTATTTAGTGTTTTTTACGAATTTTATTTTAATAATGTATTTATTATTTCCTTAGAAATAAAACTAAATTATAAAAAACTTTAACTTGAAAATATCTTGTACGTTTTGTTCAAAAGAAAATAACTGCGTGGTCTCGTGTGTTTTAGGGTTACCAGATTCTTTTTTCAGGGCTGTTAAGTCCGCCACATTAACCTCCCATACCGCTCTAGCATCTAGTATCGGTATCTGGAGGGAAGTTGAAGGACACGACATGTTCTGGTGCGTTGAGACGGATAAATAATTTGTGGCGGTACTTCATCTTAAGTGATTTCTTCATCAATACTGCGTGCCACATTTTCGGAGCTACGTGCAGCTTGCGATTAGTTCGATTGCGGTTCTATGTCGGAAAATTCCATTTATGCCGGCTGTTTTTACGTTCCTGCCACGGACATCAACCATAGTGTACTTTTCACTTCCTTGAACTTGTAGCTTTTACCGAATCATTTCGAATGAATACATGACTTGAACTTCTCATGTCTTTATGTCCGAAGGGTTTTTTTAACATGCCAAGTTGTCTGAGTAGGAGCAAAATCGTACATTATTTGGCGCTGATGTTGTACAAATTCAGTATATGTCCGTTGTTGTTTAAAAGGAACTAACATATCAACGGGTAAACGCAACTCTGATCCGTATACGAGTTCTGCCGGTGATCGACCAATATCTTTCTTAACCGTGGAGCGTAAACCGAGAAGTATGATTTGAAGTCTTTCAACCCAATTAGTAGGATCAGTGAAATTTATTGCAGCTTTGAAAGTGCGGTGAAATCGTTCGATTATCCCATTCGCTTGGGGGTGATATGGCGTTTGTTATTGTGTGTATAACTCCCAAAATTTTGCAGAGCTCCGAAAATAAGGACGATGTAAACTGGCGGCCCTGATCTGATGTAATTTGGAGTGACACACCAAATCGGAACACCCAACCATTAATTAATGCGGTTGTAGATATTTCTCAGGTCAGACTTTGTATGGCGCTGTACTTTGTTCCTTTGACTCGGGATGCATGTCCTCGCATAGTTTGCACAGTGTTTTCGAATTCCTGGCCACACTAAACGTTCCACCATCAGGCGCACGGATACACTTCGACCTGGATGTGATAAACTATGCGTGATGTCAAAAACGCTTTTCGTAAATCTTTTGTTATATAGGGGCGCATAGGACCCTGAGATGTGTCGCAATAAATAGGCTGAGAAAATCCCTCAAAAGAAATTGACTGAAGATTGAGAGAATGTCTAACTTCTCCCAGAAGCATTTTTTTGAGCTCTTCATAATTTTCCGCAGCTTTCCGTACAGGCTTTCCGCACCCTGCGGGAAATTTGTGTCAATTGGTCCAACAGACTAGTTCTGGGATTTGTGAAAATAGAACGAGTACAAAAAGAAGGAAAGCACTCATGACCAGTGGAAGGAGAACCAATCCCTTGACTGGTTTATGAAGAACAAAAAAGTAGAAAAAGTAATGAATTTCAGTACAGTTTTACAGAAATAATACTACATTGTATTGGAATAATACTACATTTTAGTGACTGACACTAAGTACGTTCATGGAGAATAAACCTGTGACTGGTCAAATGGTGTCAATTGACCCCCTCCAATGACAACTCCATGTAAAAGTGATAGGTCTTATTCATATAAAGTGTTAGAACTAGAACCGGTCTCTACCACCAAAGACCTATCACGGGACTACTTCGGTGTCAGTTCGCTTCCCTCTAGGGCAGATATAGACTCGATTCGGGACAAAAGATCTGCTGCATGATTTACCTGTCCTTTTATAAATCTTATATATGTCGTTAACTGACTTATGAAAGAGATATAGTTAAATTGTCGCAGTGAAGCCTTTTCGGGCCTTTGTTTGAATGCAAACGTAAGGGGCTTGTGATCGGTCTCGATATAAAAATTTCTTCCTTCCAACAAATCTTGGAAATGCTGAACAGCAAGATACATTGCGGTGAGTTCACGATCGTAAGTTGAATACCGCTGCTGTGTATCTGTAAACTAAGAGTTTCTGGTTCATTGTTCACCAACTAGAACTAGGCATGCATCTTGTTTTGGGTGCGCAAGAACCACAACGTTTTCAAGCAGTCGTCGGCAATTCCCAAAGACTTTTGCCGTTGAGTCAGACCACAACAAAATTGACTAATCGTTACGTTTATTTCCGGGTGACATCTTAAATAAGGGCTCTTGTATCTCAGCTGCATGTGGAAGGAACTTTCTGTAGAAGTCCAACATTGCTAGAAAACCTTTTAATTCCCTTGTAGTTTTAGGCCTTTTTGATTTCGTGATTGCATCAATACGAGATTTTAACAAGGATATACCGCTTGATGTAACTCTATGACCCAGAAATTCAATTTCTTAATTACCAAATACGCATTTTGAAACGTCAATGGATAGGTTATTCTGTTGCAGTCGATTAAAAAATTCTCTCAGGGGTTGTTTACGTCGTTCCATACTCTCTGACGCTACACATATGTCATCCATACATGGGAAAACGAAATTGAGTTCACGCAGCAGTTCATGAATTAATCGCTGAAAGGTCTGGGCGGCATTTCTTAAGCCAAATGTCATTTGGGTAAATTCATAAAGGCCAAAGGGTGTCGTTATTGCCGTCTTTGGTATATCATTAGGATTAACGGGTGCTTGGTAAAACGCCTTTTGAAGATCAATTTTGGAACAAAAATGTTTGCCATACAAAATTCCGGAGAAATCGTGCAAAAAAGGTAGCGGGTATCTGGCTGGTGTTGTTATTGCGTTTAATGACCTGTAGTCACCACATGGCCACAACCCATCGGATTTTATTAATAACACATATATCGCAGAGGGTATTAAATCAAAATTTAAAAATTTTTAGAAGAAGCAAAACAATTTTGAATTTCACATTAAAGGCATATGAAAAATAATTTTTAAACCAACCGTTTCATTACCAAACAGTAAACAAAATAGCACCGTCTTTTTACAGCGGTTGAATATGAATATTACATGTCGATTTTTTCCAAAACGTGAAAAAATAAAAATTTTTAGTTAATACATTCTTGTTGAACAAGTACGTTATATACTCGTGTATATGTATAAACTCTTTTATATGTATACCTTGTTTTTTTATAAACTAAAAACTAAACCAAACATAAGAAACAAGTGATGTAAGTTCACTTAAACGGGTGTGTTCTAGAATCCGAATCCACTCGAAAATAGATTACTTCAGCATTTTTGGTGTTCTGCATTTTACATCCACATGCTTTTATTCGTTTTCAATAACAGAAGTAAGGGGTTGGTGAATGAAAAACGAATCGACTTTAATTCTTATATGTGATAACGTTTTTAACAAAAAAAAAAAAATATATATAGCTTTTATTTTAAAATGTTCTTTATCCAATATAATCAAAAATATATCTTTGCCCAAAACGCTTAGGGCCAAATTTTAAATACTACTTTTTCATTGATTTTGATGTTACTACAGCTCATTTTTTTCAATCGAATTAGCGATCTCAAATGTGTTTTTGGGTTTATTTCAAATTTTGGAATTTTTCGCAAATTTAAGCCATGTTCGCGATAAAAGCGATTTGTTCATGCCGCTGTTAGCAAATTTTTACCAATTTCCGCTAATTAAACAATTTCTACCGAATTTTTGCCATTTCTTAAGCTGGGATCACACGATTGCCGCAATGCACCAATTTTCATACTTTTTAATACCCCAATCGTGTGACTGCACAACCAATTGGCTCATGTACCAATCAAGGACAATATTGTACTTACTTTTACCAATCAAATGCAACCCTGGTGCGGCAATCGTGTGACTGTTTTCTATGCAACCGCGCGTCAATAAAAATAACAAAAATGCACCAATATTTATTGTGTTCTTGTGCGGCAATCAAACAACACAATACGCACCAATATTTGCCTTTTTTTAACAAATTTACTTTTTTGTGTTTCTTTTAGTAGGTAATGAAGATAAATATTTATTTATTTATTATGCATTTCAAGTTTTTTTTTAATTATTGCTATTACCAAAATATGTATGTATGTATGTTCACAAGCATATTTAGCTGTTCAGTGCGAATATTTTTATTTAAATTTCTGAGCGAACCTTATAACATACGTAATTGTTGAACAGACTTAATTTTTGGAATTTCTTAAAAAATTTAAATAAAAATATTCAACAAAAATTTGTTTAAGTACATATGTACATATATGATACATATTTAATTTTATTTAATTTACAAACCAACAAGAATTTTCAAACAAATAAAAAAGCTACCACAACAGCAGTTGTCAAGTAAGAACAATCGTGTGACTGTGATGTGGCAATTGTTGTAACCATTTCGCTTTGTACCAACTAGCGGCAATGAAATTTGTTTAAAACAGGGCAATCGTGTGATTTCAGAATATTTTATTGGTCCAATTTCATTATTGTGCGTCAATAAAGCACAATAAAAATTGTGTCATATTGGTGCATTTGCGGCAATCGTGTGATCCCAGCTTTATACTTTTAGGAACTTTTAATAAATTTTATGGCCTGTTTGAAATATTAAAAATTTTCGCGAATTTTCGCTATTTTTGCAAAAAAAATTTTTTTTTTTTTTTTACTTTCTGACGTTTTGTTTTTAACGTATTTAGCAATTTCAAATAAATGTTAGTGTTTGTTTAAAAGTTTGCAAATTTTCGCTAATTTTAGCCTTGTTCGCGATTGAGGCGTTTTTTCCCATGATTCCGTACAGCTTTCACTATTTTTAACATATATTAGGATTTGCTATAATGCTGCGGTTAGCAATTTAGCGATCTTTAGTTCAACTAAAGTTTTTTCGAACAAAAACGTGTGAATTTGAGAACAGCAATTTATGAATTATGCGAACTCAAAAAATGTCTTGTTCTCAAATCGAGTTGAAACCTAGACATATCTGAAAATCACATTAATGTACTTATGGATTTTGTTTGGATATGTAGAACTCATGCTACAACAGTCTGCTACCAAGATGTTGTAAAACCTGGGTTCAAATCCGTATTAATATTGGCAAACAAATGAAATTTGGAGCAAATCATATGTTTGTTAAGGGAGCTTTTTAAGCCCGATAGAACTTACAAGGAGGTAAGCCAAATGGCAAATCTCGATAAGTAGAATTAGGCACGCTGGAAAAAAATACCAAATCAATTGTGTTCAGCGAGAGATTATTTTTTGGCTTAACGGATTTGATAAAAAACAAAATTGCCGCAAACGGAGTGCACCGTTTAGTACAGTTTAAACGCTTTCTTTTCTTAAAAAAAGCCGGAACTTGCGCTACGGTCAATTGAGGTTAATCGCTAGATAAATTAATCGAGGTTTTGGTTTGATCGGTTAATAATCGGTTAATTGTGTTATTGATCGGTTAACCGGTTAATAAGGTTATTTTCTAAATTAAGTAATTTCAATAAATAAAAATTAACATTTATATAATATGTATTTTGTTCGACCTTTAATATATCAAATATTACTAAATTTTCGAGCTTAAGGTCTTTTTGTTATAAAAAACTTTTAACGTTTATTTAAAAACCAATATTTCGGCACTTCCTTGAGTGCCTTCTTCAGGGTTTTTTTCTTAATTTATAAATTTTTAACAAATTATAACAAATTTAACAATAACTGACAAATTAAAAAATTTTTAATTCAAAAACAAAAAAATATTTTTCAAATCAAACTTGATCTATTACAATATAAATAAATTTTTAACTTCCGTTTCTATTTTTATAAATTAAGTGTCTATAATTTTGTGCTACATTTTCAGTGTCTGACTTAAAATTAATTCTTGAAATTGTCGGAACCTTTATAATTTGTAACATTTCTAACATAAATCTACGTTTATAATTATTTTCTGTGTTTAAAACAGTTGTATTTTCAAAATCTGGATAATGAGGTGGAATATGCAAGTTTCTTAGAATATGAAGATAAATTAGCGAGTAATTTAAATGAGAAGATCAAATGTAGACATAGACAGAAATTTCAAGACCTTGTTAATTTACAAAGAAGAGAACTAGGTATAAAATTTAATAATAAATGGTTTATTAACAAATCTAACATAAATATACCATTTGAAGCACAATGGGTTCTCTCATTAGGTCATAAACACATGCTACCGACGGAAAGGAAACATTTTCCAGTTTTGAAAATTATAACTGAAGGAGAGGATTTAGTACAGACACTTAGGGAAAAAGAGGAATAGGAAATAGCAAGAACAAAACTGACTACAAATATAGATAACCATATTAATAAAATGAGATTAACTAATAGGGATAAGTTTATATTGGACAAAGTAAAGGAAACATATAGATTTTTGAGATCTAATAGGGTCATTATTATCTTGAATGCAGACAAAGGGAATATAACGGTGGCAATGAATAGGGTTGATAATGAGTTAAGAATTAATGATATTATAAGGGATGATTCAAATTATAGGAGATTGGATAAGGACCCTACCAATAAACTTGAAAAGATAAATAATAATTTAGTTCAGGAACTTTTTAATAATGAAATAATTACAATAACGGAAAGGAATAAACTTAAAACTAATACGGCATTGGCACCTAGGCTATACGGTCTTCCAAAAATTCATAAAATGGATTTTCCATTGAGGCCAATATGTTCAATGATAAATTCTCCATCATATGAACTTTGTAAATATATAACAAGAATTCTAAATAAAATTACTGAAAATTCAAAATATAATGCTAAGGATTCTCTTTAATTTAAAGACAGAATTAGGAATATTACATTAGATAATAATGAGAGGTTAATTTCTCTTGATGTAGTTTCATTGTTTCCTAGCATTCCAATAGATTTAGCTATAAATATAGTAGATGAAAAATGGAATATAATAAGGGAACATACGAATATGGAGAAGGACTTATTCTTACGTATTCTTAAATTTTGTATAATAGATAGTAGATATTTTCAACTAATAATCATATATATAACCAAATGAAAGGACTTACAATGGGTTCGCCAGCTTCTCCGATTGTAGCAGATATAGTTATGGAAAGGTTATTAGATATATGTGTTGAAAAATTAATTATAAAACCAAAAATCTTAACAAAATATGTTGACGATTTATTTTGTATAATTTCTGAATCAGGAATTGAGCAAATGATAGATATTTTTAACTCTTTTCATTCAGATATTAAATTTACAATTGAAAGGGAATCTAATTCAAGAATATCATATTTGGACACTTTGATAATTAGAAAAGGAAATAGGGTATTAATAGATTGGTATCAAAAACCAACATCTTCTGGCAGAATCATTAATTATTTCTCGAAACATCCAAAGAGAATAATTATTAATACAGCTAAAAATTTTATAGAAAGAGTTCTAAAAATAAGTGACTCAGAATTTCATAGTGATAATAAAAGGAAGATTTCAGGTATTTTAACTGATAACAGCTTTCCTGAACAATTAATAACAGATTTATTAATACAACATAATAATTGTAGAATAAATAACCAAAATAGTATTACAGAACAAAGGATTTATAAGTCGGTAACATATATACCAAAATTTTCAGAAAGATTAGAAAAATCAAATATATATGATAGCAAAATATACAAAATAGCTCATAAATCTTTTAACACAGTAGGTAAACTTTTTACTAAAATGAAAGACAAAATAAAGAAGATGGATATGTCAAATATTGTTTATAAAATACCATGTAAGGGAAATGTTAGTGGACAGTGTAATAAGGTATATATAGGTACAACAAAAAATAAACTGAAAACTAGGATAGCAGGACATAAATCAGATCAAAAAAATAGAAATATATCACAAAAAACAGCTTTATCAACTCATTGTGCTAATCTAAATCATTATCCAGATTTTGAAAATACAACTGTTTTAAACACAGAAAATAATTATAAACGTAGATTTATGTTAGAAATGTTACAAATTATAAAGGTTCCGACAATTTCAAGAATTAATTTTAAGTCAGACACTGAAAATGTAGCACAAAATTATAGACACTTAATTTATAAAAATAGAAACGGAAGTTAAAAATTTATTTATATTGTAATAGATCAAGTTTGATTTGAAAAATATTTTTTTGTTTTTGAATTAAAAATTTTTTAATTTGTCAGTTATTGTTAAATTTGTTATAATTTGTTAAAAATTTATAAATTAAGAAAAAAACCCTGAAGAAGGCACTCAAGGAAGTGCCGAAATATTGGTTTTTAAATAAACGTTAAAAGTTTTTTATAACAAAAAGACCTTAAGCTCGAAAATTTAGTAATATTTGATATATTAACATTTTTTATTATTTTGAGTGTATAAGTAAAAAAAAACAATAAAATAACAATTCTTGAACTAAAACGAGCAAACAAAAAATAATTAATAACTAGGTAATACATATATTTTAATTAATACATATTATCGTTTAATTGAAAAATAAACTGTGAGATCATTAAATAGTTTAAGGAGATCTTAAAAAAAATATTGTTTTAGAAAAATAAATTGGTTTAAGTGTTTAGGATTTAAGAGATTCATTTCTTTAGTTTTGATAAACTTGATTTGGAAAAAATTCTTTCACTTATCGAAGATGTTGGAGAAATCGAAAGCAACCCATAATACAGATTATAAAATTTCTCAGACATTTTCCTTTAATCATTATGCCATTAGAGTCCTGTTTTAATTTTTTTAAATGCTTAACACTTCTAATTATTTCGGTTAATTCTCTTTTTGTGTTACTATCGAGAGATTCTTCTGTTGTCAGGTCGTCATCTAACTCATCCTGACAAAGCTCAGCACAGAACATTCTGCAAAAAAGTTTATTTCCGAATTCCTTATGGTGTTTTCTTTTCTACAAAAAAATGTGACATTTTATTTAAAAAATGCAATTTGGTGTCTGTTTCTTAAAAATTTTGCTCCCAAAAAGGATGAGTTTTTTAGAATAAAACAAGCAACCCTTTTCGGAAGCAAAATTTTTAAGAAACAGACACCAAATTGAATTTTTAAAAATAAAATGTCACATTTTTTTGTAGAAAAGAAAACACCATTCATTTCTGTTTTTGTACTGTATTTTAGGAATGTATTTCTAAAAGAAAATATATTGTATGAAAAAATATTTCCAAGCACAACTTTTTGGTACAGATAACATTGTAAAATTCTGCATGGTTGCATTATAGAATGTATTTAAAAAAGCGAGTTGCTTTGCAACTGAAGTTTTGGAACCAACCCATTATTAAAAACACAAAAAAAAAAGGTTTAATACTACAAAAAATTCAAAATTTTGTTACATCGGTTAATCGACTGAAATTAACCGGTTTAATCGTTAATCGATAAAAGCCAATTTTGAATTAACCGATCAGTTAATCGGGTAGTAACTAATCGGTTAACCGATTAACGGTTAACCAAATGAATACCCTAATACATACATAAATATTAAAAATTAAATCTTTTTTACTACGCAGTACCACTGACATAGCACTAATTCCAACAATTATAAAATCAAGATATTCATTCAAACCGAAACCTCTAAGAATTTTTAAAGTAAGAATAACTTTTTTGAAAATAATGGAATTTAACGACCAAAAATTACCCCCTTTGCAACTATTAAGTCGCAATTCACACTATGGACATTTCTTGCGGGACAGAAAAAGTTTGTTGGCGAGAGAGACAAGAAGTAAAGTGTTTCACGCATACAGCGTCGCCCCCTTACCAACAAACTTTTTCTGTCCGGCACGAAATGTCCATAGTGTAAATTGCGACTAATGCAAACATATGTAATTAGAAATATGCCAAAAAAATTTACTTTTTAATTTTCAGGTTATGAATGCCAAATGGTTTTTAATACTTCGAGGGTAGACTCAGCTACCTTAGTTGCAAATTGGAGTGTCCCGCACTTGTTCTAAAACGGAAATTAAGGGTGGCCTTTGAAACTTGGATTTTTTAACTTTTTACGAACTGAACGCATTATTTATGTTTACAGATACTTTTATTTGTTGGATAGTTAGTTTGCGTATCAATCTTCCATTTTAGGATATTGTTGCAATAATACACTGAGAAAAAAATGGCAACTTGTAACATATACCGCGGCATAAATTGGGCTGAATATTACTTCTTGCCATTCAACAGAGTTGTTAATGACTTCAAAATATAAAATTCTGCGGTGGTGCGTGATGATCGCATTTTTCGTTTGCAAGAAAATTTGGAAAATGTTAAAAAAAATCGAAAAAATTTAAAAAATGCGTCCTCTTCAAGCATTACCGCAGAATTTTAGATATTATAGTCATCAACAACCATGTTGACTTTCAAGGCCTAATATTCAGCCCAATTTGTGCCGTATAAAGTATTGTAGTGGGGAATGTAAGAAGAGATAAACTCACTGTTTATTGTTGATGTTTTTATTTAAACTTTGATATTGTTACAAGTAAAGCTGTTGCTTATAATTCTTATACGCTGAACAGTTTTATTTGGTTTAATATCTTTAGTTTTTCTAAATCTTTGTTTATGAAGTTTCCTGACGATCTGGCCTAAGCAACCAGTAAAATGAGCATAGGAATAGCTTATCCCATCAACAATAAATTTCAGTGTTTTTATCAAGAATAAAATTTGGGAATTAAGCACGAATAACAAAATCTTTTAAATTAATATTTAATCCTATTTTCGGAAAATATTATTCATTCATAAAAGAAATAGAACGAATATTTAAAAAACGGGAACTGATGCTACTGAAATGATTTATTCATTAGTAATTAAGACCAACGCCGAATGCAAGCTCACAACATCTGTGAAAGACGTACTGCAAGTATGGAAACAGCATTATTCCTATATGCTTTCCTTAACAACTTCTAACTACCAAAACATATGCACCTGCGTGTCCCACGAAATAAGGCAAGGTTTCTGCATTGAAAGCCCAGATATCGCAGAAGTTATGGATGCTGAAAATCACCTTAACAATTATAATTATAAAACGAATAAGGCCCCTGGAGCCGAAAACATATCGCTCGAGATGCTTAAAGCCGACCCTCATACTACAGGGAACATATTGCTTCCCCTTATCCAGAGCTTCTGGCTCACCCATGAACTTGATTCCAATTTAAAAGAAGATTTCATAGTTAATATCCCTAAAAATGGTGAGCTGACAAACTGTAAGAACTGACGAGGCATAACCATCCTAAGTACAGTAAATAAGATCGTAGCGCAAATCATAATATCCGGCAGTGTACTAAGGGATCTTAGGCCCGAACAAGCTGGCTTCCTACCCCAAAAATCCTGTGTTGATCACATCAACTGTCTAAGATTTATTAAATAGCAATCTACAGAACTTCGATCCCCGATTTTGAAAAAGCGTGTTGTCTTCCTTGCTTTTTAACATCGTGCTAGATGTTGTCGTTCGTAACGCTAATAAACCTAATAGAGATTTTTACTTTGGGGAACAAAATTCCTTTTCATGGGATAAGCAAGCTAGGTAAGGCAAAGAGATTGGAAGAGATAGAGAGCAAACAAGAAGCAAAAAAACGGCGTACAAAAAAAGTACCAAAGTCTCCTATCAATCACTCTGGACTCTGCATCACTGTTGGGATCTGACAATTCTTAAATTGTACCGTATCAATTGCAAAATTGTACCAAATTAACATAATTTGTACCAAAATTTCGCTATAAAATAAAAAAGCATACAAAGTAATTTATACGGCATTTTTATTCAATAAAAATAAAAACGAAACCAAAACCAAAACAAGTAAAAAAGTATTGTAGGTCAAGCCCGCCTTTCGATACCCTACATAACGTCGTTTAAATCATGGGCCCGCCAGAACAAAATAATGTAAGGAAATTAAGATTCATGTGAAAGTTCTTTGTGCCGATTATTATTAAGATATCTTCGTCTTTATGAGATTTGTGTGCCCTTAAGTGATTTTAGGAAGGGCGCTTATATGCGACATATGGATAATTTTGGTCAGCACATTTCTCATGACGTAGAAGCTATCGTAAAAGTTATTGTAGCCAATTTGTATGTCAATACCAATATTTATAAGGAATATATGGCATTAAAAGCTATTTCCGAGAGTAGTAATTGTGTGGTGAAGATATCGTCAAATATGGACCGATCCGATAAAATTTGGTGAGATGGATTAGATGCAATAAAATATGTTTGGCCCATATTTAATTAAAATATCAACATAATAACAACATTTATAGGCACAAACACGTGTACGTACTATTCCGGAATGTAGTTTGTATGGGGAATATGTGAAATTATGAACCGATTCTCACCATTTTCAATATGTGTCATCCATATGAATTGAACGCAAATTAATATTTGCGACCTGTACAAGGTTTCATGGGCAGACAACCAGCTAGCCACCTGGACTGAGGGGCATCGTCAAATCGACTCAGAAAGTGATATTACGTCGATCAGGATACTAAAAGGTAGGACCAATAGTTTTTTGCGTTACACACATCAGCACAACCGCAGAATACTCTCCCCAATATTGTGGTAAAGCCAAAAATTTGTCTCTTTTTCTTTTTCTATCAAAGGCATGCAAAAGTGTAGAGAGTGTCCCCAAAACAATCGACAAATATATTGATTCCGAGACACTTGATCCCAGGATTTATACAGGGATATGAGTACATAAAGTACTTATATGTAAGTATAACATCATAAACACAAATTAACAATCATGCAATTTTTGGTTGTTCTGGTCAGGGCTACCAAAAAAGAAAAGTGAGTTAATCCACTTCAAAGAAATAATAAAACTTCGTGGCTTTTTATTTTAAGTTGTACTAAAATAAGGACGAATTGTACCAGTGTACCAAAAAAGTTTCGATTGCACCAAGTTTGGTACAATTGTACCACAAATCCCATCAGTGCTCCGCATGTTGAGTTTTATGTTTTTTTTTGTTCAGTATTAATCAAATTTCAAAAAGTACTAGTTAAAGGACGAAAAACTACCATCAAGTTCCCTCTTACAGATTATCATTCACTCAGGATCTTGCATGTTTATTTTTATGTTTCTAGGACCAATAATAACGAAAATTAAAAAAGTACCAGTTCTAGAACAAAAAAGTACCAAAAGAAGCTTCTTTACAGATTATTATTCACTGAGGCCTTGCATGTTTAATTTAATGTTAATAGGTCCAATTAAAATGAAAATTCAATAAGTACCAGTTGAAGACCGAAAAGTTTTTTTTTCATCTTATAAGTTTTCATTCACTTAGTACCCTGCACCTAAAATTTTTTTTAATACTATAAAAAATTTAAAAGTTACCACATGTAACACGCAAAAGTAAAAGAAAGAAATTTAATTTCCCGTACTTTTACTTTTTGATAATTTTTCTCTTTTCAATATTGTAGTGTTTTTAGAAAAGGTCCAAAAATAGGTACGGACGTTTGAATTTCGAAAAAGTACCAAATTTATATTTGTGTTTTTTAGATAAGTTACAAATACAAATACGTAATAATCGTTATTTCAACGTTTATTGGCTTAAAAGGTAGATGGTGTGGCAAAGAAGGTCCAAAATACAGGTTATACTATTTGGAGAACAAAGAAGTACCAAAAAGTCTTCTCTTTTATAGTTTTTGATCCATTCTGGACCCTGCATGTTGAATTTTATGTTTCTAAGATGAATATTATAGTAAAATCAAAAAATTTCAGTTAAAGAACGAAAAAGTACCAAAAACACAGATTCGCATTTAATCAGGACATCGCATGTTTAATTTAAGGTCCAAATTATTAAATTTAAGTTTTTAAATTTTAAGCTTTCTTTTGAGCAAAAAAAAAAAAAATACCGCTAAAAAAAATGAAAAAAAAATTTTAAATTTAAAAAAATTTTAAAAAACAAAAAAAATTTTTTTCAAAAGATTGATCATGATGAGAAAAAACAACTTTCTGGCCAAAATGTCAAACTTTGACCCCCTCTTACTCAGAAACTTTTTGACCGATCTTGTTGAAAAATTGTGTCTAAGCTACTATCCAATAGGACGTACCTTCGTACAAATCCAAATCGGAAGACATCGATTTAAAAATTTGGTCACTTGACGTTAAATCCCCCATATTTTACAATAAATTGGAAACAATTTCATTATCTTATAGCTCTTTTCTTTCTCACTCGGTTTTATTTCAACCGATTTTCCAAATTTTTTTCGTTGGAAATACATTAGTGGCGCTAGATGGCGCAAAATTCATTTTTATTGAACAGTGCATCAAAACACCCTGTATTATAAGTTCATATGTTCAGCAAAAATACTCGCTAAAGGATTTGTACAAAGTTGAGAAACATCAATTGGTCGAATTCTGGAAATTTAAAGGTCAAAATTTAGATTTTCTTCAATAACCTAAAAGTAACGGTAATTTTGTAAATAACGGAATTATAAAAAAGTGGCATTAAATTTTTCTTTTATTGTGCATTCTTTTCGCCATATTGCAAACAGATCGTTTTTTCTTTTTTGTACAGAGATCACATAATAACAAGAGACTCGTCAAACGCTATAAATCGCAACTTAAAATAAATTGAAAACAGTTCATAAATTAATTGAAAGAAGTCAAATATGGTCAACATTTTTTAAGACTTACAGAAAGTAAAAGTTTTAGATACATTTTACTGATTTTAAATATAGAGCACACACTTAAAATTGGCCAGGCCCTACTGAACTCGCAACCAGTGCTGCCACAACGAATACAATTTTTACAACCAACATTTTTGAAAAAGTTACCAAATGTAAAAAATATAACCAAATTTAAAATGCTTTTTATTAATTGAGAAAATCATTAAAATCATTGTAATACATTGTAACACAAAGGTTATTTGCACTTTATAGTAAAACAATAATTATAAATCAAGAAAACAAAACAAGAAATGTAATTCTTTTACATATTAAAAAAATAACGTGAAACTTAATTAAAAGTTTTTATTTATTTGAGACTGTTTTCGTAAAACATTTTTTTATTTTTTGGCGCCCTATACTCCAGTTGGAGTAAGAGGAATATATAAAAAAAATAAATTAAATATTTTTTAATATGCCAGTTATAAATAACAAAAATGGATAATAGTTTTCCGCTTTTTAGTTGTTATTGGTAGGACTGTCAAATGTGGCGATTTCTTAATACTTTTGTCGAAGGAAATTTACGGTTGGCGATATAGCGATTATTTTGGCGAAATTTAAAACTATTGGCGATATGCGAGATGCATTTTATGTAAATATTTTTTTAATTTACATATATCTAAGATATTATAAAAACTTTTTTTTCTTTTGTGTAAATTTTATTTCAAATTTATGATTCTTATTATAAAAAAAAAATGTTTCAAAATTGCTCGAATACATATATCAAATATTTTGTAAATCATTGTAAAATATTACTGCCTTTCGCCTTTCGTGACGTACATTCAATGGGGAAAAAGTATATGACTGACAGTCAAAAGTTTTTTTTACCAAATAATTATCTTAAAAAACATTTAATAAATATGCATACCGACAAGTTATAAACAGTAAAATTTCAAATTTCTTTAAACTTACAGCCATTTCTTAAAGAAAATTCCATAAATTTTAAAATTACATTGATTTATCTTTAAAATTCCTACGTGTATTTTGAAATACGTATATAAATATACTTCTGGAAATAACCTAAATTCAGAACCTTGAACAAATTTTCAAGTTTTTAAAAACACTAAAACGACTTTTGTGTAATTCTTCAGTAATTTTCTAAAATCGATTCCGGATGATCTTATGCACTTCCTACTTTAAGTACTAATTATTTTTACTTCTTTTAAAATCAAGAAAAACTACGCTCATTTAAAAAAAAAAAATAATTGAAAATCTCCATTCTCCATTCATTTGTTTACGATTTCAGATCATGGCGTTTTAATATAAAAATCACAAATGGCAATATTTTCTTAGCAAAAATACTAAAAAAATTCCGTACATTGGTAACAAATAATGAAAAAATCGTAGTACACAGTACAAATTATTCGAGATCGTAAATAATTGTACCATGAAAAACATATTCGTTTGTAATTATTGTTTTAGAAAAAAGTAATCAAAATGAAAAAAATATTTACATCTCCACATTGAAAAAAAATATAACCAATTTTGCTTAGAAATAACTAAAAACGGCAGCTCTGCTCGCAGCACATTTGTATAAGAAATTGTATTGATTAAATTTGACGAACAGATGTGTAACGGTACTTTTTACTTTCCAATAATTAAAAAACAACTAGAGCAAAAGTAAAACGGCAGTTTGATTCTTATCACATTTGCAAAAAAAAAAAAATATGGAGAGCCATTTTTCAATAATTATTTAGGAATTCTGGCACGAGACGTAATTATTTTGATCGTTAAGCAAGTGTACTTGGGCGGTGATGTGAAAAAACAAAATAACGTCCATCATTCGTGGGTGCTTAAAATTTTTTATTTACTTATGATTCTTTACCAACCCACTTCTGTTATACATACTCAGAAAAAATTCTCGCCAATTTGTTTTTTTTTTGCAGAGATAAAATCTGTTTAAATTAAAAATGTAATCAAGTTAATTAAACGATTACTTATATCAACAACATTACTGCAGAAAATGCTATAAATATCAAAAAATATTTAAGTTATACTATTTCTTTGTTTACGGGTGCAACTTTAATTAATTTTTTTCTGTGTACGATGACTATTCCTTCCTTCTGTATTAAACAGAGCAATACTGTATATTAGATCTTTGTTCTGCCTTAAATTTTTTTTTAGTGAAAAACCTTTAATTGTTCTGTATTTAATTAATTGTTCTGTATTTAATAAAATACATTCCCAATTTATCTCATTACTGAAAACTTTCTAAATCTTTTTTTTAAATTTAAAGTGGAAACCCCTTAGATTATGACCTCAAGTTCATTTGCTTTTTTTGCTGCATGAAATCGAAATTTTTAAAAATAAAAAATTTTATTCCAATTTTCAAAATTTCTTTTGTAATAATCAGGGCTGTGGAGTCGTCCGAAAAAAGTACTAACTCCGACTCCAAACGCTGAAATTTTTTAAGTGCGACTCCGACTCCGACTCCGACTCCTACTATAATCTTGATGCTAAATGTACATGAGACTACTCAGTGATGTTAACTTTTATTTTTTCATTACCGTACGGCCTTCTAAAAATTACCGTTTTTGAGAAGAAATTGCAGTACGAAAACATTAATGTGCTGTTTCCAAATGACAGGCGATTGATTATGTAGTAAAATTTATATGAAAAGCACTCAGTCCATCGCCTGTCATTCGGAAACAGCACATAAGAGCAGTATTCATAAACCAAAAAAAAAAAAAAAAAAAAAAAAAAAAAAAAAAAAATAATTTTGAATAAACTAGGTACATATTGGTATATTCATTCAACTCAAAATATTTTTTAATACGCTTAGCGTGCATATGTATATGATAAACATTAAAAAAAATAATGTTTGTTCAAATCATTTAATTATTAAAAAAAGTTATGTACTATAACAATTTTTGAATTGTAACAGGCACAAGAAAAATCAATCCATCCGTACTTAACCAAGGCAAAGTTGTGTCAATAGTACGGTAAGTACAGATTTTCTTAAATCAAGTACAGAATGCTTTATTCAAATACGGATTATTCAAGTGCCAAACACTTAACTTTAGCCCCATTTAATCCCTGATGCGTACGTAAAATAATCCGAAAACTATAGTCAAATTTATTAGCTCACGGCTATTTGATATGTAAGTATGTTCAAACATTGTTGATTTTTAAACAAACAAAAAGTTTAATATAAAATTAATAATAACTATACAAGCATAATTTCAGTTTTCATAGTTGGACTTATCACTGTTACGAAAACATTTGCAAAAACATTATGTTCTTAATTTTTTGTTATAAAATTGATATATTTTTAAATTTAAATCACCTCTCAAACGTTAAAATTATTAAACATTCATACATTAAGTAATTCTAAGTCGATTTAGCCATGTCTGTCTGTCCATCTGTTTAAAATACGCTCACTTTCGAAAAACTTAAAACAAAAGTTCAATTTTGGTGTTAAATTGCTTCTGGTTATCCTAAGCAGTTTGGGACTGAAATCCAGCAAAATCCGATGAGTAGGATCATCGTTAACAATCAAAATGTAGAACCACCACCCTTAAAAATTGAAAATTTTGTTACAGAAACTTACGTAAAAGGTGCCATAATGTACTTTTTAAACCGTAATAAATATTGCTTTCATATTTAAATGTGCTTTCGTAAAGATTGGCACATAATTTACCATAGGCCCCATATAAAGCCTACTCCCGTAATACAGTTGAGTACGCATAAAATGTAATCAATATTTCTATCATAATAAAATTTGGTACGTCAGAGTTTTATAAGACCATAATTTACCCTTGGCCCCATATTAAGCCTAACCTCGGAAAACAGTTTAGTTCGTTAAAAACGTAATAAGTAATGCTATTGTAATGCAATTTGGCACTGTCACGCTATACAATTTCCGATCTTGTTCATAATTTTTCATATAATGCCCCATATAAGGCTCACTCTAGGAATTTATTTAAATACACCTAAAACCGTAGCAGCTATATATATTGTAAAATTTGGTCTAATTTTGGCTCATATGGCTAGAAATAATACCATGCAATTTTCTGATTATCGGTCCATATTTACCTTAGATCCCATATTAAGCAGCTTTCTGAAAAGCACTTTAAGCGCTAAAACAAATTTCACTACTGTATTGAAATTTGTTCCATTTAGATTTTTAATAGCGGAAATCACTATACAGGATTTCGTGATAATTAGTCCAAAATTTATTTTTTTAAAAAACCTCTTATTTCGGAAAAAAAACTTTTTTTTGCAAAAGTGCCAACATTTAAAAAAAAAATTATATGTGACGCGCAAAATAGAAAGGGACCTAAGAGTTTCAGGAGATCCATTTTAAAGATTTTAATACGTTTATATTTAGTGAACCATCACTGAGCGTGTTGGTATTGGTCTCATTTGAAAGCGACACATCTCATGACGTCAGGAACGTGTTGGTCAAACTTGAAAACGCGCGTAGGTCGTCCCCACCTCTTGTTTTGTGTATTTGGTTTTTACTGTTCCCTTTACCTTACTGGTCCCTTTCTCTACACGCAAAGAAAAAACATGGTTGTGGTAAACATATTCTAAGAGCAACATATGATAAGAATTATGATTGTAGTCACCATATTAAGATTATTTTTGAAACATATTATGACTCAATATACTCGTAATATGTCATCATAATATTTTTCCTTAATCATATTATTATTCTGTTAATCATACTAAGTTAAGAAGTAATCAAATTATTGTCATGTTAATCATAATAACCTAAGAAATTAATCATATTATTGTCATGTTAATCATAATAAGCTAAGAAGTAATCAGATTATCATCATGTTAATCATAATAAATTTAGAAGCAATCATATTATGATACAGCACCTTTCATAGCTGTCATAAAAATACAAAATTAATTTAAATATTTTTGAATCGATTTTTTATTTTGTGGCTTTTTACAATTTTTCCTTATGTTAATCAAATAGCGGAGTTCAATACAAGGCTTGCAAAAGAGCAAATGAAAAATCTGTGGTTTTCATGGGCAACAGCGTATGTCCATTTTTTGGATTTTAAGATGTTGATGCCATATTTTGAACGCTCTTTATATTTTTTTGAAAAAAGATGGATCAATTCCGTTTTGTAACGTAATGACAAAGTTTAAAATGTGCAATACCTAGCCCATAGTTTGACCTAGAATGGGTTTTAGGCTTTCCTGAACAATTTGTTTTGAGACATACGCGGTTGCCCATGAAAACCACAGAAATATCGTATCCCATTTTTTAAAATATAACGAAATCTCTGTGTGTTTTGTTGTTGGTTTTTACAAAAAACTATGATATGTTGCATTTGCACTATTACATCACTAATACTTGAATGAACTCCGCTAATATTTTAATTTTTTAATTCATAATTGCGTTAAACATTGATATGTTAACAGTAACTATAATATTGTTAATATTAAATAAAAATAACAATTATTTGTGTACGACAACAATATATTGTTACATTAAACATAGTGTTGTTGCCGTAATAATGCCCAACCATATTTTTTTCTCTGCGTGTATGCGCTGTCACATATAGAATTAATTTTTTTTTTTTAAATATATAAAAATTAAATCTAAAAATGTTTTTATTTTGAATACGCCCTCGCGTATGCTCTTTCTATTAATTATGTTCCTAAAAACTAAAGCTCAAGCTATTCATTATTAACTTCTTTAATATCACTCAAACAGACTAAATTTGCCACCAATTGAGTACTTTTCAATTATGTGCTAATAATTGAAAAGTACTCAATTGGTAACCTCTTATTACATAAAAAGGTGCAAGATCTTTGACGTGTTTAAGAAAGTTATTATAAAAATCAAACTTTTTTAACAGACCATTAAAAAGTGCAACATAAAACTTTAAAGAATAAACTCCAAGATCTATTACATTAACTTCAGATAACTTATATGAATCTAGTGCTAAAGATATTTCAGAATCTAAAAAAAATTTGGGATCTTTACGAAGAGTTAACACAATTAAAATAATAAAGAACATAGAAAATACGATCTAATACCATGAAAACATCACTTAATATTTGTATTTAATATACTTCAAATTTTAATGTATGCATCTCAAAAAACTTGCAAAAAAGGGAAAACTTGATAAATGGCAAGGCTGCCATGGGATAGTATAAATGTCCCTCCTGAAATTATTTTAGTTCGGCATAAACTGTTACGAATCATGATATATTATTCAAGTTAGTTCAAATTGCTAGAAATAAAAGCATAACACTTTCAGATTGTCGTACAATTAATTGGTTTGAACCGGAACCAATTTTTATACTGACGTCTGTTTTATAAAGATTATTTAATAATTTATAGCTCTAACTGTCGGTGGAAAGTGTCAAAGATTCGGTACATCCGAATATAGCACTCTAACTTTTTAAATGCATTAGCTTTTAAATGGTTAAGTATAGCATAATAATAATTCTTACAAATTTCAAATCGATATTTGGAATATTGCATCGTCAATTTCAAATAATTTTTATTTTGGAAAATTTTTTTTCAATTTTTTATGCCGAAAAACTTTGGAGGCGGAGTCGCGAGTTTTTGTTGGTACTACGACCCCGACTCCGGCACAAAAACCTCAACTCCGACTCCACAGCCCTGCAAATAATTTTGTTTATAAATCTGATAAATAAACACGTGGTAATTTAAGTAAGTGTATATGTGTGTATAAGACCCATTTTCACCATTTTCACTGCAATGCCAACATATGATCCATTTGTATAACATCAAACATTTGTGACCTGTATTTTGGTTTTTAGAATATGGCCACCGTAATTAGACATGAGCGTATGCAATTATAATCAATCAAAAAACTTTCGTGTAGCATTTTGTTCGCGAGCGTGCGTAGTTGTGAAAATTCATGTTTCAGAAAGCACTCACGTGTACACCTCTATATATTTTATCTTTCCTAAATTCTCGTGGATGTGTTACATATTTTTGGGAATTTTTCTTTCTACGCCAATGCGGAGTGCAGCAACCACAACAACACTATAATTGTCTTCTGTTTTTTATCAAAACCTAGAAAATGCAATGAGTGAGGTAATAAGGATACCTAAGTATGCGACATTTTTTTTTTTTTTTTTTTGTTTTTTTTTGCAGAAAACTGCACTAACATCAGGCATAACCAAATACAAAAAAGTACTCATACACATTAAAATGTTTGCCAAAAAAGCACAACCATATGCACTCACAGATTTTCACTATTCTCTATACGTCAGACTCTTACACGGAAGAGCTAACTCAATGATACCCCGCCAGTAAGACACACATTTAACTAATAATTTAATGAGTTCATTTTTTGGCAGACTCACAAATACAGGCCTTAATGTTTGTCTTCGATTATGTGTTTTTATTTTTGAGTTATTTAGGGCTATTCAACATTGAAACGGAAATGCTTAGATAAATATTACAATTCGTTTGAGAAGTTTATATTTAATGAAAAGTATAAACTGTTAAAAATGAAGTTCAATAAAAAAAAATTCAAATAAAACTAATTTAATTCTATTACACGAATCTGTCTCAAAATCATAAAAATATCCTGTTAAAGTATTCTTTTCAAAACGCAATTTTTTTTTAATCACTTTATTGTAAATGAAATCAACATTTATCGATCGATTTTCATAATTATAAAACTATTTTATTGGAAATGTGCGTAGTTTTAAGATAATGTTATAAAAATAGTCCCTTTTGTAAATTGAATTTGTTAGAAGTTTTTAACAAATAATAATATTGCAATTTTATTAGCGCCACTTAAATAAAAGTTTGTATAACCCCTTTCTAAGTAATCAAAAATAAGAAGGGCAGGCCTCTTCAAATACTCCAAATTTAAAATAAAAACTTGTAAAAAAATATTAAAAAAAAAAAAAAAACAAAAAAAGTTGGGAACAAGAATTTTGTTATATGATTTTAATTGACTTAAGCGTGCTGAACCCAAAAAAGTTATTTCATTTTTTTATTATCACGTCTAATTTTTTGTGGGCGGGACTAATATTTCGCCCTAAATAAGGCGGTACATCTAATACATTATTAGAACTTAAAACGGTTTGTCCGATTTTGATCAAACCATTTGCAAATTATTTGTTTTTCATATATTTTAATTGAAATCTAATTTTTTTTTTGTTTGCCTTCCAGTTTTATTAAACTCTCGGTTTTGTGATGAAAATTAATACCTTTTGAAATTTTCTAAAAGACTTCTTTCTCTACCATTCGTTTTAATAACTTTATTTTAATTTCAAACTAAATATAAAACATTAAAATTTTGTACGATATTTATATGTTAATTCAAATTTGTATTGTTATTTTATTTTAATTTAACTATTCTATTTTATGTTTTAATTTAACTGAATATTAAGGCTCAGCGAATAAAGGCCTAACGAACTAACGCCTAATTTTTCAAAATGAAAGAATGCCTAAACAAGAACGCCTAAGAAGAAAGTGAAAGAACGTCTAACTTTAAAAATGAAGGAAAGTCTAATTATAAAAATGAAAGAAAGTCTAAATTGTTAGGGTTTCTTTCATTATGAATTAACACCTAATGAAAGAAAACCTAACAACTGGAATTAAAATGCTGAAAATATATTTTCCATTTTTTTGAATGATGCGGCCAATAACGCCGTTATAAGCCTCGACAGCTGATGTAGTCCGTGTTCTTTTTAAGAAAATCGAAAATACTTCGGGTGTCGCCTTAAAAAAAAAACAAACAATAACAAATTAAAAATCAATTACTTTTATAACTTTAAAAACTAATAATTTTCTATTTAAGGGAATGTTTACAAGGTAGTGTATGCATTTTGTAAAAGGGAAAATCAATTGCTTTTATAATTTTAAAAACTCACATTTGTCTAACCGTAAATACAACTGTTAGTTTTCAATGAATTCACGCATAATAGTAATAAAAATCACACTTTTAGCAAAATGAAAAATCGCCTAACATTAATGAAAGAAAGCCTAACAATCAAAAATGAATAAATATCTAATTAGGCGTTTTTTCATTTTTGATTGTTAGGCTTTCTTTCATTATGAAAAATCACCTAACAATTTTAATGAAGGAATGCCTAAAATATTAGACATTCTTTCATAATGAACAACCGCCTAATTCCTATATAATTTTTTGTTGCAATTTTTAGGCATTATTTCATTTTTTTTTTAGGCGTTAGTTCGTTAGGCCTTTATTCGCTGAGCCGAATATTAAAATACCCATTTGTATATTCCTGTTCTATAATTATACGACTTGTCTTGTTGTGCAGGAAACCAAACAATAAATAAATATACATATACAGCCCAATTATGAATACAAATTCCCCGGGAGTTTTTTCCCTTTCCCCATTTTTACAATTGAATTCACATAGGAAAAATGGGAGAAGGGAGAAAACTCCCGGGGAGTTTTTATTCATAATTGGGCTGATAAATAAACGAACTCAATTAGAACCGCCTAATCTAACGCCTGAACTTTTTGAGAAGATTAATTTACAATTATTTGTCTTTGGATGCCGAAAACGTCTCTCAGATTGTAAAAGTCAGACCCAAATACAAAATAAACCGTTTTAGTTTAGTATTTTAATGATGTTAAGACAAAAAGGTCTACGTACTGAAAACAACAAATTGATTCAGTACCCTCCACTTCTGCTATTGCTAACACTTTTTAACGAAAGTTTCTACGAAAAAAAATAAACGAACTGCAATAATGAAAAAGTTAAAATAACAAGTCAGCGCTTTTTTAAATAGAACAACGAAACAAATAAATATATGAATCAAACCACTAAACAACTATACTCAATACATGAGTATGTATGTGTATGTACATATAGATACGGGTATATACATACATATATTTAAACACCAAGAGCCAAAGCACACAACAACCAACCTAAGTGGGTACTTTAATGCCAGTGCACTAGATTTCTAGAATTCTTTCTTTGAGCTTATTTTCACATTTCTTGTTCTGCCTCTTTAGTACATGCTGAGTGGTGGTATTACCACAGTTAGTATGAGGTTCTGATTAGGATATTGTAGGAGGTTATTGGCAATGACTGGTATTCTTATATAATATCTCCCTTTCACTCGCACACTAAAGAACTGATGACTACTTTTTTATAATTGTTTCTAATATAAGACGTTTTCTTTCAGTTTACTGCTGCCACTACCAACTAGTGGTACTCGTACTGCTGGTATCGGAAATAGAGCTTCCACCACTGTTCTTTATGTATTGCATTCCGTTACATTCTATATATTTGTGGCAATTGCCACTAAACAAAGTACAAACTAAAAACTGCAATCAGTGTTTCCATTGTTGCATCCCATCTGCCTAGACTTGACGTTGACAATTACATTTTTAATAAAAAAAAAAATTAGTATAAGTTCATTTTATCACAATTGATTTTAGCATAACTTTAAAGTAATATATTTATAAGAGAAAAGGAAGTTTCAAGTCTTATAATGATAAAATGGTTTTTAGATTAAGTTAGATTTATGCTTTTATATAATTCAACTAAGGATTTCTGCTTTAATTTGTGAAATATATTACTCTTGAGCATAATAAAATCCACATCCAGCTACGTAATATTCATTCATCAAACAACTTTTGCAAAAATGTTTAAGAAATTTGCAATAGATTTCCCAACAAAATTTTAAAGTATGTATAAAAAAATTAATAAATGTACCCGTATTCTAAGAATTAAACTCAAGACTGTTGCCAATTTAGCGATTTTTCCGCAATTCTAGCGATTTTTTTTGTGTCTATCGCGCTAAATGATTGACAACGTTTTTAATCAGATTTTATACTTATTCTTGTTATGTGCATAGTTATCTTTTCTTGAAGTTTCTGTTAACAGAACGTAGAGTATGCTGATAATCTACTTTTAACGATGAAAAATATTCCAAAATCAGAGCTAGAGTAAATAAGGATGTTATCTACATTTAATCAAAGATTATGTTAAAACACTAAGGCCCGTTTTCACAACTTACCGATAGCTAAAGGTAGGATTTAATCGGCCGTGTAAAAAGTGTTCCATTATAACAACTTTACTTTAACCTACCAGGTAATAATGGAACACTTTTTATAAGGCCGGTTAAAGTCTACTTTTAGCTTTCGGTAAGTTGTGAAACGGGCCTAAAACCATCTTAACAAATTTAGGGAATTTTTGAATATTTAATTTCCAGGGATAAAACTTTCATACGGTTGTCAGACCTGATGCCAATCAACGTACTGTTATTTGAAAATCTCAAGATGTTATGTTTGATATGCTGTTTTGAACAAGAGTATAGTGCAATTTAACACCTTTGTCCCTAGGGTAATATAAAATTATAGGCTTCTATAAACAAGCCTGCAGTGATTGCCGAGATTTGGTAAAATTCTCATAAATTTTTCTTTTAGATTTCAGTTCATAGATATATTGTATATGGATTTTAAGCCTGATGTTTGACATAAAGTTTGCAATAATGGCCAGCAATATCATTCTAAAACGGTAAACGCTATAAAGCAGTTGTGGCCATTATATTTATATACATACATATTAGTTTAAACTTTTTGAATAAGGATTCTTCAGGCAGCTAACAAAGTAGTGGTAGATTTAAAATCGAATGTCACATTATTAATTTCCCTTCTTTCAATCAAGCATTTTTCTTAGATCTTGGTCTACGCGGTAAGTGAATATAAATCCACATTTGACAATGATGCTTCAAACTTTAATTCAAAAGGTGAGATACTTCTATTGCACTCTAATATCTTGATAGATCTCAAGCAATACAAATCCCTCAATTTCATCGGGCTTAACACATTTTGTTGCTTAAAACGGTTATTAGTTGCCAAAATTGGCGTAAATCTTATCAACTTTTTCGCACTTTTATAAGAGAAAAATTTTGAATTTCAAAAAGTCGGACAAATTAAAAACCTTTTTAAAAAATTTTAATTAAAAGCACCATATATCTAGATTTGTATAAAAATTTTGCAACATATTTAGATTTTTACACAAATTTTGATTTTTTCTTATATAAATTTTTTAATTTTATTTTTATTTTAGATTTGAAAAATATTTTTAAAACATAAAATGTTGCGGTTACTAGTGTGTTTTTAATAATAATGGGGCTAAAGAGTATTTTCCTTTACTGCCTGTTTTTAGAAAATGAAAACAAGTGAGTGAGTGAGAAATTATATTGAAAACAGCAATAAAAAACGAAAATTTGTTTTTGTGTTCAACATAATTTCTCACTCACTCACTTGCTTTCATTTTGTAAAAACAGGCAGTTAAGCTGAACTTACTCACGAATTTAAGATAGTGCTACAATCGACTTCTGGCAACACTTGCACCTATATCTTATTTCCGCCTGAATGTATGCTTAAGTTGACTGTCCCACTGCCGGCTGGCACAACTACATACGTGCTTGTTCTTTTCACGTACTAATGATGTGTAATGCACTAATACAGTCGCAGGTTGTATCCAACTAACTCTTGAAAACTGCTGACTAAAAGATTTTATCCAGAATAGCAAAAGAATAGAATTTAACAAAAGCGTTTATTTGTATTTTTTAAATATAAGAGGATTTTTATTATTATTGTAGTTGCAATTTGCAGAATTGCAATGCAGGTTTCGGAATGAATTAATTCTTCAATAGCTGCATCACATTTAAAAAGAGTAAAAAATGTTTAAACAAAAAATTTTAACGAGCCAATTTAAATAAATAAAAATAACTAAAACAGAAATTGATTATCGAACGATTGCGAACAATCGAAGTCACTGAATGCAGACCTAAACGGGGTTAGTGGCTAAACAACTATTTAAATGAGTTCCATATTATTTATGCGTTTAATTTGTGTGCAATTTAGTTTCATTTATACAGTAATTTTGACTTAGCTGCACAATCTCTTTTGCAGGATTTTTTGTGCAGGTAAATCAAAAATGCAGCTATTTTAAATGTATTAAGCTGCCTTTATGTGCAGGTACGTATTTGTGGTTACCTGTATAAAAGTGCAGCTAAAGTAAAGTTTGAAAGAGGAGTAACAACGTTTTTATGAATAAATTGATAATAAAAATTACGTTCAAACAACCTGTATCATTTGTTATGCATTTTTATAAAGAACGAGATAGCCTAATTGGTAACAATAAAGTGTGGAACAGAAAAGTCGCTGTAGTTCAACGTTAAGAACAGCGCTGCAAGCTGTCAAAAGTTTAAAACGGCAGTTTCAAAGTAGTGCCAACAGAATACGTAGTTGTAGTAGTCGTTGCCGTTGCGCTACAGAGCATTCGTCAGCTTCAAATACTACTACAACTACTCTATTCTGTTCCAGACCTAAGATTTACTATTCCTTTCATATAATCGTGGTAAAGTTGCTGTAACCACAACCCATATGTATAGATGTAGGTACATGCAAACAAAATAAATGAATTATAATGATACCAACTTGACTTGTGTGCGATCTTTGTTTTTATAAATAGCTAAAATTGGATATTTATATGAAAAAGTGGCCATCATAATTTTTTATGTGTGCAGCTAACTTTGATGTTTTATATGAAAATATTTTTAAGCTGCCCAAAAATATAAAAAATGTGCAGGTATACAAAATGCACGTAAGCAAGGATTTTGAAGAATAATTACAGAAAATATGTATTTTGGGCAGTTAAGTCAAAGTGCAGCTAACTTGAATTTTTTGTATGAAAATAATTTTAAAATGCCAAAAATGTTGGGCACTTATCTTAAATGTGCAGGTAAAGAAAGTGCACTTCAAAAAGGAAATTGTATGGTATTTAAAAGAATAATGCCAAAAATTATCAATTTTGTGCAGTTAAATCAAAAGTGCACGTAAATAAAAGGAAGTTAAGTCAAAACTACTGTATATGTATGTGTTTGTGCATGCCATACTATACCTCGGAAGGGCATAATATTTTCCTATAATATTTGAAATTGTTTAGAGGGCTGAATCTATGTGGAAAAGGTGCCAACATCAGAATAATAGGACCACTTACTTATAACCGATCAAACAATAAGTAAAATAATTTCGCAATAATATCGGTTATTAATAGCAACAATTAAGATACATTTCAAAGTCGGATTTTATCCGATTCGAAACTGTATTTCCTTTAACTTTTTTTTTTTTTAAGTTAAAAGTCAGTTTTCGTATACGTAAAAACGTTTGGTCATTATTGGCCTTACTCTACTTTTTGTGGATTTTACAAAGTATTTATTTATTTTTTTCTACCAGATCTTTTATTTATTTCGTATTTAATACTGCTGTTTTAAAAAAATACATAATATTATTAAGCCGAGGATCCCCCTAATGTCAGTATGTGTGTCAAAGAGTGTTAATATTCGTCTCAGACTTTTCATTGAAATTTACACAGCAAAAGTTCATTTGAATGTAACCCATAATTATAAGCATCAAAAGATTTTCAACGATTAGCATGAATGTCATACATTTTTAATTTTTTTCTATTTCTTTCTTTTTCTTCTCCTCTTCACTTACACAATCAATTTTAGTAAGTCTTTTCTTAAAGTAGGCTCTTGTATCTTCAGTTTACTATTGTGTAAGGAATATTTTTTAACGTGAAAAGTTTCTCAAAAAACAGATTGTAATCTTTACTTATTTTGCCTTTCAATAGTTTGAATTTATTAACATATACATAATTATTTTTTGTGAAATCTAGATATGAAAAGTGTAACAAAATTGTGTCATTTACATCATTCAAATGCAGATAGACAAAAGGCAGACTATAATCATATGCTGACTGGCATGGGACAGTTCTCATTTCGAAATTATTCAAAAACTAATTTTAACATTGATCTCAATTTGACGGAATATTATGAAAAAACACACATAAGATTTATAGAAAATTAAATTGCATAAAATTAAAGTTATTGTAAAATAAAAACGAGAATCCATGATAAGTTCTTATAGTGATTTTACATAACGTAAACCAGTCGGATTTCATCACACTTTGTCTTAATTTTGTGGAAAATATTAAAATGTTAAAAGGCAACTAATCGCAATCAAGTGTTGGGTTGTCGAGCATGGACATTTTGTGTGATTGTACGCTTTGCTGTAGCGATGTCGAGCAGAGTTAGATACTACCAGTTTGTGGTTCATTGGTTTCACATTATATACTCCGTTAAAGTTTTCTATTGAAATTCAGCTAGTTGCTGAGATATGAGCAAAAAACCACGACTGCCTCTAATTTTTTTTTATAAAATCCCATGTTATTGTTGTTGTTTTTTATATATATATATACCTTGTATAAGTTGTTTTTTTACTTTATTAAATCGGTGAAGCTGTTTTAACAATGTCCGTCTGTTTTTTGTGGAAGAGAAAGAGCATAAGTTTCCAAATTATATACAAGCATCTTGGCTATCAATACACAACGTTCGACAATATGTGGACGGGATTGGTGAGGTGGGCGTGGCACTTCCCGCACAAAGACTTTTTAGGTTTCTGTATATATATCTAAAGAAGGGCAAGAGCCAAAGTTCCCAAATTGGATACGAATAGCTTGGTTGTCAATAGACAACATCCGAAAAAATGTGGGTGGGTTTGGAAAATTAAGTGTGGGACAAAATGTTTGTTTCTGTCTACAGATGTAACTTGTTTTAAATAAAAAAAAAACCGAGCACTAAAACTTTGAGTAAGAGGTTACTTTCCAGTGGTATAAAAATGAGCAATCGACATCAATGACAGGCGAAATAGTCAGCATTTTTACTCAACAGGCACCAATATCTACCCTTCAAACATTTTTGAAATTTTTTGGCGATTGCTTGTTTGGCGATGATTCCGCGATCCTTCTCAGGGAATACGAATCGCTAACCATCGCCTATGGCGATGAATATACGAGCGCACACAAGTAGCGGCAATCATCAGTGTTTTTTTATAACTTTCGAAAGAATTTTTTTTCTCTTGTTGTTTTTTTAAGGTAACGGGAAAATTAATATTTGGTTTCAAGGGCAATTAGCAAAATTGTCATTCCAGTTGAGCAAGTGATTTGTGAAGAGTGTGTTATTTAATATATCTCTGAAAGCAATTTTCATCGCCGAATCATCGCCCGCGAATCGCCGGCAAATTGTCTAACATCGCAGCGTGGAAGCTTAGTGCGATCCTCTGGCGAATCGGCAAAACGTTCGCATGTGTCAACCACGTGAATCGCGGTACACGATGTTCACGCGAATCGCGGTACGCGATGTTTACGCGAATCGCGGTACGCGATGTTCAAGCGAATCGCGATACGCGATTCGCGCGGTTGACACATGCGAACGTTTTCGCGATTCGCATTAAGCTTCCACGCGATGCCTCGCGGCGATGTTAGACAACTTGCCGGCGATTCGCGGGCGATGATTCGGCGATGGAAATTGTTTGCAGGGTAGTGTTAATAAGTTAAAATACCCTCACAATATTATTACAGTAAAGGACTGTAGTTTATTTAAGAAGTATTTCGTTCAGTAATTTTTAAATAAATAAACATTTAAAATTCAAAGCAAATTTATTTTGAACTGATTCTAACGGAGTGTTGCGCATGTTGTTATTTTGGCAAATTTTTCAATTTCGTAGTGGTACACTGACAATATATTAATTGTGTTGTGATCAAGCTGTGCTCATGTATTTTTTTTTCTAGCTTGTTAAAAAAACTCTCTTTTATTCAATGTTCTCTATCTGCCCTTCGCTGATTTGAATGCCGTTTCAAGACATTCGTTTGTTTTTTAAATACTGATTGTCGATTGCTCTTTGCTAACGAATCAAATACTATATTGTGAAAAACACACAGAGCACAAAAAAAATATAAACACACAATTGCAAATACGAAGTGTAAAGAGTACGGAATATACTCCACGCAACAACGAAACAAAAAAATCACTCTAATGCATTAAACACATTCACCACAGCAGGCTACACGAACACAATACTACAAACGCTGCTGGCTGAAATTTTAGTCGTGTAGTCAGCTACTGAATTATGTTGAAGACGGCAGCTACAATTGAAAAAATACAAACAGCTGTTTTTATTTACTATATCTTTATATTTCAGTGGTGCCACTATCATTTTTTTCTTTTATAAAATGGAAAAACATGCAAAATTGCAGACTCTTTTTCAAACTTAATTAAAGATTATCAACAAATGAATTTATTTAAAAAAATTAATATTTTTAATTTTGTTGTTTTTGTAACTTATAAACAATATAATTTTAACGGCAGATTGAACAAAAAATACATATAAAATGCTTTTAAAATAAGAAAATTTGTTCCTTCAACACACGTGGTATAGTTCGTTTAAGTTTCAGAACACTTTGGGTACGTACGTAAATGCATAAAATTATGTATCACTGCTGCAGTGATGCAAAATGTTGTTGCTGATGCGTGATTACCAGTTGCAGTTGTGTTGCTGATACTTTGCACAACAGCAGTGCAAAGTTTGAATTTTTGAAATTTTAAAAGCTTAATAAGCAAAAATTAAATAATAATAAAAATGCTTTTTACAATAAAGATGACAAATTTAATTGAAAATATTGAACCAAAAAGTAACAGTTTTCTTATAAATGACGATTAAACGATTTCTTTTTGTCAAAAGTTATTGCTTCAGAAAATTAACTGAAGCAATAATTGCCAAAGTTTGCTGCAGAGCTGCGGCATTACTGCATAAAACCTTTCGACATATGAGAGTGATGCCAAGTTTCTTACAAGTGATGCTTTTACGAACATTAAACTTTACTTCTGCGCAAGTGATACCTAACAACATATGAGAGTGATGCCAAGTTTCTTACAAGTGATGCTTTTACGAACATTAAACTTTACTTCTGCGCAAGTGATACCTAACAACTGCATTTACGAACGTACCCTTTATCAATAACTTTTTAGGTAAAAACTGGATCTAAGAAGTAGTGGTATTATTAGAAACTACTTCGAAATGGCTTTCACTTGATCTTTAAAAAATTCCGATTTATTAGCCCGTTAAGGGCCAATTTCAAAAATAAATATTTCTTGAAAGATTTTTCTACAAAACTTAAAATTTTGTCAATATACATATTTATTAAAACATAATATCTTTAGGGAAGAACACTTAGGCCCGTTTTCACAACTTACCGATAGCTTAAAGTAGACTTTAACCGGCATTGAAAAAAGTGTTCGACTGTTAAAACTTTACTTTAACCTAAAGTATGCGATAAAGTATATTAAGGTTCATCCTACCTGGTAGGTTAAAGTAAAGTTGTAAGAATAGAACACTTTTTATACGGCCGATAAAATCCTACCTTTAGCTATCGGTAAGTTGTGAAAACGGGCCTTAATCTTTTATATACCATATTATTAGTAACTTCATCATATAAAATCTTAAATTTATTAAGCTTTAAAAAATTTTATTTTGGAAAATTAGTCAATTTATTTAAAAGTTTGATTAAAAGTATATATCTGGTAATAATTTATGTACTTCTTACATATTCATCCCAATTATGAATGAAAATTCCCCGGGAGTTTTCTACCTTCTCTCATTTTTCCTATGTTAATTCAATTGTTAAAGTAGGAAAAGGGAAAAAACTCCCGGGGAACTTTTATTCATGATTGGGCTGATTGAATTATTATAATATGTACATAAATAATAAGTGTTCTGCAACGCCGAAAAACCGCAATTCAGAAAAACTTTATTAAGCAAAAATCTTAGGGTTAAATAATTATTGTTATATCGACATGATTTAAAGATAAAGCCAATTTTGTAAAAAAAAGTCAGCCACGGAGTATAAATATATAAAATTGGCTCTTAATTGGTTAATTGGTGTGACATAAACGCCATGTGGAACACACTTTAAAGAATTTCCAATGATTTTTATAGATTCATTTTATACCTAAAGAGATATGGATAAAGTATTTTGAAACTTTTACGACCTATAACTCCTAAACTAGAATCGTTGGCGCGAAAAACATCTTCTTTCGAGGATATAAAAAAAATTATATAAATAACAATTTGGTGTTGAGCCGAGTTAATATTCTTGTTTCAAGCCGATTCTTTTCTGTTAAACAAAAAAAAAAAATTTTAAGCACTTATTTTTTAAATATTTTTTTATATTAGCAGCACTTTTCCTGTTTTGTAATGGACAAAACTAGAAATTAGTTTAATTTGACTACAACGACAAAATAAGCACAGACAACAACCTGCAGCCATGTATCCGTGTCGCCGTGAAAATAATCATTTCCATATGCACACATGTATTCTAACTTTGACATATTGAAGTCAGTAGCTTGCTGTCTCGAATGTGTTTAAACCAGGGATGCCCAAAAAATTTTTGGTTGTGTATTAGTGAGTAAGGGAGAAAAAGCAAATTGAGAGAATTTATGCACTTACAGCCAAATAAAAATGTTCGTAAGAGATATACATATTTTAAAGATGTTAATATGATATATATGTACATATGTATGTTATATATTATATTATATTTTATTATTATATCGTCGGTATACAAGAAAAACTGACCAAGTCCACATCACTTCATTCGGAGATAAATGCGGTTAAACTTATATTTGATTCAATATAGTCAATTTATCTCACTCCAATAGTCATATTATCTCACTTTTTCAAAAATGTGGACTTGGTCAGTTTTTCTTGTATACCGACGATATATTATATTATTATACATATATTATACTATATTATTATATATTATATTATTATACATATAATATGTTATACATATAATATATTATTATATATTATATTATACTATATTATTTTATTGACTTAAAGGTTTGATAACATAGTAAGCAGTCAAAATTACCAAAAGCATTTGCTATCATAAAATATTGTTTATGCGTCATCGTCAATTTCGTTTTATTCATACAACAACAAAGAAAAACAAGCGGCTACACATGTGCACTCATCGCTCGTGCGTTGTTGACTAAATGAAAGACCATTAGCATGGCGTTGAACGACCATGATTTTTGAGTGTGAATCTGAGTGTGAAATGAAAGAGCATAAGAATATATGTGAGTTCTCTCTGCACTATTGTGCTATGAAGTGAGCATCCCTGGTTTAAACTTTAAAGCATAACTCAGTGATGTCAGAGTCATACACAATTGTGTAAATTAATTCACACACATTCTTCACACGCATTCATACGCTCTTTCATTTAGTACACGAGAGTACACCAGTGTTGCCGTTAGGATACGAAAGATACATTTGTCGTATCTTTTGACAACTTCAGGTATCATGTATAATCCTGGCATTTTTCGTATCTTTTGAATCTGTACGCAAAATGTACAGAAACAAAACGTTCGAGAATTTTTAGCCAACTAAAACTTATTAAGACTGATCATCGTAACCGACTCAATACTAATACAATAGCAGCCAAGGTGCATTGACTAGAAGGTGAGGTCAACTCTACAACAACACTGCTTCTGTAGTCGGATTGTCAAAAATATTGCTATTAAAAAAAGGTTAGTTTACATAAAAAATTAGTTTGCATACACACTTTGACAAGTCTAACAGTAAAAACCAACTACACAAAACAAGAGGTAGGAACGACCTACCAAGGTTGACCAACACGTCATGCGATGTGTCGCTTTCAAATGAAACCAACACCAACACTCTCAGTGATGGTACACCAAAGATACACGTATTTAAATCTTTAAAATGCTTTAATAATGGTGAAAGAAAACATTAAGGGGTTGCAACATACGATCCACCTAAATCGATGATTACTAGTAGTGCGAAGTTGTTCTGAGGAAACATGAATATCTATTTAATTTTCAGGAAATTTATATGAACTTTTTAATATAATCGCCTTAGTATAAATGCCTTAACTCGAATATTAATTTTTACAAAAATGAATTTGTTTTGATAACATCCAAAGATAGTTACATATAATTAATTTAAAAGTTTGCTTACTGTATTTTTTAAAAATTACATATGTACTTACAGCCTTATTTATAAAAAATAAAACATGTTAATAAAGGGTTTATTAAACGGATTTTGTATGAAAATCCATTTTATTAACCCTTTATTAACCGGTTTTATTTTTTATAAATTAGGCCGTTAATATTTATGACTTAAATAAATATAAAAATGAATTTATACGAAATTTTTTCTTTTCAATATTCATTTAAATATGAAATAAAAATGTTTTGTTAATTAATGTTAAACGTTAAAAATGGATTTTGAAATTTTTATCAAAACGTATCTTTTTGGGAAAAAATGTATCTTTTTGGAAACTAAAATGTATCTTTCTCGAAATTTCACTGGCAACACTGGAGTACACAATTAGTCGTCGATTAACAAGCGACGGGTGCACATGCCACAGAATACCACAGAACTGTCACGAGACGGAAGATTTTGCGTTTTTTTTGTCTCTTTTTAAGAAAGCTGCCCTTTTTCATTTCTCTTTGCATCATCTTTTATGCCGCAATACAATGAACACAAATTTATTTAGTTGAGATTTATTTGCAAAGCTTTTGTAAAAATTAACTTTTAAGTTTACCACAACACAAGTAAATAATATTTAAGTAAATAAATAACATTATAAAACAAAAAAATATTAATAAATAATTTTTTTTTGCACAAAACACAACGTTTGTTGAACTAATGCATTTTTGTAACGTGGCCTGTGTTTTGTTATTTTTGTTTTGATCATGCCATTTGTGTTGATTGTTGCTGCCTGTTTTTACACATTGCCACTTCACCACCAAAAAAAGCTTTCTGTCTTTTTCTTCGAAAGCTGCCCTCGCAACTGATTTGGGCCTTTTTCACACGTCACTTTTTTCAGTTCTGTGGTATTCTGTGCACATGCGGCGGATGCTTACGTATTTTTTGTCTTTATTGAGAATACTTGTCTCTTTATTCACTTATACTAATATAAAGCAATACAACCACAATTGACATCACTGGTTTAAACCAACAAATCTATAAATCAGTAAACATATAAACCATCTTAACACAGCGTTTACATTTGTCAGTACTGGCAAGACAGTAAGCATATACATATTAGTTGGCAAAACAATGCAAAAACAAAATAGCTGTAAAAGTGTTTATGTATTAGTAAAAAAGTTTGAATGAATTGCTACTGTCTTGCCAGTACTGGCAAATGTAAACGCCATGTTAAACGCATAAAATTGGGCGTTTAAACTAACAATACAGACTAAATGAATTTGGCAAGATTTGTCGTAGTGCTGCCACATGTTATTTTTTAACTACATGTAATACATGGAATACTGATTTAGGCCCGTTTTCCCGACTTACCTATAAAGTTCGAAATAGTAAACGGTACCTTTAGCACTAGTGAGGATTAAAGTTACCTTTAACTATTTTTCGTTTTCACAACTTCTGTATAAAATAAACTTAACATTTTTGAAAATGTGGCAATACTAAAGAAAATACCGATTATTTTTGTCAAAATTAAAAATACAAACTGGCAACTACGTACTTTTTTACATTTACAAAATATACGAATAATTGAAGTTGCCATATATAAAAAATTTGTGAATATAATATCTCAAATCTAAACCTTACGAAAAAAGTTAAAGGTAGAACGTTCCTCTCTTTAGCTTATCCTTCACTTTTAGATTAAAGGGAACTTGTGATAATTAAAAGCTCATTATCTGTTCGATAACTTCCTACATTTAGCTATCGTTAAGTCGTGAAAACGGGCCTTAGAGTTTTTCCGTTTAAACTACATATAAATTTAAATTTAGTTCATCTAAACCAGCGTTTAAACATTAATTTATTAGCCATAAAAAGTGTACGAAAACGCTCTCTGGCGGCAGTCTAAAATAAAAATTTATGGATTTCTCGACCCTACAAACCGCATGATACAGGTCTGTCTAGACCAAATACAATTTGTTTGCCTCCATTCATTAATATATTCGAAAACTAACTATTTTGAAAAATCCGGGGCTCGAAATTCACCTATGGTTTCTTTGGTAAAGTTTCTTGGAATGACTTATAGAACAAGAATCACGATGTACTTTTGACGCGAAAAAATTTTACCCACCCTATTATTATATATAATTAATGATCATGTATTTTTTGCTATCTATACTTTACATGTACAAATGAATTTTAAGTACCTTTTGTTTTTGTTGTATTAAATTTTTGTTTTTAAAAATAAAATAAAAAAAATTATAAAAAATAATTTAAAAATTGGGGCCGAAAAAGTACGATTTTTAAAGTTCGTTGGTACGATATTGGTTTTCTCATTTATCATCCCTGCCGAAAACTGTTCCCGTACCAGTGTTGCCACTTTGTGGGTAATTACCCGAATTTGGTATAATTTGTACTGTCGTGGGTAGAGCGTGGGTAATTGCTCTTAGGTGTAATTCAGGTGTAATTTGAAATTCTTACTTCAGATACCCAAATAAAATCAAGATTCGATATCAGTGATAATTATTTCTTTTTAAATATTGTAGATAAAAAATGCACAGCCTTCTGAACCAAAGTCTCGGTTTTTTTTAAAGAAAAGTTTTCAATCATTAAATATATATTTTCAAAAGATCGATAATGAATGTCGCACGATGGACTCATAGATTTGGATAAAGATGACTATCATAGTGATTTAGAACCTAAAGTCTATTGTAAAAGTTATTCAAACTAAAAACTAGCCTGGGGGAAGAAATGTTTTCAATATTCCAACATATAATTAATTTTTCTAATGCCTTAGTTTGAAGAATGTTTAACGCCTTTAACAGTTGTAAAACGGAATTACAAAAAGGACAGTTGTATAAATCTCTGCAGGCATTTTTTTTACTAAATAAGGTATAAAAGGTATTTTTTTAAAATCATGAAACTTAACCCTGCTGTTAGGTTAATCCCATTTGGTCCAATTTTTTAACTGTTTGCTTTGTAATTTTTGAACGGTGATATACACTGACTTAGATTTTCAGCTCACGTGGTCTTTTTATAAAACAATGTTGTTAACAAAAATTCAAGGATCTGACTTAAAACAGGACTGAGAAAAATAAAAATTACGAAACTGAGGTTAAGGGTGGTCCCTTAACCTGGTATATTTTCTTTGGTTTTCATTGATTTTTTTTTATATTTATTTCAAATAAATAAGTATTAATTGTTTTTTTTTTAATAATAATTGTCATTGCACGATGAGCGAAGTGTTTTTGGATTAGTTTTGCAAATAAACTTGCTGCAAGTGGAGCATTTTATATCAGACCTTGACTTGAAGCAACTAAAAACTCCACGTTTTCGAGCCTCTGAATTAGAAGTATCATTATTTAAAGAAGTCACTGGAACTATGCATCGTGAACGAATTTCAGTCAATTACTGTGCTGAGAACTCTTGTCGAGGTAATCTTGTCCGTTTCATCATATACGTCTTAGCCAGAGAATGTGCTAGTTGCCGCAAAAACCATGTCATCCTGAGATTCGGATCAGCTGGATCCCATGAAACGTCGATTTCAGAAAATAGTATGTACGCATTCAAAGCGGATATATCAAGTATGTTTGCAAATACAATGTTTGGCTATCGATTTTTTTTGCGTTTTGTGCTGTAGGAACCAACCATTTGACCAGCAGCATCTACGCCACCTAAAAGAGACAAAGCATTAGAAATTATAGGGGAACAAAACACTTACGTACCTTTCGTTAAAAAGTAATACGAAACAATCTCTGGTTTTTTCTTCAATTCACTCTCATAAACAGCAGCTGTCTTGTGCATTGAACTAATCAACATTGTTCCTTTGTTGAATGCAAATGTGGAATGGTACAAAGAAAGTTTTTTGACAGTCAGCAATTTCGGAGGAATAAATGTTTTATTTTTGCGTACTGTTCCCACATATGATGAATTTCATTTAAAAATCGAGATAAAACTGAAATTTTGAACCCGACCAACTCAGATATCGTTGAAATTTTGTTCATAGCTAAATTTGATCAATACAAACAAACTCTCATTTTTAGAAATGACTGTTTTGCGATTTTTTGGGCGTGACACAGTGGGAACGTTTTCGAAAAAACGCGAAAATGGTCGAAAAGAGCTCCATTTAAACTACAATAACTCAGAATCGGCTAAACCGATTTCCATGATCTTGGTATCATTAAAAAGATATTTTAACAGGCTTTATGACAAGTTAAAAAAAAAAAAAAAAGAAATACACTGTAAAAAAATTTATAACAAAAAAAAATTTTAATTGACGAAAAAACCAAAAAGATCAAGGGTTTTTTTACAGTGTATTACTTTTTTAGAAAGGTTTATCCTTCATCTATAACATATCCAAAAAGTAAAATGGGTTCTTTTTTAGTTTTTTTTATATAATTTTTTAAGTAGTGTCACTTCTGATGAATTTCATGTAAAAATCGAGATGCATTGAACCCGACCCCCTCAGATATCGATGAAATTTTGTTCATAGCTAAATTTGATCAATACAAACAAACTCTCATTTTTAGAAATGACTGTTTTGCGATTTTTTGGGCGTGACACAGTGGGAACGTTTTCGAAAAAACGCGAAAATGGTCGAAAAGAGCTCCATTTAAACTACAATAACTCAGAATCGGCTAAACCGATTTCCATGATCTTGGTATCATTAAAAAGATATTTTAACAGGCTTTATGACAAGTTAAAAAAAAAAAAAAAAGAAATACACTGTAAAAAAATTTATAACAAAAAAAAATTTTAATTGACGAAAAAACCAAAAAGATCAAGGGTTTTTTTACAGTGTATTACTTTTTTAGAAAGGTTTATCCTTCATCTATAACATATCCAAAAAGTAAAATGGGTTCTTTTTTAGTTTTTTTTATATAATTTTTTAAGTAGTGTCACTTCTAGTAATTGCCCTTATATTTTATAAAAAAAAAAAAATTTAGGTAACGAAAAACCAAAAAAGATCAAGGATTTTTTACAGTGTATTACTTTTTTAGACAGGTATTTCCTTCACCTATAACATATCCAAAAAGTAAAATGGGTTCTTTTTTATTTTTTTTTTAAATAATTTTTTAAGTAGTGTCACTTCTAGTAATTGCCCTTATATTTTATAAAAAAAAAAAAATTTAGGTAACGAAAAAGCAAAAAAGATCAAGGATTTTTTACAGTGTATTACTTTTTTAGAAAGGTATTTCCTTCACCTATAACATATCCAAAAAGTAAAATGGGTTCTTTTTTATTTTTTTTTTAAATAATTTTTTAAGTAGTGTCACTTCTAGTAATTGCCCTTATATTTTATAAAAAAAAAAAAATTTAGGTAACGAAAAACCAAAAAAGATCAAGGATTTTTTACAGTGTATTACTTTTTTAAACAGGTATTTCCTTCACCTATAACATATCCAAAAAGTAAAATGGGTTCTTTTTTATTTTTTTTTTAAATAATTTTTTAAGTAGTGTCACTTCTAGTAATTGCCCTTATATTTTATAAAAAAAAAAAATTTAGGTAACGAAAAACCAAAAAAGATCAAGGATTTTTTACAGTGTATTACTTTTTTAAACAGGTATTTCCTTCACCTATAACATATCCAAAAAGTAAAATGGGTTCTTTTTTTATTTTTTTTTTAAATAATTTTTTAAGTAGTGTCACTTCTAGTAATTGCCCTTATATTTTATAAAAAAAAAAAAATTTAGGTAACGAAAAACCAAAAAAGATCAAGGATTTTTTACAGTGTATTACTTTTTTAAACAGGTATTTCCTTCACCTATAACATATCCAAAAAGTAAAATGGGTTCTTTTTTATTTTTTTTTTAAATAATTTTTTAAGTTGTGTCACTTCTAGTAATTGCCCTTATATTTTATAAAAAAAAAAAAAATTTAGGTAACGAAAAACCAAAAAAGATCAAGGATTTTTTACAGTGTATTACTTTTTTAGACAGGTATTTCCTTCACCTATAACATATCCAAAAAGTAAAATGGGTTCTTTTTTATTTTTTTCAAAATAATTTTTTAAGTTGTGTCACTGTTCTGATTCCGCATCATTTCATAGCAAAGCGACAATCTGAATTTATCAGCAATAAAAGAGCGGCGCTGTTATCAGGAGAAATGTTAATTCAAATGGACTTTGCTGAAAATTATGCATTTCTTGTACAAGATGCCGTGCAAGGATACCATTGGAATAATGATCAGGCTACAATACATCCGTTCGTTATTTATTACAAAGGTAATTATTTTAATATTTTGGTATTAGTAAACACATCCATCCACACTCATCAAAATATTTAATAATTTTTATTTATTTGTTTTTTTCCTTTGTTTGTTTATTTTCAGATAACGATAAATTAACTCATAAAAGCTTCGCCATAATATCTGATTGCAATACCCATGATAGTATAGCAGATCATCTATATATTTCAAAAATGATACAGTTCGTGAAGGCCAATATAACCAACAATATTAATAAAATCTTTTACGTATCAGATGGTGCAGGAGCACAATATAAAAATAAATATAACTTCATTAATTTATGCCATCACAAATCTGATTTTGGGATTGACGCTGAATGGCACTTTTATGCTACCAGTCACGGAAAATCTGCATGTGATGGAATCGGAGGAACATTGAAGAGAGGTGCTCGAAATTATAGTATTGCAAATAAAAATGAAATCCAGACAACGAGGCAACTCTATCACTGGGCATCAGAAACATATAAGACCACCATACAAGTTGCTTACGCAGATGCTGACGAATACAACAACGTTAAAGAAAAGCTATTTTCAAGATATAAAGAAGCTAAAACTATAACAGGAACTCAAGGCTTTCATTCATTCATTCCGATAAATGAAACTTTTGTACATGTGCGCAGATATTCTGACTGTGCCAAATTTGAGCAGCGCAAAATTTCTTACAAATAATTAACTTAAAAAATATTTAAATAAAATAAAACACAAATTAATAAATTGATGGTTGATGGTTTTTTATTTGTAAACATTTAAAAAATGTTAGAATTGTTGAACTATTTTGTGAATGTGACCAGATATTTTCGCTGTTATTCGAATTATTTCGAAAACTTTCGGTACGTATTACTAGAAGTGACACTACTTAAAAATTATTTAAAAAAAAAATAAAAAAGAACCCATTTTACTTTTTGGATATGTTATAGGTGAAGGAAATACCTGTTTAAAAAAGTAATACACTGTAAAAAATCCTTGATCTTTTTTGGTTTTTCGTTACCTAAATTTTTTTTTTTTTTATAAAATATAAGGGCAATTACTAGAAGTGACACTACTTAAAAAATTATTTAAAAAAAAAATAAAAAAGAACCCATTTTACTTTTTGGATATGTTATAGGTGAAGGAAATACCTTTCTAAAAAAGTAATACACTGTAAAAAATCCTTGATCTTTTTTGGTTTTTCGTTACCTAAATTTTTTTTTTTTTTATAAAATATAAGGGCAATTACTAGAAGTGACACTACTTAAAAAATTATTAAAAAAAAAAATAAAAAAGAACCCATTTTACTTTTTGGATATGTTATAGGTGAAGGAAATACCTTTCTAAAAAAGTAATACACTGTAAAAAATCCTTGATCTTTTTTGGTTTTTCGTTACCTAAATTTTTTTTTTTTATAAAATATAAGGGCAATTTCTAGAAGTGACACTACTTAAAAAATTATTTAAAAAAAAAATAAAAAAGAACCCATTTTACTTTTTGGATATGTTATAGGTGAAGGAAATACCTTTCTAAAAAAGTAATACACTGTAAAAAATCCTTGATCTTTTTTGGTTTTTCGTTACCTAAAATTTTTTTTTGTTATAAAATATAAGGGCAATTACTAGAAGTGACACTACTTAAAAAATTATATAAAAAAAACTAAAAAAGAACCCATTTTTATTTTTTGATATGGTATAGATGAAGGATAAACCTTTCTTAAAAATTAATACACTGTAAAAAAACCCTTGATCTTTTTGGTTTTTTCGTCAGTTAAAATTTTTTTTTGTTATAAATTTTTTTACAGTGTATTTCTTTTTTTTTTTTTAAACGTGTCATAAAGCCTGTTAAAATATCTTTTTAATGATACCAAGATCATGGAAATCGGTTTAGCCGATTCTGAGTTATTGTAGTTTAAATGGAGCTCTTTTCGACCATTTTCGCGTTTTTTCGAAAACGTTCCCACTGTGTCACGCCCAAAAAATCGCAAAACAGTCATTTCTAAAAATGAGAGTTTGTTTGTATTGATCAAATTTAGCTATGAACAAAATTTCATCGATATCTGAGGGGGTCGGGTTCAATGCATCTCGATTTTTACATGAAATTCATCAGAAGTGACACTACTTAAAAAATTATATAAAAAAAACTAAAAAAGAACCCATTTTACTTTTTGGATATGTTATAGATGAAGGATAAACCTTTCTAAAAAAGTAATACACTGTAAAAAAAACCCTTGATCTTTTTGGTTTTTTCGTCAATTAAAATTTTTTTTTGTTATAAATTTTTTTACAGTGTATTTCTTTTTTTTTTTTTTTAACTTGTCATAAAGCCTGTTAAAATATCTTTTTAATGATACCAAGATCATGGAAATCGGTTTAGCCGATTCTGAGTTATTGTAGTTTAAATGGAGCTCTTTTCGACCATTTTCGCGTTTTTTCGAAAACGTTCCCACTGTGTCACGCCCAAAAAATGGCAAAACAGTCATTTCTAAAAATGAGAGTTTGTTCGTATTGATCAAATTTAGCTATGAACAAAATTTCATCGATATCTGAGGGGGTCGGGTTCAATGCATCTCGATTTTTACATGAAATTCATCATATGTAAGTTTTCTTTCCTGAAGTTTTTTTGCCAACTCAAAAGTGGAAAAAATATGTCGCCTGTTATATTTTGCCCTTTCAAGCCTTCTGTCATATATCAATAATAAATTTTATATAAACCAACTTTTTTGCTAAAATAAAAAATATACTTACTGTACTGCTATATATGCGCGCAATGCGTATTCATCAATATCTTTCCATTTGCCACCAAACTTGACACTGCCATACTTATTAGTATTTTCGATGATTATTCTTTCTATTGGAGGCGGAAAATACAACAAAAAAGCTGACAGCATGTCAGTGCATCTAGACACTGCAAATCGAGTTGGTCCTGGTTGTGTTGAGATAATATTCTCAACCGTAGCTCCAATAGGCTGAAATAATGGAGTGGCACTCCAAACAATTTTGTTTTTAGCAATAAAAAACGGATTACCAAAGCTAGCTGCAGCTAGAACGGGTTCCTGTTCAGTATCTGATTCAGAAGAACTTGATTCGACATTTTCTGAAATATAATCAATTTCCGAATCGGAAATATCGGAGTCTCTTTCTGCATTGAGCAGTTCTCGTATCTCATCTTCGCTCAAGTTTGCCATGTCGTAAGTAAAACACGTCCAAACTATTGAAAACAACACACCAACTGAACCAAGCAGTGCAAATGTGTGTGCTTCTTTACAACAAAAATCAAAAAGGGGGATCCCACAATTGTCTTTTACATATTTAATCTATATTGATTAAAAAAAAAAACAAACAAGGGGAGCCATACTTGTTTTTTACATTAGCTGTTTATATGGACCAAATGGTCCAATAACCTAACATTCGTAAGTTTTTTCTAACCTAACAGCAGGGTTAAAATGATAGACAATCGTTGATTAATATACGGCATTACCAATTGAAACTGTTTTCAAACAAATAGACACCGCGCCTGTCCTTAACAAATTGCTAGCTGCATGTCCAGAATAAAATGAACAATGTTGACATCCAAGACGTCAATTGTTACTGGCTTATCAGCACAAACCAGTGACTTCACAGTCCTACGGGAAAAAAATCAAGAGGAGACAATTCACACGGCTTGAAGTCATATTGACAATTTATTTTCTATAAATCAACCCACCGCCTTCATTTGTGAAAAAAAAGTTGCGTCATTTAAATCATGAAGTCTCCTAAAGTTGCGAAAATCGATGGCTGCTTTTTAAAGTCAATGTCGATAATTTGGAGGCGTTGTTCAAGGATAAATCTCTTCATGATGATGTGCCTTAGCAAAAAGTGAGTGCATTATGACTGTTCGTTTGACAGCTAACCTTTCGTAAGCTCTATGGGGCTTAAAAAACACCCATTATAAAGGAATGACAGTGAACATTTTGAACCTTCCCTAGATATTTGCAACCAAACTCATTATTTTAGGAGTTTTATTTTATATTTTATTAATTGTTTTGACTAATGTTGATCTTTTTTCAATGAGTTTGTTGTAGTTTTGCTTCTTTGTAAATGTCTTTTTATTAAATAAAACTTTAATTTTATATCTGGTGTAATTTCATTTAAATCGGGTAATTTAGCTTCAAGTGTAATTTTGAATTTTTCTGGTGGTAACATTGTCCCGTACTCAAGGTTTTGTAAAGTGAGAGAGCTTTTAAGAGAAAAATATTCTTCTTCTTGCACAAAGTAGCCCGTACTTTTTCTTTGGGCAGATTGGGAAAACTGTTAAACAATCAGCTGTGTCAGAAAATAAACAATAAAAAACTTCAAACAAGTATTACCAAAAGAATTAAAATAAAAAATATTAACAAAATAAACAATAGAAAATGTTAAAAAAAAATGTAAGTACATGCTTGAATTTTACTTTTTTAGATGCTCATGTGTCATTTATTTGTAACGTTTTGTTCTGGGCTAGAAATTTGGTTTTTATTGTTCCCGTACTTTTCTAAATTTTTGTCTTTTAGTGAGAGAACATTTTGTTTACTGTCATTATAAATAAAACATGTATTAAAACTAGTTTGGCTTTAATTTTAAAAGCATTTTTTGACTAAAACGTTTCTAAAAAACACTGAAATCTTTTTCAAGGAACATGGACGATATGTAAGGAAGCTATGTTTATACTTATGTAGTATATAAAAGGTTCCTTTTTTGAACTTCGAAAAATCGTAGAGACGACATATGAAGCATGTGTCTTTGTAAAGCTTTCTATGGTTTCGCATCACTGCCTTTAACCTCACGTAGATTCTGTTGACTAATAAAATTGTTTATTACTCATAATAAATAAAAGCAAATTTGCAATAAACAAAAAGAAGAAACATACAATCATTTCCGAGCCTATTTCCGGCCAACAAACTCAAAAATCTTTTTCATATTTTAAAAAAAATCTCGTTTGTGACTGTGTGTGAGTCTGCTGCATAACTGCATCCATTTAAATTTTTGTATTTTGTTTTTTTTCTGCCGTTTCCCTTCTTTTTTGGCATTTTTTTAATCATTTAGATTAGGTGCTCCGCCCCTTTTTGTGATTTAACAACAAAAACTACCGACGGCAAATTAAAAAAAAAAAATTAAAAATGGGTTTTATGAAATAACATCAGAATTGTTGCGTTCAAATTATTAGATATGAGTACATTTTCTTGATGTTTAGAAAGAATTAAAGGCGAAATATATTTGAGTTGTATAATTATTAATTTATTTATCATTTGTGTTTTTAAGCCCTTAAGCCTAATAAACCAGAAAAAAATATAAAATGTAGCATAAGTGTACATATCGCACACTAAGCTATAAACAGGCACAACTTAAAATTCAAAAATGTTTAGGAGAGTCAGAGAACTGGCTTTAAAAACATGGTTCCTATTTTTTTAATCAAATCAAGTTTCACAAAAGTTAAAATAGACAGTGACGCAAACGAAATTTTCGTAGTCGCTTTAGGTTTGATTTGTGAACTGGGTTAAAAAAAAAACGATTTTTAAAAATTCTGAGTTGTTTATGATTTAGTGTGCGATATGTTACACAAATTTTAAATAGGTATTTAAAAAATATAATTAATTGTAACTCACCCTGTGTGCAAAGCAAGATAATTACCCAATAAAAAAAGGAGCTTCCAACGAAGCAGGTTTGTAAGGGAGAAACTTAAAAGTTTCGCTTACCATTGCGCTTACGGAAGACTTGAATTTTATACGGCGAGTTCCCACTTTGAAGCAATACATTTTTGACACATACAGTGCATTATTGAGCGCATAAAAAAATTGTTGGATGTAACGATCAGCTTTACACACTGAATGTTTTGATACAGTTATTTTTTAGTATTCTCCCTTACAAACCTGCTTCGTAGTAAGGGAATGTCGTGTCACTTGAAATGTTATTTTTTTTAAGTTGTTGAGAGTTCTTTCACTTACTTTACTGCATTTCTGTATGTTTTATTGCGTAGCGCATAATTGTGCGCTTATTCTTTTAAATGTACCATAAGTGCTTCGCAAGCTAATAAAATTTTTTATTGGGTAAAGCTTTCTCGAACAAAAAAGTTATAAACTGTATAAAATTGCGAATTGTATACTAAAACTTTATTGTGAAATGCAATGTTATAGATGAAAAGAAGTTTTCAAATAATCGATGAGAATTGTAAAGTGATGAACGAACATCTATTGTGAATTATATTAACTGCATATATATTAAGAGGAATATTCACAAAGTGGAAGCTAGACTGCTTTATGTTAGCAATACTCTGGTAATCGAGTAAAATTAAAGTTGGTAAGCTGCCGCTAAGAGACTAGAGTAGGGGTTCAAGTGAATGAAAAATAGTGGTACGCAGGTTTGAATGATTCCTTAATTGCCTAGCTAGAATGTAAGCCGTGCATAGCTGCGACAGCCTGGCAACATGTCTGAGCTGTGGTCAACTACACCGTACGCTTTTGCTTTTTGATTTTGCATCAACAACGCCGTAGTGTGCATGGACCCTTGGGCTGACGCCGAGTTCGATCAGCAAGTACACCTAGATCAAACTACTGTTAAGTCCATAGCAAACACATTTATCGAAGCAGTACCATGCACGTACGGAAGAATCGAAACCGGAGCAGTCGCCGCATCATCGTCCTCGAGGTAAAAAGCGGCAGCGCAGCATACGTCGCAACAGGGCCACAGCAGGCAACAACCACAGACAAAATAACTTAACCAACAACAGATCAAACCGGCTCTCAAACCAGAACAAAAAATCCTTTCTAAGGCCGTCCGTTCTTTAGCCAATTTCATTTGCGCCCAGTGTTTCTGTTTTTGGAAGTTTTTGGGATGTAAAATAGTTTTTAAGGTTATTATACATTTATGTCACATATGGTCCGGACTTTGCTATTGAAATTCAGCAAGATCGGTCCACAAATGGCTGAGATATGAGTAAAAAGCCACGACTGCCCCAATTTTTTTTCTTTAAAGGTCTAATTAGACGTGACAACACCATACCAACACTGTATTACCAAAACTACATAAACATACCATACAAACCAATTCAATTTTGGTTTCTACGGTCATACAGTGGCTATGGTAATACATTGTTGGTAATGTGGTTTTTGTTTTTTTATACCCTTCACTACAAGTGGTGGATTTTATTTGTAATGTGTTTAATTCAGTGAAGGGCAGATAGAGAACATTGAATAAAAGAGAGTAAATTAGTTGATTTACACTTAGAGAAAAGATTTTCAAACTGTATGTAAATATGCAATACAAAAAAGGAGTTCAGTAAAAAATATTATTATATAAATCATCAAGTTTTAACTAATGTTAAAATATATGTATACATATGGTCACCTGAAATCGAAAAGGCCGTGAGCAAAAACTTTAAAATGTGTACTATAGGTATGTAAATATGCAAAAAAAAAGGAATTCAGTAAAAAACTTGATTATTATATAATTCATCATCCCACATGATTGCTGAAATGTTTTTATAACAAGCTGAAAAATAAACATACATGAGCACAGCTTGATCACAACACAATAAATATATTGTCAGTGTGCCACTACGAAATTGCAAAATTTGCCAAAATAACAACATGCGCAACACTCCTGCTTCGTTGAAATTTATAGAGCAACTGAATAAAATTTTATTTTTTTCTTTCTGTTGTATTTGTTTTTCGGGTTGCCTTTGTTACTTTTTATGCTTGAAACAATGAATTCAAGATTTTCAGTTTGTGGGCAATAGTAAATGAGCGAAAACAACATCACACAAACACGTGTATGTGTTATACGGTAAATTTTTTCACATTCTGATTTCAATGTAGATATTGTTATTTCTTTTTGTTTTGACTGCTAGAAAATAGTTTTTTATTAATTTTCTCTATTTTAAACGTACTTTTATTTATTAAAAAAGTAATATAATAAAACAAGTGTATGGTATGTTTTGGGGATTTTAGGGAATATCTTAGTAGGGAAATTTTTGTATTTGTAGCAGCTCTGGTACAAAAAAACACGAAGAGTAAATGTAAAAACCCGAAAAACTTCGTAATCCAGGCAAACCAGCGCCCTCCGCTGGTTTAATTGTACGCATCCACATACACATTAATGCATGTATATGATATGCCGCTCGAATAAAGAAACAAACTCATAGACTCAATATATTTTATTTTAACGCTTCTTCAGTAAAAGCATTCGTAGCCTAGTTGTTAAGTTCTCTCCAGAAACTGATGATATGGCCAGTTCGAATCTCAAAAAGAATTTTTTTTCATTTTTTTTTATTTAATTTTTTTATGTTCTAAAAAACGATTTTAAGATTATAAAACGAATTTCAAACATCAACTTTGGCAAAAGAGGAAACGGGCTTAGGTACATATACAAATTTTTTTGTTTTTTTTATATTCTTCGGCATGACGAAATGAAAAGTTGGCGTGGCTCAATTAATATTTATTTATACATATCTAAAGAACGTTATTTATGTATATAACTTTTTGTTCTTATCTCATCATGGTGAAGGGTATACAAGATTCGGCATAGCCGAATAAAGCACTCTTACTTGTAATTATTAGCATTGAATTGTAAACCAATTGTTATTATTATCATATTACAAGTACCCAGGAAAACAATTTTGAAAAAGGTAATCGATTTTGGAATAAAGCATTTAAGGCGGAATGGCTTCTAGACTGCATTACAATAATTATTATTAATACAAGGCATGAGACTTAAATAATAAGTTCTTAATAATTGATTTCTTTCTTAACTTTTTTAATTTTAAATAAAGTCAGGGGCATAATTACCGCGTTCGATATCGATCGAAATTATCATATAAATTAAATGAAAATTTCGATCGATAGCGAATGCCGTAATTTGGCCCCAGTAGTGAATTTTTTATATAAAATAATAACGTAGGTAATACAGAAATTCATATTCTTTCATTTTAATAATCACTTTTACAGTAAATATTTTCACTCATTGTTACTTTTAAAATTAGTTCTTTTACTACACAGAAAAAATTATTAGTATTTTTTTTTTATTAATTAAAAAAATTATTTGAAAAGTATTTACACTTAATTAATATAATAATTGAATCAACTATTTTTTTTTTTTTGTTGAACGAAAATTAAAATTATAATTTTGATTTATTTAACATTTTAGTTGTTTTGAAATAAATTTTGAATTAAAATATTATTCAAATAACAAAAAATTATTTCAACAAATAGAAACTGGGAATTATTTCCTTTCGCAGGTTACTTTATATTATATTCAACATTTTTTTTTATTTTTTCGAATTTATTCTATGAGTTAAATTTCAGTTATGTATTTTATAAAGCTTTTTTGTAATAGTTCTATTCCTTAAATTTTTAGGAATGACTTTTATACACTACCAGACTATTATATTGTATTTTCTTGTTACATATTACCTTAGCTATCCTTTGGATAGCAATGAAGTATATTGTATGTACAGAAAAATTTACAATTATTAGACACCAGCAGAATGTAATGCATTTTCTGGCCCGCTACGGCCTTCGTCAGCATTCTTTGTGTCACACTGGATAGTGATACTTTATAAATTGAATGTATTTAACTCAACTATTTTAACAAATAGAAACTGGGAATTATTTCCTTTCGCAGGTTACTTTATATTATATTCAACATTTTTTTTTATTTTTTCGAATTTATTCTATGAGTTAAATTTCAGTTATGTATTTTATAAAGCTTTTTTGTAATAGTTCTATTCCTTAAATTTTTAGGAATGACTTTTATACACTACCAGACTATTATATTGTATTTTCTTGTTACATATTACCTTAGCTATCCTTTGGATAGCAATGAAGTATATTGTATGTACAGAAAAATTTACAATTATTAGACACCAGCAGAATGTAATGCATTTTCTGGCCCGCTACGGCCTTCGTCAGCATTCTTTGTGTCACACTGGATAGTGATACTTTATAAATTGAATGTATTTAACTCAACTATTTTAACAAATAGAAACTGGGAATTATTTCCTTTCGCAGGTTACTTTATATTATATTCAACATTTTTTTTATTTTTTCGAATTTATTCTATGAGTTAAATTTCAGTTATGTATTTTATAAAGCTTTTTTGTAATAGTTCTATTCCTTAAATTTTTAGGAATGACTTTTATACACTACCAGACTATTATATTGTATTTTCTTGTTACATATTACCTTAGCTATCCTTTGGATAGCAATGAAGTATATTGTATGTACAGAAAAATTTACAATTATTAGACACCAGCAGAATGTAATGCATTTTCTGGCCCGCTACGGCCTTCGTCAGCATTCTTTGTGTCACACTGGATAGTGATACTTTATAAATTGAATGTATTTAACTCAACTATCTTAACAAATAGAAACTGGGAATTATTTCCTTTCGCAGGTTACTTTATATTATATTCAACATTTTTTTTTTATTTTTTCGAATTTATTCTATGAGTTAAATTTCAGTTATGTATTTTATAAAGCTTTTTTGTAATAGTTCTATTCCTTAAATTTTTAGGAATGACTTTTATACACTACCAGACTATTATATTGTATTTTCTTGTTACATATTACCTTAGCTATCCTTTGGATAGCAATGAAGTATATTGTATGTACAGAAAAATTTACAATTATTAGACACCAGCAGAATGTAATGCATTTTCTGGCCCGCTACGGCCTTCGTCAGCATTCTTTGTGTCACACTGGATAGTGATACTTTATAAATTGAATGTATTTAACTCAACTATTTTAACAAATAGAAACTGGGAATTATTTCCTTTCGCAGGTTACTTTATATTATATTCAACATTTTTTTTTTATTTTTTCGAATTTATTCTATGAGTTAAATTTCAGTTATGTATTTTATAAAGCTTTTTTGTAATAGTTCTATTCCTTAAATTTTTAGGAATGACTTTTATACACTACCAGACTATTATATTGTATTTTCTTGTTACATATTACCTTAGCTATCCTTTGGATAGCAATGAAGTATATTGTATGTACAGAAAAATTTACAATTATTAGACACCAGCAGAATGTAATGCATTTTCTGGCCCGCTACGGCCTTCGTCAGCATTCTTTGTGTCACACTGGATAGTGATACTTTATAAATTGAATGTATTTAACTCAACTATTTTAACAAATAGAAACTGGGAATTATTTCCTTTCGCAGGTTACTTTATATTATATTCAACATTTTTTTTTTATTTTTTCGAATTTATTCTATGAGTTAAATTTCAGTTATGTATTTTATAAAGCTTTTTTGTAATAGTTCTATTCCTTAAATTTTTAGGAATGACTTTTATACACTACCAGACTATTATATTGTATTTTCTTGTTACATATTACCTTAGCTATCCTTTGGATAGCAATGAAGTATATTGTATGTACAGAAAAATTTACAATTATTAGACACCAGCAGAATGTAATGCATTTTCTGGCCCGCTACGGCCTTCGTCAGCATTCTTTGTGTCACACTGGATAGTGATACTTTATAAATTGAATGTATTTAACTCAACTATTTTAACAAATAGAAACTGGGAATTATTTCCTTTCGCAGGTTACTTTATATTATATTCAACATTTTTTTTTTTTATTTTTTCGAATTTATTCTATGAGTTAAATTTCAGTTATGTATTTTATAAAGCTTTTTTGTAATAGTTCTATTCCTTAAATTTTTAGGAATGACTTTTATACACTACCAGACTATTATATTGTATTTTCTTGTTACATATTACCTTAGCTATCCTTTGGATAGCAATACATACAATATACTTCATTGCTATCCAAAGGATAGCTAAGGTAATATGTAACAAGAAAATACAATATAATAGTCTGGTAGTGTATAAAAGTCATTCCTAAAAATTTAAGGAATAGAACTATTACAAAAAAGCTTTATAAAATACATAACTGAAATTTAACTCATAGAATAAATTCGAAAAAATAAAAAAAAATGTTGAATATAATATAAAGTAACCTGCGAAAGGAAATAATTCCCAGTTTCTATTTGTTAAAATAGTTGAGTTAAATACATTCAATTTATAAAGTATCACTATCCAGTGTGACACAAAGAATGCTGACGAAGGCCGTAGCGGGCCAGAAAATGCATTACATTCTGCTGGTGTCTAATAATTGTAAATTTTTCTGTACATACAATATACTTCATTGCTATCCAAAGGATAGCTAAGGTAATATGTAACAAGAAAATACAATATAATAGTCTGGTAGTGTATAAAAGTCATTCCTAAAAATTTAAGGAATAGAACTATTACAAAAAAGCTTTATAAAATACATAACTGAAATTTAACTCATAGAATAAATTCGAAAAAATAAAAAAAAATGTTGAATATAATATAAAGTAACCTGCGAAAGGAAATAATTCCCAGTTTCTATTTGTTAAAATAGTTGAGTTAAATACATTCAATTTATAAAGTATCACTATCCAGTGTGACACAAAGAATGCTGACGAAGGCCGTAGCGGGCCAGAAAATGCATTACATTCTGCTGGTGTCTAATAATTGTAAATTTTTCTGTACATACAATATACTTCATTGCTATCCAAAGGATAGCTAAGGTAATATGTAACAAGAAAATACAATATAATAGTCTGGTAGTGTATAAAAGTCATTCCTAAAAATTTAAGGAATAGAACTATTACAAAAAAGCTTTATAAAATACATAACTGAAATTTAACTCATAGAATAAATTCGAAAAAATAAAAAAAAAATGTTGAATATAATATAAAGTAACCTGCGAAAGGAAATAATTCCCAGTTTCTATTTGTTAAAATAGTTGAGTTAAATACATTCAATTTATAAAGTATCACTATCCAGTGTGACACAAAGAATGCTGACGAAGGCCGTAGCGGGCCAGAAAATGCATTACATTCTGCTGGTGTCTAATAATTGTAAATTTTTCTGTACATACAATATACTTCATTGCTATCCAAAGGATAGCTAAGGTAATATGTAACAAGAAAATACAATATAATAGTCTGGTAGTGTATAAAAGTCATTCCTAAAAATTTAAGGAATAGAACTATTACAAAAAAGCTTTATAAAATACATAACTGAAATTTAACTCATAGAATAAATTCGAAAAAATAAAAAAAAAATGTTGAATATAATATAAAGTAACCTGCGAAAGGAAATAATTCCCAGTTTCTATTTGTTAAAATAGTTGAGTTAAATACATTCAATTTATAAAGTATCACTATCCAGTGTGACACAAAGAATGCTGACGAAGGCCGTAGCGGGCCAGAAAATGCATTACATTCTGCTGGTGTCTAATAATTGTAAATTTTTCTGTACATACAATATACTTCATTGCTATCCAAAGGATAGCTAAGGTAATATGTAACAAGAAAATACAATATAATAGTCTGGTAGTGTATAAAAGTCATTCCTAAAAATTTAAGGAATAGAACTATTACAAAAAAGCTTTATAAAATACATAACTGAAATTTAACTCATAGAATAAATTCGAAAAAATAAAAAAAAAAAATGTTGAATATAATATAAAGTAACCTGCGAAAGGAAATAATTCCCAGTTTCTATTTGTTAAAATAGTTGAGTTAAATACATTCAATTTATAAAGTATCACTATCCAGTGTGACACAAAGAATGCTGACGAAGGCCGTAGCGGGCCAGAAAATGCATTACATTCTGCTGGTGTCTAATAATTGTAAATTTTTCTGTACATACAATATACTTCATTGCTATCCAAAGGATAGCTAAGGTAATATGTAACAAGAAAATACAATATAATAGTCTGGTAGTGTATAAAAGTCATTCCTAAAAATTTAAGGAATAGAACTATTACAAAAAAGCTTTATAAAATACATAACTGAAATTTAACTCATAGAATAAATTCGAAAAAATAAAAAAAATGTTGAATAAAAAATTATTTCGCTTAAAATAAAATTTAAACTTGTGAAATTGTTGTTGGAAATTGTCAAAATCAAACAACACGTTGTTTGAAACGGCAAAGTTTTTTGATAATTTTTTTTGAATTTAAATTAAAAATATCATTTATTGAAAAAAAAAATCTAAATATTAAATTTTTACAATTTTTAGTAATCAATATAATCATTTTGGTAATAGGTGCAAAATCAACAAATGGGTTACTTGATTCTATGAATTTGGTATAAAATTGGTGATTACAGACAATTTTTAATTTTTTCTGTGTACAAAGAAGAGCATATACACTAGGGTAACCGTTAAAATCAAAAGTTGGATTTCTTTAGGTCTCACCCGCCAATTTGGTGGGTATTCATAAAAAAACAACACAAAAGAAATTTTAGGACGATCGGCGAAGGCTAAGCCGTCCCTCATGCTCACCAAAATTTGAGAAAAATTATGTTTTACATGAAATCTGACTTTTATGTTTCATAACTTATTAAATATTAATTTTGTAGAATAGTTCTTAACAAGTTTTTCCTTAATCTGTTATTAAACAAAATAAACTGAAAAATATCGAATAGGCCACTATAAAAAATAAAATTTATAATATATTAAAGAAACGCATTTTCCATGAATCTTTAATTTTGTTGAAAACCATTTTTATTATTTATTTAAAAAAAAAAAAAAAACAGACCAGCCGGGCACCTGGTGTTTTAACCTAATTCGGGTACGCTGAATCCAGTGGTGGCCTAAAGGTTTTTCTTATATGCGCAGTAGGGTATTCATTTAATCGGGCTTTTTCTTTAATCGGTTAATCGCTCGATTAATTAACCGAGGTTTTGGTTTAATCGGTTAATAATCGGTTTATTTGGGTTTTGATCGGTTAACCGATTATAAAGTTTTTTTTTTAATAAATAAGGTAATTTCAATAATTAAAGATGCATAAATTATTTATTATTTGGAGTTTATTATTAAAAAAACAAAAATAACAATTCTTGATCTAAACAAAAAAAATAATTCTTAAATATGTGATATGTATTTTTAAAGTAATACATCATCAGGGGTGTTCTGGAAATCGAAAACGCAAAACGAATGAATTTTAAACGTCTTTTGTTAATAAGATTTCTGTAGTAAAATAATTTTATTGACAAATATTTCCCTATTAAACACAATTTTATAACTAAATTAAAAAATTAGGTTATTAGTATTAATTAGTTATTTCAATAGTTTAAAGAGATCTGATTAAATAAATTTTGAAAAAAAAATTTCTTTAAATGTTAATCCTAAAGCGACAATTTTCTTTAGTTGTGACAACACTTGACTTGGAAAATTTTTTTTCTCTTATCGTGGGGGCTGGAGTAATCAGAAGCAGCCATAATACAGAATATCTAATTTCTCAGTCCCTTTCCTGGATTTCTCTTAACATATAAAATCTTCCATTATGCCATTAGCGTCCTGATTTAATTTTAAAAAATGTTTAACACTTCTAATTGTTCCGGGTAATTCTGTTAAAAATGGTTTGCTAGAATTATGATTAAAAATTCCCCGGGAGTTTTTTACCTTTTCCCATTTTTACAATTGAATTAACATAAGAAAAATGGGAGAAGGGAGAAAACTCCTTGGGAATTTTTATTCATAATTGGGCTGATATTGTATAAAAAAATATTTTCTAAACCTGTCTATGAGACAAAACAATTAATTAAAACACAAAAAATTTGTTATAATATTACAAAAAATTAAAAATTATATAACATCGGTTAATCGATTAATCGATTGAAATTAACAGGTTTAATCGTTAATCGAAAATAGACAGTTTTAAATTAACCGATCAGTTAATCGGGTAGTAATTAATCGGTTAACCGGTTAACGGTTAACCGAATGAATACCCTAATGCGCAGTCATTTTAGAAACTTAATTTTTTTAGCAAATAATAAATAATTTTTTATCAAAATTTCAAAATTTTTGTTCTTTAAAATATCATAAAAAATGGAATTGCAGCTATGCTTATAACTTTTTTTATACATATGAAAAACGAAATTTGCAAACAAAAAAAGCCATAAGTGATCTGTTCACAACTGGAAAATGTTAAAAACAAAAAACTAATGGAGGTCGGTCATATATTTTATTCTTCTTGGCAGTTACAGGTCTTTTTCTTCAATATATTCCTTGCCTGTATTGAAAATTTTGTATGTGAGCTTCCTGAAGGAATAGAGATAGCTGTTAGGTATGTTAATGACAAATGATGGGGATAAAAAATAAAGTGGGATCGGTCATACATTTGACTCATCTAGGGGCATCCTAGACGCTGCAGAGGCCAAATTTAAGCCCGCCAAAGGGTTGGAGATATATGGCAAGTATTTTTTAAGAAAATGTTAAGCAAGAAAAACTAATGAAGGTCCATCATACATTTTATATTTATATCGATTCCTTGGCAGTTATGGGTTTTTTCTTCAATATATTTCTAGTATGTATTGACAATTTTGTATGGGAGCCCCCTTTAAAATATGGAAAAAGCGGGTAGCTATGGTAGAAACAAATGATATGCGTTTGACTTCTCTTTTTTTATTTGTAAGCAAACGCACACAAACTCAAATATTGAAGTTGAATTGACGTGTGTAAGAAAAAATTGTTCTAAAGAAAAAATTTGCATTAATGCTGCTGTTTGCTCTTTTTTTGGTTATTTTTTGTTAAAAATGAGATTTAGAGAAAACTTGTTCAGACAAAAGTTGTTGGAAACTTCACTAATAACATCTTCTTTGTTAACAATGTTTATGTAAAATTAATATTTTCCAAGTTATGAGGCATAAAAGTCGAACTTAACGATTTTTCTCAAACTTTGGCGGACGTGAGGGACGGTTAAGCTTTTTATCAATTTTTTAAGTTTTTTATCAATACCCACCGAATTGGGGGGTGAGAGCATTGAAAAATAAAAAAAAATTTGCTTCATACAGTTAACGACCACCCTAATATACACATATAGAAAAAACGAAAGAAAGTGGAAATGGATAGGACACACCTTAAGAAAGCCAGCACATAATGTAACCAGGATGGCGCTGGAAGAGATCTCATATTGAAGTGGACAAAGAACTAAGCGATGAACTAAGCTCTGATCACTCACCAGTTTTACTAACATTTAATACTTTTTTGCACACTAACTCAAGAAAGTACCAAATCATTAATCGAAAAACTGATTTTAATTCTTTTAAAATATGGATTGATAATAACCTGAACCTTAACATACCAATTAAATCACCCTCAGATTTAGATGAAGTTGTTGAAAATTTCAATAACCTAATCCATGAAGCGGGATTTCTGTCAACGCCAAATATGCAAACTTCAAATAATCGACATAGCATTGCTTTAACTACAGAAATCAGAGAGATGATACGAAACAAAAGAGTACTAAGAAGAATTTGGCAGTCTAGTAGAAATCCTACTGATAAGCAACGTCTGAATAAAGCAGCGAAAGATTTGAAAAAACGACTGTTCGAACAAAAAAATGAACAGATGTGTTATTTCCTGAGGAATTTAGGAGTTTCTAAAAACGATGAATTCAGTTTATGGAAAGCAACAAAGTACTTAAAACGACCCACTAAAAGAAATAATTCCATCATCGACGCAAATGGCACTTGGTGTAAAACTGACAAGAGCAAAGCTAAAGCTTTTGCTTTGCATTTACAAAAAACGTTTACACCACATACTTCTTGTGATACTACGTATTCTAACGAAATAAAAAACTTCTTGGAAAGCGCATGTCCAATGGATTGGCCTATAAAACACATATCACCCAATGAAGTTCAAGAAGAAATCCAGAAATTAAATCCCAAAAAGACTCCGGGCTACGATGGTATTAGTGGAACCATTGCTAGATCTCTACCCAAAAAAGGAATTTTATTTTTAACTTTAATTTATAATGCTATCCTGCGACTGAGTCATTTTCCTTCACAATGGAAATGTGCGCAGATAATAATGGTACACAAGCCAAATAAGCCAGAAAATCTTGTAACATCATACAGACCTATCAGTTTATTGGTTACTTTCTCCAAAATATTTGAAAGAATATTAATGAGTAGATTGTCGCCAATCTTAGAAAAATTTAACATCGTGCCTGAACACCAGTTTGGTTTCAGGCATAATCACGGCACGCCTGAGCAATGCCATCGTATTATAGCTCTAATAAGAGATACTTTGGAAAATAAAAAATATTGTTCTGCTGTGTTCTTAGATGTGCAACAAGCATTTGATAAAGTCTGGCATAATGGCTTACTTTACAAACTCAAAAAACTACTACCGACTCCGTTTTATCTCTTACTAAAGTCATATTTAAGTGAAAGACAGTTTTATGTTAAAGTTAATGAAGAAATATCAAAAATATATAGTATAAATGCAGGCGTTCCGCAAGGGCCAATATTATACACAATTTTTACATCAGATATGCCTGTGACTAACAACATTCTAGTTGCAACTTATGCTGATGATACCGCCTTATTGGCTTCTAGCTCCTGTCCGGTAGAAGCATCGAATCTCGTTCAAAATCAACTATATCGAACTGAAAACTGGTTGTCCAAATGGAACATAAAAGTCAATACTGAAAAATCAGTTCATGTTGTATTCACGTTACGCAAAGGAGTGTGTCCTCGTTTAACTATAAATAATAGTGAAATTCCCCAAAAAGACTGTGTTAAATATCTGGGTCTTCATATTGATAAAAGATTAACGTGGAAAGCCCACATAAAATCTAAAAAGGAACATCTTAAAATTAAAACTAAGCGACTATATTGGTTGCTGGGCCCTAAGTCCCAATTAAAAGTTGAAACAAAGCTTGTAATATATAAAACTATACTTAAACCAGTGTGGACCTACGGCATTGAGTTGTGGGGAACTGCAAGCAACTCAAATGTTGAAATTCTCCAACGGTACCAAAATAATACTCTGAGATTAATTGTCAACGCCCCAAAATATGTATCTAACAAAACAATTCATAACGACTTATTTATTCCAAAAATTGAAGATGAAATCAAGAAGTTTAGCGCAAACTATCTTGAACGATTAAGTTATCATTCTAACCCATTGGCAATATCATTACTAGATGATACTAACGAAGTGAGAAGACTTAAACGGTATCATATCCTTGATTTACCCTTCAGATAACCTTATATTTACGACTATATGAACTTTTCAAAATAATTTAAAATTTTAATACTCTCTAATATAGTACTTATAATTTATATTTTTGTATATATGTATGTACATAATATGTTTGTTTCCCCCCTTAATTTAATACTTGTATGTAAGTATATCAAACCTTATTGTTAAAATGTTGTTGTCCTCGCTGGAGCACAACAACGAATGAATTGTAAAGATTTATCTAATTTGCTTATTATCCAAATAGGATAGATTGTAAATAAAATTTGTTATGAGAAAAAAAAAAAAAAAAATAACGGAGAAAAATAAATAAAAAAAACTCAAGCAAAAGAACCACATCAAACTCTTTCAGCTCACAGAATTAATTTTTATTTCATCACAACGTTTACAAATTTTTGATTGTAGACCTCACATAAAAACAAAAATAATGATTTATAAAAAGCAACAAAATTAAAAAAGTTTTACCATAACACTTAAAATATATGTCTCATTTCAAAGTAAGTATTTTTTTCTATATCTGCCATACCTAAAAGAAAAGAAAGAAATCACACCAAATACAAATTTCAAGCTCAATTCCTTTGTAAATGAATACAAACTGGCCGTTTACGGTTGACAAGATGAACTTGCCTGAAACAAATGTTACACAGAGTAACCCAGCGGGAAAATGTAATCAATAGGAATCGAGAAAGTAATACATATCTTGTATAATATTTGATTGCAGAATTCATTATTCTTAACACAGAACATGTCTTAGGATTGTAATAAATTATTTTAATGTATCCTGCGAATGAATTAAACAATTCATCCTTGGTAGTGAAAATTAGATGACGACCAAAAACAGCAAGAAATAACGAACAGACACATTTCATTCCTGGGAATATACGTGGTAATTAATTCATAATTATTTTGTCTAATACATACATTATTTTTTTAATTATTTATGTAAATATTTCCTCATTTTCGTGCTGGGAAGGAATGAAGAATCGCGAAGATACTGCAAGAATGAGAGTTGTTACTTTTTGTTTGTTTATGAAATCAAAAAAAAAAAATAATGCGTCGGTCTCTCAAACAAAGAAGATAGTCAAGAAAGTTAAACCCTAAATTGTTCGTTAAGTTAAGTGGAACACGTGAAATGTAAAACCATCACTCAATTGGTAAGCGCCTCTTCCTTGATATTTATTTCATTTGTGCTCTCGTAGTTTTGCTTTTTTTCTTTCCCAACAAACATATCTTATCTCCTGAAAAATCCAAGTCTTAAAGGATTTACCCCAATTTTTTTAGCAATAAACTAAATTAATACAAATATATTAACACTTAAATAAGGATTACAAAACCAATTTTCTATGAAAAATTTCCTTAATAAACGTTTGTTAAATTTAATAATCATTTATGAACGGAGGTGATTTGTTTAATTCTTTTGAAAATGGTCAAGGTTCCTGCTGATCTTAAGAGAACTCGTGATAAAGATCAGTGGTACTCAAACTATGAACTTTTTTATGAACTTTCTACACAGGATTTATTTTAAAATTTGTGCGATTTTAATTTACTCGAATTCCATACCAAAGCTGATAACTTCTATTTCGAAAAACATTTAAATTTCTCTTAAATTTCTCAAACCTAATTGAAAATTGTTCTTTAAAACTTAAATACAATTTTATACCTACACTTTTTAAAATATAATAATAATGAGAAATTTGAAAACTATAACTTCTTACTTTAATTCATCACAAATGGACTGATATAAGACCCAAGTGAGCCGGCCTCGTATCGGCTGACCATTGAACCTAACTTCAATTCAAATTTTTTACTTTAAAATAGAATATTTTGTTTACAGTTTTTGTTTTTGTGTGTAATTGACTCAAGTTTCAGGAACTCACACCAACGAAAATCAAAAAGGTTTTTTCTTTTAAGTCAAAGATACTTGTTTAATTCTAACTCAAACCAAAAAAAAAAATCTTATCAAGTTCTTGTCTTAAACGACAGCAATGCGACAATGTTTTTTCCCTTTTTCATTATTTTACTTGGTCTTAATCTTAAAAAAGCACGGAGTTATGTGCAACGAGGTTTCAGTCTGTTTTTTCTTACTCTGGGTGGGTATGTTGTATCAAACCACTTGTATTTTCTGCAACGGGTAAGTAAATAATAATAATAATGACTTTGACTTAATGACAAACTGTCATTAAATTGATGCTAATGTGTCCTTTCTCCGATGTTACTGCGTCATGGCACTGAGGACATGTTCGTCATTTCTGTGATGCCGATGTGAAATCACATTGATGACATAATTTCATTTTGACCCTGATAACACTTTGGCCAAGTGATGTTAAGGTTGACATCACAATGATGACAAGTGTAATGGGGTCAAAAACGAAGACACTTGTCATAGTACTGATGTCAAAATACATCAGCGTTATTACGCCTTTTCTATCAGTAAAATAATTTTTTTTTTTATGTCAGAAAATGGAGGAAAAAGGTGTTCCCAAATAAAGCAAAATGCGAAAAATAAAAAATGCCTGCTTGTTCTATATAGTTTAAGGCGTCGCCTTAAGAATGTAAAAAACTTAAAGCGATTTGTTAACACACCTGCCCGACACGTTTTTTTTAATTGAAAATGGGTATTTAAATGTCCAACAGTCCATAATGAGTTTCAAATATAACTATATCACCATAACCATATCACAACAAATATTTTTTGGCGTAAATAGAAGCAGTTTTATATTTTTTTAATTTGGAAAACGATGACGTGTGGGCAGTTTTCGACTAAATACATACTCCGCGACCTTTTGTGCACTCACGACATTCATCATGACAGATCTGGGAAACGTACGAAGCCAATTAATTTGTTAGATGAGAGAGCACCAATTTCGGCATTACCGAATATAAACTGATGTTATCTTAAACCGCAGTACCCAGTGAATAGGACCGTAAGTGCCCTTAGTTCACTTTCTACAAGTAGAAGTAACTTACTAAGTAGATTACCACAATAAAGTGACAACCCCTTTCGTTTGTCGAAATCCCGAAATATTCGTCTATGGCCGAGTAAATTTTCGTACGGACAACTTTTTATCGTCTTCCTAATGTAACCACTAACTTCATAGTCCACTGTTTATATTATTAACTTATTTTTCAGAGTACCCAATTTTTACTTAAGATTTAAGTACTTTTTGGATTGGTTAGACAGAATCTGCAAAGAAGTTTTAGATTTTTCTGCCGGAAAAATAAAAATTGTATTAATTTCTGGAGTCATATTTCCTAACATAGCATTTACACGTGAAAGTAGTTTCTTGAAAGTCGCAATACACTCAAACTTTTTCACCAACACTTACACAATTTTTGCACATTCAGCCAATAGGTCAATAGTGTCTTAAATTTCAAGAAACTTTCAAGAAAGTACTTCCACGTGTAAATCCCAGGTAAGTAACAAAAGAAATTTCAAAGATGTAAGTTCATGGTACTGTCAAATTGGAAAAGATAGAGTTATTAATCTTTGGTTTTTTTTCTTTGATACTATAAAAAGTTTACTCAATTATGGACATACTATGTATTTTTTTTTTTAATAAGCAGAAAATATTAAAAAAAACTTTGGGGTCTAGATTTTACAAAGTTTGACGATACTAAAAATATATGTATGTATAAATAAGAAATAAGTGATTTTTTTATTTTTGAATTCGATGATACGTTGGGTGGTCTAACGACTGCTAAGAAATGGAAATTTTGTGTTTTTTAACATACTCAGGAAACAAATTAATTAGACAGGTCTACCATGAAAAATTTTTTACGTAATTTCATATCAAACAAGTAGATGTTTGTCAATAAATTGCAAATACATATAAACTTCGTTTAAATGTATCGCATCACATTTACCCAGCGGGAAAACACAGAAGACCTTCTTACTTCAGGCCTTTTTAAAGGCCTGCTTAAAAGATTTTTTGATTCAATTACTATTCTTATCTAACTGCTAAAGAAGGCCTCATAGAAGGCCTCGGCTCTTTCGTATAAAAGATTAGATACAGCTTCCACACTCGCTTCTATGAGAAGGGAGTAGAGAAGGAGTAACATTTTTTGTATTGTTTTTTTGCACAAGCAAAAGCAAAATCAATTTTTTTGGTCCCGTTACCCTTCTTATGTACCTGCTGAAGAAGCGAGAGCGGAAGGCCTTCTCCGCAATGACAACGTGTGCAAAAAAGATATGAGTATGGAATGGAGCAAGAAGGCCTAGTACATCCAAAAGAAGGGGTACAGAGGCCTTCTAGAAGGCCTCCGTACTCCTTCTTTTTCCCGCTGGGTACATATAAGATAACCGTACATTTGTGTTTTTCAATGTATACTTCTCTTTCAGCCGCCAGCCAGATGCAGATTCAAATACGGATTCATTCCTAAATTACACGTCGAATAGTGGCTAATTGGCCTTAATCCAATAAAAAATGTTTGCTGTAAAGTGGATCAAAGTAAAGATTTTAGGAAACTTTTACCGTTTTTCACCAATTATTATCGCTTTGGAAGATGTTTTGTACCACAATTAATACAAAAATTTTATTTTATGGTATACTCCATTTGATTTCAAATATTCTAAGACATAATAAAAACGAAAACACTAGTATTTAGCTTAGATTTTACTTAGTCCCAATTAACATTATACGATTTTTGTCGTTGCGATTATTGTCGTTTCTTCTTTGGAGTCGGTCTGTTATTTACATTGTTCGATTTTTGTCGTTACAACTTTGTCTGTGCCACCGAACCTAAATACATTTTTCGTCAAATGAGAGAACGAATGAGCGAACAAAACGAATAGAAGAGTTAACTCGCTTGTGTTTCCCTTTTAATTCCTCTCTCCCCTCTCACCTTTAACGTAAGAATCGTAAAGATAAAAATCGTACCAAGGTCTATCCAATACAGTGTTGCCAGTGAAATTTCGAGAAAGATACATCTTAGTTTTCAAAAAGATACACTTTTTCCCAAAAAGATACATTTTGAAAAAAATTTAAAAATCCATTTTTAACGTTTAACATTTATTAACGTAACATTTTTATTTCATATTTAATGAATATTGTAAAGAATATTATATTATATAAATTCATTTTTATAAATATTAGGTATGTAATTTTTTTTTAAATACAGTAAGCAAACTTTAAAATCAATTATATCGTCACCTTAGAGACGAAATAACCTATCTGCGGTTTTCAAAAGTTTACAGGAGAGGGGAAAAACGTAAAAATTGGATTTATTTACAATATTGAAACGAAAATTTCATATTTTGATTAAAATGAAATCAGAAATATATATCGTTTGTTATGTTATGTCACTTACGTTATTTTGAATTGTAAAAATCTGAAACTAAATAACCTATCAGCAGTACTAATAAGTATGAATAAATAACAATTTCTTTACACACTTGAATATTATATACATGAAATAAAAATAGTTATAGTTTCTTTTACTGGTTTAAGCAAAAAAAGTACTTAATATTTGTTTAAATTACACTATGCAACAAAATTAAAGTTTTATCGTGATTTTTGATGATTTATTTTTCTTTTTTTTCAGTGCGTAACGGTTCTCTAGGCACAAAACCTAGTCATTTGTAATATTACATGTTCACAATTTTGAAATTTTTGCAGATAGGTTATTAGGTCTTTAAGATGACGATATGTAACTATCAAAAAAAATTCATTTTTTTAAAAATAAAAATACGAGTTAAGGTGTTTATACTAAGACGATTATATTAAAAATGTTAATATAAATTTCCTGAAAATAAAAAAAAAAGTTCATATTTCCTCAGAACAACTTCGCATTACTAGTAATCCTCGATTTTGGTGGATCGTATGTTGAAACCTTCTTAATGTTTTCTTTCAGCATTATTAAATCTAATAAGTTTTAGTACATTCAAAAGATACGAAAAATGTCAGGATTATACATGGTACCTGAAGCTATCAAAAGATACGAAAAATGTATCTTTCGTATCCTAATGGCAACACTGATCCAATAGGTCTGCTTAAGAAGCCAGATGTTTATTTGGTTTTTTCCTCAACGATATCAAAAGTTGTTTACATTTTCCTTATACGTGTATATTTTTGTTTACTTTTTTGGTTTTTTGCCACACATACATGCACACAAAACACATTTTTCCTTTTGTTTTGCCTATGTAAATAGTAGTAAGATTTTGACAACGGCGAGGAATTTTACACAAACAAAATGCCTGTTGTTTTTTGTATTGTTGTATTGTTGTAATAGTAAGCAGACCCATTGGATAGGCCTTGAATCGTACAATGTAAATGGGGACTTAGTACCCCCATCATATTTTCGCATTTTTATAGAAATGTATGCACCTAATGAAAACAAATTTACAACAGAGCTTTAACGTATTACTTTCGAAGCACTTAATAATTTTTAGTGCATTTTTATCATCAATGCAGCTTAACTTAAGTTTTTTAAAAAAAGGATATACGGCAGGGAGGCAAGTCCTTGCAAAGAATTCAATAAAATTTACAACAGCGCTTAAATGTTAAATTTTACTGCCAGAGAAAAGATTTTGCTACATTCAAATAACAACTGCAACAAAAATAAATTTTTTTTATTTCAAGATATTTTCTAATATTACGTTTTCAGAATGTTATGTTTATGCGGATGATATACAGCTTTTAGCTATAAATGCAGGGTATGATGAAGCGGGTTTCGAAGACAATATTAATAGGGACCTGGCAAGTATATTTGAATGGTCTCAGAGGAATTGCTTGAACCTTAATCCTTCAAAAACAAAGGCAATGTTTATTTCACATACCTCTTACAGAAAACCGAAAATTATTTTGGATGGGACATATGTTCATTACGTGGATCACTGTAAATCATTAGGCTTCTGTTTGGATTCTAAACTAGATTTTAATATGCACATTAATTATATATTTTCCAGGGTGGTAGGCACATTAAGAAGATTGTATTCCTTAGGATACTTTCTTCCATTTTTAATAAGAAAGAAAGTTGCTTTAGCTCTGTGTATGCCTTTATTTTTGGGTGGCACTGAATTTTACTCAGGAACATCGCAAAGCAATCTTAATAAGCTGAGGCTTTGCTTCCATAGGGTTGTAAGGTTTATTTTTCGACTTAGGCTTCGTGATCAGTATGCTAAAAAGTTATTAGGTTGTAATAACTTTGTATCGAAAAGGATTATGTTAATGTTCTATAAAATCATTAAAAGTGGTAGTCCTGAATATCTAGCGGAAAGGTTCATTTTTAGCAACTCATCTAGAACAATTTCGTTAATTATGCCTGTTCATTCATCCCTTATAAAGAATTGATCATTTGTAATACGCGTTACACGATTATGGAATCATAACCTTGCACCGATATTTCTTAAAATTGAAATTTGTTCTAACTAAAACATGAAGTATTAGTATACGTAATTTAATCTTTCTACGATATCTACTCTAGTGTTGCCGATTCACTATACTGGCACAACGCAAATCTGTGAAATTTGAGGCAACTATTGATTTGAAAAACATTAATATTGTTACGAAAGTAACTTTAGTTAAGAATTAGTTGTAATTATTAGTTAACAATTAGTTGTATTTATTAGTTATCTTGTATTTATTAGTTGTCTTGTATTCATAAGTAATTTTACTAGTTAACATTGTTATTAAAAATTGTTATAATTTAGTACACTTCAATCCCAATGTGCAGAAAGCCCTCGAAATGACCGTTAAAAAAGCTTCAGTATAAGAGGTAAAATTATGTAAACATAAGCGCCGCCATAAATCAAATAGACGTAAATAGTGGTGAATAGTAAAGCCTCGAACCTTCGAAAAACATTTCGAATGTTCTAGACAACCAAATTGCAGTATAAATACTAGCGGCGACTAGCATAATAAGATCATTCTAAGTTCAGTCTTTGTCAATAACGTATAACGTGGAGGAAATTATAGTTGGTTTCGAATAAAAGCTATAAATAAGTGTTATAAATTGTAAACAGTGTTTGATGCGTTGTGTTTTATTTTTTTTATTAAAGTTGCAATAAAGAACTCGAAACGGTTTATTATAAAGGAAATAAACCAAAACGTTATTGAAAGGTAGAAACGTAACAATATTTATATAAATATTATTTAAAGAATAAAGTAAATACACGATGTTAATTGTGAGCAGTGTTGCCAGAAGTAGGGGAAAATCCCTACATGTAGGTATTTTTGATGCTTAAATAGCAGCGTAGGGAAAATCGGACAGATTTTTTATAATCTACATAATGTAGGGATTTTTTGTCATATCGCATTATTTATGAAATAAATGAAGAAAAAAATGTTTTTTAGTGATATTTTCTTGTCCAAAAAGGTAAAATTTTTTTCCCTATATCGCATTAAAATATACTCGTATTGACAGAGTTGTTTGTGGCTTAAAAAGTTGGTGACACCAATATGTATGAATGTATATGTTTTTTCTAATATATCATTCAATTAAAAGATTTAATTGAATTTAATTAAAAGTACGTATATATTACATTAGGGCTGTAACTGTTTTACATTTGCGGCGAGTATCAAAATGATCCTAGCATAGTCGAATAGACCACTTAAAATTATTAAAAAAAATGGCATTACTTTTTCGCGGTTGTCAAAAAAGTTCGCCCACAAGACGCGGTAAAGTTTGGAAATCAATTTTTTTAGTTTTTTATTTATTTATCCAAAAAACCTTATTATAAAAGTTATCAATATGTAATAATCAAACAATATTTTTCACTTTTAGTAATTAATAAAATTTTTTATTTAAAACTAATGTACTTTTTTTTTGCAGAAAGTCGTTTTTGTATGACCCGAAGTTTTTTTTTAAAAAAAAGCACGAAATTCGCAATCTTGTGGTACTGGGGCCGAAAAATACCTACACATGCTAAGAAAAATCAGACTTTTCCCTACATGTTGAAAAGATTTCCCCTACAAAAATCCCTACGCATTATTGTCATTAAAATAGAAGGAAAGACATAGTTTTAAAAAATAAATTTTATTCGAATATGTATATTAAAGCTTTGCAAAAAAATAAATACAAAAAAAAAAAAAAAAAATACATAAGCTCATTTGCTGCAAGAACGGCATAACTCAAAAAAGTAGTTAGAGCAAATCAAAAACTGCGTTTATCTCGAAATGGATTTTTTGAGTTATGCCGGTCTTGCAGCAAATGAGCTTATGTATTTTTTTTTTTTTTTTGTTATTTTTTTTTTTTGTCAAAGCTTTAATATACATATTCGAATAAAATTTATTTTTTACTCACAGATTGTGAGTCGCACCTTAACGTCAAGTTTTTTTCCCAACTTAATTTGACGTTTCTTTGTTTCAGAGTTTGACAAATTCAACCATGGAGAGGTACACAATCGAGCAGCGCTCAATCCACCTCAGTGGATTCGTTAACGAGCAGAATTGCCGCCTTTGGACAAATGAGAATCCACGAGTTATTGTTGAAAAGCCAATGCATCCACAAAAAGTGACTGTTTGTAACGGTCTCCCCAAATACCCCTTAAAAATTTTTAATCACAGTACTCGTCCAATCGGCCTTAGTTTGAAGGCAGTACCGCTGTTAAGTGATCACAATTTGCTAGGACATAATCATTCACATGAGTATAACACATCTTTTGGTTAGTTTTGGGGTATTTTTTTAAATTTTATTTATTGATTTATTTTTAGAAGTGACAACAAGCCCTTAGGGTCAATTTCTGCCACAAAAATATTTTGGCAATACAATTATATATAAAATTCAAAAAATATTTATTGTTAAGTTATACGTACATACTTATAAACTTAAACTAACCCTACCCACAGAGATACAAAGAATAAAAATGTACATTTATAATAACAATTTATACATGGTGTAAAATGTTAAAGCTAATGGTTGGTAATGTAATGTAGATAAGCGTATTTACTTAAAAGTTCTCTAATAAAATTTTTTCAAGTTTTGCCACTGACTTTGAAAATCGTCTTTCCCGATATGGTATGATATGATTCCATAATCGTGTAACGCGTATTACAAATGATCAATTCTTTATAAGGGATGAAAGAACGGGCATAATTAACGAAATTGTTCTAGATGAGTTGCTAAAAATGAACCTTTCCGCTAGATATTCAGGACTACCACTTTTAATGATTTTATAGAACATTAACATAATCCTTTTCGATACAAAGTCATTGAAATTACAACCTAATAACTTTTTAGCATACTGATCACGAAGCCTAAGTCGAAAAATAAACCTTACAACTCTATGGAAGCAAAGCCTCAGCTTATTAAGATTGCTTTGCGATGTTCCTGAGTAAAGTTCAGTGCCACCCAAAAATAAAGGCATACACAGAGCTAAAGCAACTTTCTTTCTTATTAAAAATGGAAGAAAGTATCCTAAGGAATACAATCTTCTTAATGTGCCTACCACCCTGGAAAATATATAATTAATGTGCATATTAAAATCTAGTTTAGAATCCAAACAGAAGCCTAATGATTTACAGTGATCCACGTAATGAACATATGTCCCATCCAAAATAATTTTCGGTTTTCTGTAAGAGGTATGTGAAATAAACATTGCCTTTGTTTTTGAAGGATTAAGGTTCAAGCAATTCCTCTGAGACCATTCAAATATACTTGCCAGGTCCCTATTAATATTGTCTTCGAAACCCGCTTCATCATACCCTGCATTTATAGCTAAAAGCTGTATATCATCCGCATAAACATAACATTCTGAAAACGTAATATTAGAAAATATGTCATTCGTGTACATCATAAATAAAAGTGGGCTGATAATAGAACCTTGGGGAACTCCTCTGTATGTAAATAAAATGTCTGAAATATTCTTATTTCGTTCGACATATTGACTACGCTGATTTAAAAATGAATAAAGTAGTCTGCAAGCCGATTTACTAAAATTGAATTGTTCATGTAGTTTCTTTATCATGATATTGTGGCCCAATGCGTCAAACGCCTTACTGAAGTCCAAAAACATAACAATACAAGATTGCTTATCATCTACATAATTTCTAATATTTTCCACAACGTTTAATGTCTGTTTAATGGTCAAATGTTGTTGCATTTGCCTCATTAAAATCATCTCTAATACTTTCGACAAGCAACTCATCACACTGATTGGACGATAATCTGACAAATTGCGTGGATTCCTGTTTCCATTGTTTTGGAAATTTGGACGTCATTATGACTGTGTTTACAATGTGAAGGATATGTTTAGAAATAAAAGGAAAAATTAACTTTATAAATTTTAATTGAATTCCATCTGAACCTACCGCATCAGATCGAATTTTATATAGACATTCAAATATTTCATTAACAGTTTCAACAGTTTTAAACGAAAATCCGTCAAATGATCTTAAAGATATGAAATCAATAGGAGGATCTTCAGATGTGAACAATTCTGGAAGAATGCAATATTCATTGAAGGCATTCAGTTCGGCGTTCGACGAAAAGCTCAACAAATTCTCATCGGGGTTCGTAGAACCTACACCACGTAATTTTTGCCATAACTGTTTCGTGGTACATCCAGAAAAGAAATCAATACACGATTTTTTTCGCATTCTTTTTATTATTGACTTTACTTTGTTTCGATACACACAGAAGATTTTATATTTTACATCAGATCCATCTTCAAGATACGCTCTATAAGCTAGATTTCTGTTGGTTTGTGCTTTTCGCACCTCTTGAGATTGCATCCAATTATTACTCCTATTTCTTTTCTTGTAAGTCTTAAGTGGTACGTGCCTATCAAACATATCCAATATTGCCCTATTAAAAAAGTCAACTTTGTGATCAACATCTAAAATATTATACATACGCGAAAAATCCAGTCTGTTTATGTCTAAACGGCACAGTTCAATGTCAAAGGCTCTGTAGTCCTTAAACTCAAATTCAGTCATCATATTCAATGAACTAAAACCAAATGATGCATATATGCAGGCATGATTAGAATTTAAAAATGGCAATTGACACTGTCCCTTTATACCAACAGTGTCCAAATTAGAAAATAATCATCAAGTAGTGATGTACTAGAATGTATAGGATCAAAGTGGGTCGGTAATGAATTATGAACCACAGCTAGATTGAGTCTGTCACAAGTATTTCTAACCTGATCTCCTTTACTAAACATATCTGTATTAAAATCCCCCACCACAACAATATTTTCGTATCTGCTACCAATATCAGCTAATAAGTTTTCACATATACTGAAATCTCCCCTTGGTAAATAAACAACGCCTATAACAACATATTTCTCATCCGTCAATCTCACCTTTACAAAAATTGCCTCCATTATGCCCTCATCCATATATTCATCTACCAACTTCGTTTTAATAATTGAATAACTCGATCCTTAGTTACGAATGGAATTAAAGCTTTGGTCCAAATATTGTGGATATATTCAAAAACAATCTCACATATATCAGATTATATCAATTGCAGATCGTACTTCAAAAATAAAATAAATTAAATGACATATCTTGTAGTTGGTAGCCGCCGATCGTCAAGTTTTTAATATGGTCATAATAGAGCACAAGTAGTCTAACTGCGCCTAGAACTAACTCATAATTCAAAAATCACAAAATCCGCTTTAAACATTTTTACAATCGCAACTGCACTTGTAAAGTGTAAAAATTCATTTGGTTACTGAGAAAACACTCGCGGACAATTCGTTTGTATTTTTCATGGGTCTTCCCTTAAAGCTCCGACTTTTATAAGCCGATTTACAAAATTTTTACTTTATATGGATTACATTACTTCCTTATTGGTAGCGTTTTTTAATTACGGACTCCATGTCCGTCTTTATATCCACACTACAGGAGTCGAAAAATGTTTAAAACTGCAAATACCGGTAGAAGACTCTAGACATTGTTAATTTTATTTTAAAAGTTAATTGAGTAATATTCGATCAATTACGGAAACTTTGCGAGGTCTTGCGTTACGAAAACCCAAAAATAAATTTTTCGGAACACGTTAATGTACATAATACGAGTATGTACATATGTACATAAGTATTAATCTTTCCTAAGTGAAATGTAATTAACGCGCTCGATTCCCTGTGTTCACTAATACGAGTATATTACTTAACGGTCAATATTTCTATTTATATTATAGGCGAAGATGTTTTTCTTTTAAGATGTTCAAAGTTTACATCTACAGTCCAATTGACTTTGCCATTGCCGCTAAATGCCAACACTGAGATCTTAAGAATTTCTATTTGCATTATGGTGGTTACACAGTTTTTTTAGTTTTGTAGTTTTGCTTGTTTTACTTCTAATTCTTTGGTCTTCCTTGCGATTTATTCAGGGATGGATATCATTGTACTTACTTAAATTTGTTGGTACATTTTGAACATTGTTGCTATCCTAGTCATAGTTTTACTTATTTTGTACAATTAAAGCTATCAATTACACTGAGCCAAAAAAAAAAATTAAAAGGTGTAAAACTATTTGATGTGCTATGGTGCCCTAACAACAAAAACATTCGAAATTTAAAAGTCTATGGATGAATTATTTTAACAAATTTGGGTAATACAGTTTTATTACGATAAACACTAATGGCCATTTTCTCATTAGGCGATTATCTTTTTTCCCAACGAAAAAATGCCTATTAAAGAAATTTGTCTCATTTGCTTCTATTTTGTCTCAATGCTAACCGGCACTCATCTGCCAATTATTTATTTGACGTACAGTTAAATTCAATCAGCTGACTTCCAACGTTTACATGTATTTTGAGTGGTGTTGCCAACTCAAACCAATGTTTTTTGTCGGTATATTGAGAAACCCAAAATCGCTAACGGACAGTTTATCGGTATAATAAATTTATGTTGACATTAAGTAACAGACAGTTTGTCGATACATTGAGCAAATGGCCATAAGTAAATAAAACAGGTAACTTCACTTCATTATGCATGAAATCGATTTTCGTGGAATATAAAATACTTAATTTAAGGAATGCCTAGTTTTAGTTTTAGGAAAACAATTGTACCATCGTAGAAGCGTACGACGTAGATACGTTGTCCAATTAAAACGTATAATATTTTTACAAAGGCGCACAACAGCTGGCGTAAACTTAAAAGCGTATCTACGTTGTACGTCAGCATAGATCTAATAAGAATGTATTTTGTATATTGATTTTACTCTTCATGGTTATTTTTATTTTTTTATCTTTCCTAATGTTTTTCTTTTCCTTCAACTAACAAAACTCAACGTGTTTTTCAATGAACTTATTCGGCATTTATTAAGTGGTTGTTTTGTTTCAAAGTTTTTAGTGTTCATATTCTCTTGAATTCATAAACTAACTAACTTCATCTTTCTCGTCTCTTAAATATCGAGTGTTTGCTGCTTTCGTTTCATAGTTATTCATTTAACTGAATACAAACGAAGCGAATAAAAAATTATAATGAAGATTTAATGAACATCATTATTAAGTTCCATTCAGATGTTTAGTTCCTAGCATTATGATCCAGCAATAAAAATATTAATTTTTCTACTCTAAATAGTTTATATAGTTTCCTATATGCAGGCTTTCAAGATCATTATTTTTTGTCACTTACTTTTTTTTTTTTTTGTTTGAATTTTTAAAAATTCAAAATTGTACAAAATGTTTAACTTTGCACCAAAAACCCAATTTTTTTTTTAGTTCATCAACAATAACTTTTAAACTTTAAGAATAAAAACAACAGCTTTAAAGGAGCTTTAAGACGACTAAAATTTTAATCATTTAAATAAATTTTTAACAAATTTGGACGAATGTGTTTTAAATTATTAAAAAAAATCTAAGGAGCACTCGCTTCAAAACATGATTTTTGCTAAAATCTGGGGCCTAATTCTGGCAGTCGTTATCGAGTACTTTCTCGATTCGAAAGCAATTTTACGCGATCACGACTGCCAGAAACAGGCCCCAGGATATTTTACTTAATTGTGAATAAAATCCACATTTATCAATTGTTTTTAATGAAATAAAGCTTGTTTTATTTGGAGTATATAAAATAGTAAGTTTTTACCATTTTTGATTTTTTTTATAAATTTTTAAAAACAAAAACAATTTTACAATTCTTCAAAAAAATATACATACATATATTTTTATTGACTGCTGTCGGGAAAATAAAAAACATCATTGTTGCACGACTTAAAGACAATTTTATTAAATGTTATTTAGCGCTTCTTGTAAAAAAATTGGAAAGCCCGATCCTTAGTTATAAAAAATCGATGGAACAGTCTCTTCAAACAAAAATAAATAAAAATTTTATAAAGATCAACGAACTATTTCATTTTTTAACATTGAACAGTTAATCCAGAGACACAATAATAAGGCTTTTGAAGTCAACGAATTTTAATGGCTGAACAAAATTTAAAAGTGGTACCATCGTAGCAATTATCCATTCCTGTTTTCATTCATTTATCAATTACAATTCAATTTATTTTGTTTCGCATCGTTTAGATTGCGATACATTCGATATAAGTTTTAAAACCGAACAGACAGCAAAAACGGAATGAACCAGCAAAAGAAAAACAAATCTATATTACAACGCGTCGTCATAGAACTTACGTTGCAACGTAACTGAAAAAGACAAAAAGTAAAAGAACAACATGAAAAAATTCGATTAGAACTTTTTGGGAAAATATGTGCACGTTTTCAAACGGGAGATATTGCGGAGGCAATTGACTTAAGAGGCGGCATCTGTCTACTGATTAAAAAAACTAAAGTGTTTGTATATTTTTATAAGGGCATCCCATTTTTGATGTTTTTAACACCACATTTGCTGAAAATGTGATTTTGATTCTATTAAAGACTAAAAAATGCATGTGTGTGAAGTTAAATTTTAAAATTTATAACCCTAGACACATTCTGTTATGTCAACAGAATGATGTTAACCACTTAACAGAACTTATGTTAACGCTGTTGTGATGTATGCGTCAAGATTTCTGAAAACGGAGTCAACGTTGGCGAAAAAAAAGATTAGGATTTGTGGAGAACAAGTTTCTCCACCGTTTTCCATCCCCAGAATTTTTAACAGAGCGAGTTGGAGCGACTTATGGCCAATTTACTTGTAAGAATTTTCTGGGGGATGAGTCCAGATTTCTGGAAAAGGAGTCAACGTGTAAATTGGTGCAATTTTTGTGGGGAATAGGAAAACTCATTTAAATATACCAATTTCATGTTTAAACCAACTCCCCTAGTCATAAGGAACCAAAAATATACATACATTCATAAAAATCTACTTAAATTTTGTCGGCCGAAGACGGAAGTTGAGAGAAAAAAGTGACTTCTTATATCAAAATTAACTTTTATAAAAAATTACTTTTTATTTATTAGCTTGATTCAATTTAGGGGTGGCAGAACTAAAGTTTTTTATTTGTGATACCTTTTTTTAAATTGAGAAGTGGAACGCCCTAATTGTACTGTATACTTTTGTTTTTATACATCGATGTGTTGTCTGTCTGGCTGTATACGATTTTAAAGTTAGAGAAAATTACCCAGCCTACATATTTAATGTCACATATGAACATATTGGGGGAATTACCGAAACGAAATGACTTTCCGTCAATAAGTTTTAATGTTACTGAAGCAATGAGAATTAATTTTGTTTAAACATACGAAAAACTCATCATTTTGACATTAAGCTTTGTACAGACGATGGTCAGATCTTACACCATTGTCATTATTCTGACAATGCTATTGTGCTATTGTCAGATGCATTAATTTTACACATCTGCCAAATGAAGTGAGCTTACAATGTTCACACAGTTGCAAGGCATTTTTAGGCAATTTTAATGACAACATTGTAAATCTGACCACCGTCTGTACGAAGCTTTAGTATTTAAAAGCCATCGCCAATTTTGTTTTTTTTTTAAACTTTGATAAAAAATTTAAAATCTCAGCACCTTCTCAGAGATACCTTTCTAAATAAATGTAAAGAAAAAATTTTATATAGTTATACAATCGACATTGGATTTTAAAACATCACTTGCGAAAACTTATCAACTGATTTGTAATAACTTCCATTTGGGTGACTCTAAGTAAGTTTTAAACCGTAATATTTTGTTATTTGCCAATTTATTTCTTAACAACAAATATGGCCTAATACTTTTTACGATTGGATGCTGCTCTCGGGAAAAACTTAATACTTATGCAAAATTTCCCAGTACTAGCATTTAACGAACATTTTTGAAATTATCTTTTCAAAGCAGGGTACAAATTTTTTAAGACTTGTAAGATTTTTGTACTCGATTCGTCGGCATAAAACGACTCGTTTTAAAAGTTTCGTAAGCACAACTTTATTTTTAAACTTATAGGCACAAATTTATTGTAAGCAGAAAACTAGCACGAACGAATTGAAAGCGAGCAACTCTTGAAAATATTACTGTTTTCTTTTACGAAGTAAAAATATACCTGCATATGAACATATGTATTTGTAGGAAAAAAAGGACGTGTGAAAAAGTAATGTTCAAAGTTTGAAGGTTTGAACTTCAAACCAGTGTTCGAAAATAAATAGAACATTATTTAGCGATCGACTCACACACCAAAGCACGATATCTAATTTTTTAGTGATTGTTTAGAAGAACACAACCCTTAATACCGTTCGTAACTATTTGCATGAAAGATCCGAACATTATATAATGTTCTGTTCTTCGTTAAAAAAGAGAAAAATTGTAGTGATACTGTGGACAAACATTATATTTTAATGTTCTATTATGTTTCTATTTTACATTGATAGAGAAAAGTTTTAGCAACGACCGCACCACGAACAGCTTGTGTGTGTATTGCAGGCGCGGATCCAACTTGAGCCTTAAGGTCCAATTAGACGTGACATAACCATAGCAAAACTGTATTACCATCACCACTGTGTTACCAAAATGACATAAACATACCATACAAACCAATTCAATTTGGGTTTCTAAATTCGCCGTTACGGCTTTGGCATTATGGTTATGTCACGTCTAATTTGAGCTTTAGGGGAGGCGAAATTTTTTATGATACAAAAAGGTAAAAAATTTGTTTTTAAAAGTTTATTAAAAACAATGTGTATATTATGTATATTAAAAAAAAGTCAACAATAAGGTTTAATAAAATATTCAATATAAATTAAAATAAACTAATATTTTTAAGAAAGCAATTTATGATTTCCTTGTGAGGCAAATTTAGATAGTACAGTCTATCTTCTGTCATTGCTGATCTGAGCCATTTTTTATTTGACGAAGGGTAGGAAATGAACTCTCGCTCGTAGCATTACTGACAAGCATTGAAACGAAAATTTGAAATATTTTTCTTAGATTTGGGTAGATATCTTCATCACAGTTTATTAAAGCATCTACAACGTTATCTGATAGATTTTCAAATATTTTTCATGTTTGTTGCCAATGCAACAGTTAAGGCTCAAGTTTAGATGTTAGTAGGTTTTTATCTCTTTTATCAAACAAAATCCGCTCATCAGCTAGTTGTGGTTTTAAAAGTTTTGTTTCTGTATACGACTTGATTACACTTTGAGGTAGAAGTTCAGGTATGTTCAATACATTTAGGATATCTATTGGGAAAGGTGTTTTGAGATCTTCTAAAATAAATTCATAGGGAGGAATGTAACCTACAACTCGGTAGTATTCTTCAACATTTTGGATGTGATTATTTCGTTCAAATCTTGTATTTTCGATTGGAACCTCGATTTGAACGCAAATAACTTTAACTTTTTCAGAAACCGCTTTAAATTGTTCTTCGGCTTTATTTCTTTTTTCTTCAAGGCAAATGATTAAAGTTTTGATAAGGCTTGATCCTTTTTGAAGATCTATATCATGCTTTTGTAAAATGATACTAAGCGGCTGTGTTATAATAAGTATCACACTTAATATGTATATTCCGCAAATAAATTCAAAAGTACTAAGTGAGTTCCTTAATATAAGGCTTTTGATGAAGTATCTCTACCTTTCCACTCAGATATTTTTTCCAAAGCTTCTACCATATGATGTACACTTATTGCAAAGTCTAAAATTGAGTCGTGAAGGTCCACCCATCTTGTCTCGCATAATGTAGAGAGTTTGGCTCCCAAATACTTTGCTAAAACTGCGTTTCGCTTGGGATGATAGCACTACGTGACAGTTTTTTGAACAAATGAATCTGACACCTAATGTAAAATTGTAAAATTGTCCGCTAAATCCGAATAAGAAGTCAGAATTGTCGAAAGTAGAACAGTTTTTGAGATATTCCAAAATAACCGTTATTTGTGTTTTTAAAAAGATGAAGATTATTGTGACTGACAGGCAAATATCTTCAAATTTTAAGCGGACTTTGTATTTCTTTCTTTTTAGTAAAAGGTTATAAAATAATCATGGGTTGTTTGTGAAGATGAGTCAATAAATGGCAGATTTAATTTCAAACTTCATTTAAATTTGATGTTTTTTTTGCAATTTTTCTCTTTTCAAGTTATTTTTTTTAAACCAAACAATTTCACTTTTTATCACTTACGACGTAATACCGTGTTCAGATATGCACCTTAATTGAGTTTTGCGCAATAAATGACATTATTGAGCTCAATTATCCATATAAAATTGCAATTTAGTTATTGCTCAATTAATACGAAATTGTTATAAATATTGAGTAAAATTAAAATGCGACCCTGTCACAAGTGTGTTTATTGAGCATAACACAACTTACTAAACAGGGTATTGACATTTGGCAAATGAATGAGTTGAATTAAGTGAATTAAACTTAAATTCAAATGAACTTAACGTTTAATCATCCAGTGAATCAAGTGAACATTTAATTGATACTACCCAGTAAAAACTTCGCATACAAATAATGTTTTAAGTAATAAGGAAAAAGAAACAATACTACTTCCAATTCTACTGAAAGAACCATTGAATTTTACAAGGGATGTCCCAAAATGAACGCATTCAAAATATAAGTCATTATTTTTTTTGCTACATACATCGAGAAAAAAGTGGTTATAGAAGTAGTGATAGAAGAAAGCTAATAAATAATGAGTGAAAAAAGCTATTCATTTTGAAAAATTAAGTGAAGTTTTTACTGGGTATTTTATTATTTTTCCCAAAAAAGGCTGAATTTAAAATTTAATTTCATTTATTTATTATATTTTTCAGGTAGGGCTTATTGATTTTAGTTTTTATTATTTTTTATTATACTTAATAAAAAAACAAATAAATTTCCTATATAAAATATGAAATTTTCCAAGGGTTGCAGAAGGGTTAAAACAAAAAAAAAAAAGATTTCCCTGATTTAAAAGCATTTAAAGAGCTTTATTTTTTTCCAGATATTTAAAAACAAATAGATTTATATTTTTACTGATACCCATATTAATATAAAGACTTTATATAACTATTTTTATGTTGTTTCTTAAAAAATGTTATATTTTTAAACATTAAAGTCTTTTTAAGAAAAAATTTGATGTGAACATTAAAACTAGGGATGCAACGAATACCGATATATCGGCGATACTTCAGATTTTCCGATATATCGGTATCGACAATACTTTGCTGTCGATACGACTATACTTTTTACATTTTTTGGAGTATTTTTGAACAAATAATTTAATTTTCAATGCTTATTTTTTGTATAGCAATTAAAAAAAGTAACACATTAAAAAGCAAAGGCTAAAATTAAAACGGAGTAATAAAATTTTTCATATGATAAATTTATCAACGAAGACGGAAAATAGTTCGGAGTCTTAAAATTTAGCGGCTGACTTAGCTTAGTTTGTAAATAAGGAATAAGAAAAACCTTTTTTGTATTACAAAAGCGATGGTCACCCTTAAAAAGGATATGACGCCCTAAATGAAACAAAAAAGTGCCTGCCTCCTACCCATTCATTTTTTTAATGAAGTTTATTGACAATTGAAATTCCCTAAAACACTGTTGCAACTAAATGCATAATGAATAAAGGAACGAAATAGTATTGATTTTAATGTTTAGGTATGAAAAATGCCTTTTTTATTAAAAAAATGTTAAGCATTAATCAAAATAAAACATTTTTCCTTTAAATAGACGTTGGTACCTTCGAGGTATAAACGTCTAGTAGAGCAAAATAAAATTATTAGCACAATTAAACAAAATATATATGTATTTTGAAAACACATGTTGATTAGCCGATACAAACACAACCTCGGTCAGAATAAACAAAATAGAAAGTGCTGAAATTAAAGTCGAAAAAAACCACATTCGGCTAATACAAATGGCGGTGGTCCGATTTGAACGACAATAATTGGTTCATTTTAGGTGCTGTTGTTAATTTCTGTATCGCCTAGTTTATCTAATTTTTTTATACAGATACAAACAATCATATGAAAGAATGTATGTCCAAGCGCAAAACTTGGAAACGATGAATCTGCATTCTTTGCTGATCGGCTCTGAAACAATGCATTTATTATTGGTAAAGTAAATTTGATGTTGTTAATTATGTACGATTTTATTAATTATTATTTCTCTTGCTGCAGACGATGTTGTTGTAGTCATTGTTTGGAGAATAAACAACATGTTAACATTGCTGTTAGAAAAATAGTACAACAACACAAGCAGCGACGGCCGGTGCAATTAAAAGCGACAACGTCTGCAGAAGCAACAACAATTACAACCATGTTGCACTAAATCTATTTGTTTCGAAATAAATCATGCGTAGAATCATAATGAAACTAAAATAAATTGGCAATTGAACAAATGAATGCACATACCAATACATTAACAACAAATTTACCTAATCATATAGAAACATACATACACTGCACAGTACGTACACTAGGACATTAGGGTATCCCATTATTTTAAATCTAAAATCAATCAATTAATTTTACAAGAAAAAAGCTTTAGCTTAAAAATTTTATCGGCATTAAGTTTTTTGTAGTAAATTCCCAATGTTCATTCTTGATAACTACACTGAAATTTATTGTTGGAGGATAAGCGAGTTCTTATGCGCATTTCACTGGTTGCTTAGGCCAGATCATCAGGAATCTCTTCCCAAAGACTTTAGAAAAGGATAAGATATCATACAAATAAAACTGCAGGATGAATGAGAATTACAAACACTCAAGTCTTATTTTTAACGATATCAAAACTTAAACAAAAAACCAACAATAAACAGTGAGTTTTGCTTTTCTTACGTTTCCCGCTACAATTGGTTGTTTAAGACTCGAAAATCCTCAATTACTTCTTGCAAATTTTCGAATGTAAATGTAAAAGTGCTGTTCCAAATCTTTGATACCCTTCACCGATAGTCCAATCTTTATAAAAACTGTCCTCTCAGTACGATAATTCGTTTCAGTTTTAGGCATAATAAAGTGATCTTCTGAAATTTGTATAGATTTTTTGTAACAGCGCCATCGCATAATCTCATAACTTTCAGCTATTCTATACAAATTCTGAATATAAACTATATAGTTCTGAAATCTAGAACACTTAAGCTATCAACCCGTTAAGCCGTAGTAGAGCACCATTTCGATTTTGACCCATTTTCGTGTTCTGAAAGTAGGACTTTTTTAATTGTAATTAATTTTCGGGCCAAATTGTTCAAATAAAAAATATATGTTTTATTAATTATTCTAAATTACCATTTTTGACTTTATTTTGGTCTGAAATTATTTATTTTTGGCAAAAAACAAACATCCATTCTGTTGGCTTAACAGCCTTTCAGTGAGAACTGTGTTAACACAAATTGCTTGTATACAGGAAACTTGATAGGCAACAAAACGAAGCTAACTGACGGAGATATCTTCACACACATTCTTCTGAAGGGGATTTTATATTAGACATATGATAAATTATTGACCGATCATCACAAAAAACAAATTTGGGCCAAATTTTTATAAATTAATCATTCTTTTTACTGTTGCATACGTTTTAAAGTGTTTCCCAAAAGCCACTTTATATGGGATCTATGCTTTACTATGAACCAATTATAACAAAACTGGACATCTGGACCTTTTATTATGTATGTATGTTTTTTCTTTCCTAATTTCTGTAATATACATGTTTCGCGCCACTAGCGATAGTTTTAAGTAATTGTATCTACTTGTAGAAATACCATGTAATCCATTCGGCCTTTTAGGCATCCGGGATTACTATATGAATTCAATAAAATCTAAATATGTAATGTAAATCTGATAATGTAAAACATGAATGGTATTTTTTCTAGCTTTAAAAGTTGGACCCAATTTCATCACAATATCATTCGTTACGGGTTTAGCTATATTAAAGGGTTTTTCGATAATTAGCTTTGTATGGGGCATGCATCAGTTAATTTATAGACCGCCCTTAACGCAATTTGGGGGTTTGTTGACTAGTCTAATGGAGTTATGACATATAAAGTTTGAGTGCATAAACATTATTTGTCTTTTCCGAGAGTGCTATGGGGCCTGTGGTAAATTACGGCCCGATCTCTACGAAAACGAGTTTGTACAAAATATATTAACAATAATAATCGATGCATTTTGCCAATAATTTATTTTATTTTTTGTAGCAAAAAAAAAATAATTTGTTTGTGTTGGTGCCTCATTTGGGTTCATAACTCTTTTCTTACAATACGGATTGTGTTGAATTTCGATTTCAAACTGCATCGCGATAAAGAATTTGACACCAAAATTGTTTGAAAGTGAGCCTGAGTGAAGCGGACATGGCTTAATCGACTGAGAATTACACAGGGCCCACAATATATATTTATGTATATAAAAATATATACATATCTTATATGAATGTTAACAAAGATTCACACGGCATAACCACGAATACTATTCCATTTCATATTCGAGTTTTTAATGATTGTATTGTAGACCCTCTGTTTTTGGATTAAGAAATCTATCACCAAATTGGAGATTTTATTTGGGAAATGAGGATAATATAAGATTTTCAGTGATGAAAGATTTACTTAAATTTTACAGTAGTTTAAGTTGTCAGTAATGTTTTATACAAGAGATAAATATAAAGTTAAGTATAATAATGAAACTTTTATTGGCGTTTACGATGATAACAAGCTTTGCTGAACTTTGGGTGTATATATTAAATATATAACGAAAACACTTTTGGGCGCAATCATTTTCTCCTCTATGGTATAACAAGTACCGGTTCGCTAAGTAAAGCTTCTCAGTATAGCCGGCCTTGGGCCAGGAGCATGGATTTTCTCCTCTATGGTATAACAAAAACCGGCCTCGCTAACTAAAACTTCTCGGCATAGCCGTCCGCTCGCAAGGATTTTCTCCTCTATGGTATAACAAACTGATAACTATAGCTTCTCTGCACAGCCGGTCTTCGGCCGGGCGCAAGGATTTTCTCCTTTAAGGTATAACGAGTACCGGTTTCGCTAAGTAAAGCTTCTAAAATCTGCCTTGTTTCCGAACGAAGGCCGACTACGCAGAGAAGCTTTAGTTAGCGAAGCCGGTCTTTGTTATACCATAGAGGAGAAAACCTTGCGCCCGGCCGAAGGACGGCTGTGCAGAGAAGCTTTAGTTAGCGAAGCCAACCAATGGCAGACTTAGGATTTTTCGGTACCAATTACCACAGTCTTTATTTCTTTTCATTAAATTTCTACACCTGCTTATCTTTTGACCTCTGCGTCTCAGAGCTTGTCAGTAATGGAACCAGCCACCTTTTAACACGCATAAGGAAACACATTTTCTAAAGCCTGCCTTAAAGCTGATTCAAAGTCTTTATGAAAAGCCAAAGCTTCAAATTGTAAAAAATTTCTATCAATAAATAATAATTGTTTTTCTTAAGTTTTGATAATCACTTGAAATTTTAACGGTATTTTAAAACAAATTTTACACTTTTTAATATTTTTGGTTATAAACTGTGGACATTATGACACTTTTAAAAGTGTCATTAAGTCCATTGACACTGTGACACTTTTTGGAGTATCATAGTGTCCATACCACTATCTTTAAGACAGTGTCCCGTAACAAAAGATACCAAAAGTTATACGTCCCGGGGCAACAATTGCTTGGCAGTACTGCATCAAATGTTCGTGGCTCATCTGTCATCAGCAATATCGATAATCAATCGCCGAAGTTCCAGTTTGCAGTAATTGTTCCCCATATTGACAATAACTTCAAGTTTTTTGTCCAACTTAATTTGACATTTCTTTGTTTCAGTGCTTGACAAGTTTAACCACGGAGAGCAGCGCGTTAAGATTGTTGAAGCCTTTTACGAAAATGGGCGTTCATCTCAAAATGCATTTCGTGCACTTCGTGATTTTTTCGGAAGAATTGTTCTCATATTCCAGCAAACCGGGTCTATTGGAAATGTGAAAACGCCCACTCATGCTCGCCTAGCTCGTTCTGCGTTATCGGGCCGTACTTCTTCGACAATGAGGTCGGCCAAGCAGTTACCGTGAATGGTGTTCGCTATCAAGAAACGATAACGGACATCTTGTGGCCAGAAATTGAGGACATGGACATGGACCTGGACGATATGTGGTTCGAACAGGCTGGTGCCACTTGCCACACACCCAACGAAACAATGACTCTTTTGTGCGAGAAATTCAATGGCCGTGTTATCTCACTTCTTCTCTATTATTTGGGGATATTTAAAAGAAAAAGTGAACGTCAATAAGCGATTCACAAAAATGTTCTAACGTTAAAAAAAGTTTTTTAATTATCTTTCAACCCATATTATGTACAAATGTACTGTGATTGCAAGTGGAAAAACATTTAATCCACTAAAAGGCCAAATACTTAAGGTCTTATTCATGCAAAAATATTTAATGCTTATGAAACGAATATTTTGCTCTCAATTGGGGAAATTGGGGTAGATCCAAAATAATCAAAACAGGTAAGCAAGCCTGGGAGACCTAAAAAAGATACAAAGCATCTGTAAATATGATGATGGAGAAAGATATAATCATTCCTCAAACTGTCGAAAAATTATTATGCGGATAAATGGATAGCAGCCATGCAAGATGAGTTTATACTCATAATTCTATAACTGAAAATAAAACTTGGTCCGTAGTTGAGCTTCCAGAAAACAAAAAGCTATTAAATGTAAGTGGATTTCTTTTATTAAAAAAGGAGTTAAATTATAAAATAGAGAAGTTTAAGTAAAATATAAACTTCATGTGCATCAAATGGATGTCATATTGCGACATATATTGCAGTTAGGGTTGCCAGATATTAAAAGGCAAATAACTGGACAATAGAAAAAATTCACCTGGATTTTGAAAAAATAACTGGACAATTTGAAAAAGCACTTAACTATAAGAAAAAATAAAATTTTACTTCAGATTTAATTTTGCAATAAAAAAAATTTTAAGAAGCAAGGAAACGAACGTAACACTTAAAATTCAGTCTTATATCATATTACAAAGTTATAATCAGGGTGAATTCACTACAAGTGGCAGCGAAAAGCCTGCTGACTGTGACAGTTCGATCCAATTTGTTCTAATGAAGACAAGCTGAACTCATAGTATGAAGTATATATGAAAAACAAAATTATTTAATGAACTTTGAACACTGGATCGTTTTTAAAGTTTGTTCGATCATAAATTCACTCGAATTCGATATTCTGAACATGGCTGATAACTTTTTGTTTAGCCACATATATATATTTTTTTTTGTTTTGTTATTTGAAGAATTAAATAACTCTATTACTTTAGTTGTAAGCAAAAATGTTTGAAACATTTTGCCACTTTCATAAAAATATAGTCTTATTACAATTGTAGCATTTATTCGGTCATATGAATGGATTCTTGTAAATAAAAATTATAAAAAGTATTGCTAGTTGGCATGCCTAACAAACGAGATCAACTTATATAAGTTATGTATGTTATTTTTATCGCATTTTTAAAAATATTGACCTCTCTCTCTATCTCATTGATTGGAATGTCTGTCGGCAAATTAGAAATTTTTCCTTACAAGTTTTTCTTACTATATGATTTTGTTCTAAACCATAAAAAATATAATTAATAAGAAAAAGTAATTTTTCAAAATTAAATAAAGTTTTTTAACTGGACAAATTGCATTTTAGCTGGAACCTGGACAAAACCCAAAAAAACTGGACAATCCAGGCCATTTCAGGCCGTCTGGCAACCCTAATTGCAATAAATGTCAAAATTATGTTGTCTTTAATGTAGACAGAAATTTTTTGTACATATTTATATCCGGCAATTTATGTTGCAATAATTGTTAGTCCATTATCGTCGACAATTATTGCTAACATAAAACGTAAAATTTGGTTGTTAATTGAAAAAAGAAGCAAAAAAAATAAAAGCAAATTGTGTGGGAAAGAAATAATGTTAGTGAAATGGTAGCAAATTGTAATTGCCCTGCAAATAATATTGGACCACCTGATCCATTTTGATTAAATGGACTACTCCATGGACTGGTCCGATATAATGCAAGCATGGACCATGTCATTGTTAAAAAGTGTTAGTAGTGAGACAACATGTCTTCGTTTTTTAACGACATGTTTTCGTTTTTAAACGAAGTTAAAACTAATCCTCTTGTGTATACAATGGAGTAGTTTTAAGACTACTCCTTTGTACTCCAAAGCTGGGTTATATGGTCCTGCCCTAGGACATCGTAATGTTAAATAGACCATGTTTTTCCATACGTTTGGGTTACTTTTGGACAAGTCCCAGTCCCTTGCGGGCTACACTTTACACGCGTGTTTGGACTAGTCCTATTATTTGCAGGGTGTAGTAAAAGAATTAAATAAACGCTAAAATAAAATTGCAATAATTATTTTTATTAATATATTTTTTTCTTTTTCGATCTTTATTATTCAAATTTGTATTCATTGGTTTAAGCTTGATTTTTTTTTATATAAAAATATAAATTTCATTTTAACAAAAAAAAAATAAATTTAATAATAATAATTAATATTTGTACACGCAGAGAAAAAACATGGTTAATAAGTGGTCACTACTACCATTTTGGTTCATATTTGCCTAATATTTTTGGTCCTAAACATTTTTAAATTCACTATAACAATATAATATGGTGTTTTACCCCTAAAAAGTTACTCTGATCTAGCTTAACATATTAAATTATGTGAAATGTTTGCTACTATAATAAATATATTTTCAACTATACAAATAATATCATAATATTAGTTGCATACAAAAGTTTTGTTTAATACCATGATTTTTGTTTGCTATAAGCCACATTTTCTAAAGGAGCAAACATTTATTGTCAAAATAAACACTGTGTGCTTATTAGGGATGCCAAACGGGAAATCCCGAATCCCGAAATCCCGGGATTTTTCGGGACTGACAAATCCCGAAAAATTTTTTCAATTTAACAACTTTTGTGTATCAAAAGTTTTTATATGTATAAAAATATTCGTTTAATTGAATTTTTATACTTTCTAATTATTCATTGTTTTATGGTCGTTTTCTCATTACGCGATTATCCTTTTCCCAACGAAAAACAGCACATTAAAGAAATTTGGTTTTCTCAATGTCTCATTTGTTTTCTATTCTGTCGCAAAGCTAACCAGCACTCATCTGCCAATTACACTATGCCACAAAAAAATTAACCTCAGAAATGAGATATTGTCTAAGCTAAATTGGTGCTGCTGAACATTAATTTATTTTTCCCATGAACCGTTTTCAAGATATACGCGAAAATCGTGTTTTTCAGCAGTTGTTTAAGGTATTTCGAAAAATCTCGAGAACAGTTTAACTGAATTGTACAAGATTTAACAGTTTGAATAGATATCTCTCCCCGTGTGGGTCGGATAAAGATTTACTGAGCTACAGGACTTTAAAGTTGAAAAAAATGTGATTTTTTTAATTTTTTCCAAATTCACATTTTTAATTCGCTCCAGTAATGCAATAAAAAAAATTCAATTTTTTTTTTAACATGTATCTTAAATAATATTTTGTTTTAAACGTAGTAAGCGTAAAATTTTTATCGTCGCACAAAAAATTAAGAAATAACGACATAAAAATTTGTATATAAAATAAATTGTTTTGTTAAGGTTTCTTTTTTATAAATAAAAAAATATATATATTTTAACTTTTGTTTATAAGAAAAAGTTGTAAAAGAATTGTTCTGTTAAGTTTTCTTTTTTAAAAATTGAGACATAAATAAATAAAGTGTTGTTGTTTTTTAAAAAAAATTTGTATATTAAAGAAACAAAATGATCCCGAAAAATCCCGAAATCCCGGAAAATCCCAAGATCCCGAAATCCCGGGATTTGTTAAAATCGATCCCGTTTGGCATCCCTAGTGCTTATAAAGAAAATAAAATTTTGCCCCACGTCATTTCCTTCCGCGAGCGTCAGTTTATCGGGAAACATGAATGAATACAGAAAATTAAAAACGTTTTTCGGGAATAAAAAGGCCACGCTGTTTGTAAAACCAGTGAAATAAATTATTATACGTTTATTGAAACAGGTAAGTCCAAGGTATATTTAAACAAGGTAAACTCGTTGGCCCATATGTTTGTCAGCTCTTTACCCCTAGTTGGAACCCAAACGTCAAATTTCGTGTATATGAGCCAAAATGTTGACAACTCGGTTCTTTTTATAGAGCAGCATGTCTACACTCCCAGATGAGTCTACCTTGTGTAAATATACCTTGGGTCATTATTCATTAATAAATATAAATTATTACACAAATGTATAAATACGCAATTACGTTGTCTTTGCTATGACTGTCTCGAAGTGAAAAGCAAAAAAGAACAAATATAAAAAGTGGTTAATGCGTCGTGGTAAAGCCAAGAATTCTTTAGAAAGTAAAAGTAATTAGTACGTAAAATTTAATAAATATAAAATCAAAATAATTTAATAAATCAAAAAAAAAAAAAACAAGTAAGAGTGCTATATTCGGTTATACCGAATCTTATATACCCTTCACCATGGTTTGGAAAGAACAGAAGTTTATATATTTATCTAAATGTATGTATATATATATATATATATATATATATGTACATGTATATTTATATTATATATTTCGTTTAGTTTTATTTAATTATTTGCACATGTTTGCGTGGTGTTAAATACTTATATTAAAAGTTTAATTAATATATAGCAAGTTTAGTTTTGATCGAATTTCAGTATTTGGTCATAACTCGGCCATTTTGTAACCGATTTGACACATTTTCAAACCGACATCTTAAAAAATAAAATTACCATTTACTTTGGTGATAAAACTTGGAGTCGAGAAGTTCTATGGTTCCCGAAAATAGGTATTTAAAAAAAAAACTATATTTTTGACATTACTTTTTTTTACCGATTTTCCCAGTTTTTCCGCAAATATGTTCTTCTAAAGATTTCCGATATTTTGATATCTTAAACGTATGAATAGGTCATATTACAGCTCTAGAATTTTAGTTTTTATAAAAATTTTATGTTTTTTAGTCCTTTTTTTGAGTATTTTGCTCATAACTTAACCATTTTAACCTATTTGACAGATTTATGTATACGAGTGTTCGCCTAATGGTCAAAATTCGACCATAAATTTTAAGGTTCATATGAAGATACTACATATAAGTATATATGAATTTACATGTTTTGAGCATTTATTTTTTCCATCATAATGGATCGATTTGGCAAGGGACTAACCTCTGGTTCATATTCTATCTTCTTCTATAAAAAATATCAGAAAATATCAATTGAAAAACAATAAAGTATCATAAAATCTACTTTGTAAATTGTATTCCACTCAGGACATTGAATTTTTTTTTTTTTATTTTTTGATGTCTAATATTAACGAAAATTAATCAAAAAACCAGATGTTGAACGAAAAAGTACCAAAAAGCTCCCCTTACATGTTCTTATTCATTTTTCATCTATGAGGTTTTTATTCACTCAGGACCCTGCACCTATAATATTATGTTTCTAAGTTAAATAAATCACCACATGCAGAAGGGAAAAGTAAAAGAAAGAAATTTAATTTCCCGAAAACCGGTTTCTTAAAAATGTCGAATAATCGAGCACCCTATTTTTTATTATTTGATAATTGAAAAAAACCAATTTTGTATTTTGTACATATGTATGTGTTAGTAGCTAATTTGAACGCTTATTACTCCGAAAATATTGAACAGATTTTAATAAAATATATCTTGTGCACTTCTGTAAGTAAATATCTTTCAAATGGTGTATATTTTGTTCAAATCGGTTGACATACAGAGAAGGAAAGTGTTCTTAACTGTTTTGCCTTAGCCGATTTATATATAGATACCAACGTGCTTAAGAATAATATTACCAATATTTAAACATAACTATCTTGCCGCGATGTGGTGGCTTAAATGCTGGCTGTAGTGAATGTCTTGTAACTTGTCTCGACTAAGCCGGATTCTGAATCGTTTCGGCTAAGCCGGAATAAGTTGGAAGGTATTTGCTCTAAGGCCAGCACGACTAAGGGTTATCCATCCTCCCATCCCCCATCCCATTACCTATAATCCTATCTATTCCCCCTTTATCTCCCATATCCCCCACTTTTAAGGTCAAGGTGGTAGACAGCAGTGCCGAGGACCTGAATGGCTAGTTAGTGGTTAAAGAAACTGGTCGTGAACAGCTTCCCTCTGGCGCCGATGGCAAGGGTCAGTTGTAACTTTGGCCTAGTCCGTGCAAGCCGTCACTGCGCGGACGGTCCTTTTCTTTACGGCTTACTCGTGGGACCAAAAACTGGACAATTTTCTTAAAAAACAAAAGGACGCGACTCTAGGAGTCGATGCAGGGGATGTCTCCAATAACTCGGCAGGTTCGGTGTCAGATCTAGACGCCGATTGGCTGAGTATCCATGGAGATATTCTTGAGCAGGAAGGTCAGTTATTGACAGAACTGACAAGGACAAAAGGAACGAACGACCCCCCAGTCGGCTCCCCGCCTCGAACAGGGGTCTCGGAAAGACTCGATGGTCTGGCTCTGGGATCTGATGATGAGCATGAAATAACCATGATTTCGGCTCATGATCAGGACCATAGAGCTGGGTCATCGACTCCTGAGGTCACACTCGAGATAGGGAGCGGAGTAGCGGGTGTACCAAAAACTATTGTTCGGCAAGATGCGACAGAACAGGTCACATCAGAAGGCCGAACGAGCCTTGAAAAAGCCAAGAGTGGTGTAAGAGCCTCCTTAGCCTTTCTAGAAAAGATAGCTAAGAAAGACTCCTCACTACACGATGGGCGCGATAGGCACTTGCTGAGGAAGCACCGGAAGAACGTTGCCAGATTCGAACGAATCCACGGATCTGTCGGTGATATCCTAGGCATCCCCTATCCTGCGGGATACACAGCAAGGGCTGCTGAGGGCTCAAATGTTGTCAGTAAAGATAACGAACCCTCAGCAACCCCTGTTGATGAATCCTCCAAAAATTCGGGAATTCAGAAGGAGGGTACGAAATCAACACCTGGTCCTCTAAACCGAGACAGTATGGTCACGGATAAGGGAACCAAGCCTGTTGACGTAATACCCACTACTAGCTGCGCGATGAGGACTGGTAAAGTCTTGACTATCTCCGACAGTCCCTCCCAAGGGGAAGTCACAAAAGGGATAACTGGGACAAACCAGCCAACATCTGCAGGGAAATCGGGTAATCACCGACAGAGCTCTGCTAAGGCCCCCAAGAAAGGGGTACTTAAGAGAGTTAGGTCTAGTGATGACCAGAAATCCCCAGCGGCTAAAAGGAAGGATCCCCGAAAGGGGATCACTAAGAGGATTGGCTCCAGAGAGGACCAACCCTCCACATCAAGGAGGCTAAGGGAGTCGTCAGGTAAGGACGGTATTCTGGCAGCTGTCATTGATCGTATGGATCCCGATGGAAGGATCAGTGTCGAGAAATGGCAGGTGCTAGAAAACAAACTACTTGACGAAATCTTTAGCGTTAAAGGAAGGCCGGACGAAGTATCGTTCAAAGGGGCTGACTGGATAAGAGGTGTCAAAACTGTCAGTTGCGGCAATCTAAAGACCTTTGAGTTTTTAAAGGCTGCAATCGGCAGGTGTGGCAGCGCTTGTCCTGAAGCCAGATTGGACGTAATACTCGCGTCTGAGTTGCCGTTAAGGCCGGTAGTCACGGTATGGATTCCTCCACCTATAAAACCGGTAGAGGTCATACTGGGGTTACTGGCCAACCAGAATAACGGGCTCCTTACAGGACAGTGGAAGATGGTAGCTTCACTGGGTTGTAAGGAGAACCAAGGTAGAGACTTCCGGTTCGCAGTAGACCGAGAGTCTCTACAGAAGCTGAAATCAATGGGAGGGGTTGCTGTATTCGGGTTAGGGTCTATCAGATTTAGGTTTCCTAAAGATGATAGATCCTAAGAGGCTGAAAGTGGTGCAGATAAACTTGCACCACTGTGAAGCGGCCTCAACCGAATTGGCAACCCACCTCATTGACAACAACGTGGACGTGGCCTTAATCCAAGAGCCCTGGATTAACAAAAACCGGGTAGTTGGATTAAAGGTCACGGGGTATACCTTGTTCGTATCCCGCTCGGAGGAGAAGGTACGAACTTGTATATTGGCAAGAACTGAGCACAATTTTATGTTTTCTCATTCTTTCAGTAACGGAGACCTCACGGTTGTGACAGGGAAGGCCAAGGACAGATCAGTCCTGGCACTAGCATCGGCATACTTGCCATACGAGGCTGTCGATCCACCTGGTGATAAAGTACGAGAGTTGGTGGAGCACTCGGGCAGAAGCGGCTTGAGACTGGTACTGGGTTGTGACGCCAATGCACACCACACCCTATGGGGTAGTGCCGACATCAACAAGAGAGGTGAGTCTATGTTTGATTTTATTATTGCCAACAATCTTTTTATCTGCAACAGGGGGAATACACCGACGTTCAGAACTAGAGATAGGGAGGCAGTGATAGATATAACACTGACGAACTGCAGGGAATTAGTGGAGGACTGGAAGGTGGCGTTGGATTTTTCCTTTTCTGACCATAGTCGCTTGTCCTTTGGTCTGATATTTGAGGGGTCGAAAAGGTGTCCGTATAGGAATCCGAGAAGGACGGATTGGAACACTTTTTCGGGACTGGTTCAAAGTAACTTTAGAATTACAGGGGACTGGGGGTCGACTCCGACCGGTGTGGAGCGGCTGGTGAGCACCTTTACGGGGGTATTGACCAGTAGCTATGAGCGATCCTGTCCGTTAAACTTTCCGGGCAGGCGTACACAGCCAAGATGGTGGACAGACGAGTTGAGGACTCAAAGGTCCACCGTCAGAGGGCTGTTCAATAGGGCGAAGTATACGCGTAAGGAGGAAGATTGGAGTAACTTCAGGTTGAGTTACGGGAGGTATAAGAGAGATATTAGAAGAGCGAAAAGGGACTCGTGGATTAAGTTTAGCGAGTCAGTTGAATCCGTGAATGAAATGTCTAGGTTCAGGAGAATTTTATCCAAGGACCCGGTGGTCCCTGGATTTATTCAGAGACCGGACGACTCATGGACGGAATCTGGCTCTGAATCTCTCTGTCTGCTTATGGAAACTCACTTTCCGGGGTGTGTGGATCCTGGGTCGGGGGAACAGGTTGTATGTGGTGACCCCTTCTCTGGGTCGGGCTCGGACGGTGGGGAAAGGGAGACGGTGGGAGATATGATCACCTTGGATAAGGTAACTTGGGCGGTGAATACCTTTGGGTCCTACAAATCGGCGGGACCAGATGGTATCTTTCCGGCGATGTTACAGAATATCGGGAGATCATCACTCCTGGTGTTGGTGGAACTGTTTAGGGTATGTGTGCTGAACGGGTACATTCCTAGAGGGTGGAGGGAGGTCAGGGTAGTTTTTATTCCCAAGGCGGGTAGAACCGGTCACTCTAAACCCAAGGATTTTAGACCAATCAGCTTATCGTCTTTTCTTTTGAAGACGTTGGAAAGACTGATTGATCTACATCTGAGGATGAAGATTGACGCCGACATCATCAGCGGCGCTCAACACGCCTATCTTAAGGGTAGATCTGTTGAGAGTGCGTTGCATGATGTGGTGGGTTATGTTGAGCGGGGTTTGCGAACCAAGGAATACACCTTGGCGGCATTCCTGGATATAGAGGGCGCCTTTAACAATTTGAGGATAGAGGCTATTAGGCAGGCACTGTTTGATCAGAGGGTTCCGTTGTTCTTGGTCGAATGGATAACTAGGATGCTAAGCAGCAGGGTTATTCACTCGGACTGGGGAGACGAACGTTTGAGGAGATCGGTGACTAGGGGGACCCCACAGGGGGGAGTTCTCTCACCCTTATTGTGGCTCTTGGCCGTCAATGTCGTTCTGAGACGATTTGACAGAATGGGTCAGAAGGTCGTAGCCTACGCGGATGATGTGGTGATATTGGTGTCGGGCAAGTTTCTGCCGACAATTAGCGACATCATGCAAGGGGCGCTGGGCGAACTGTCGGCATGGGCGAGTGATAAGGGACTGGGAGTTAATCCGGGGAAGACGGAGTTGGTTCTTTTCACTAGGAGGTACAAGGTGGAGGATTTTAGGCTACCGGTACTAGGAGGAGTGGAGCTTAGACTATCTGATAGTGCTAAGTATCTGGGAGTTTTTCTGGACAGCAAGCTGTCATGGGGAAGGAATACTCAGGAGAGACTTAAGAGGGGTCTCAATGCCTACTATGCTTGCAGATCATCGATAGGTAGGAGTTGGGGACTCCGGCCGTCAGTGGTGGGATGGCTGTACACTTCGGTGGTTAGACCCATTCTTACGTATGGATGCTGTGTTTGGTGGGAGTCATTGAGATTGGCTAGTCGTAGGAACCTTCTTTCTAAGGCTCAGAGGTGTGCTTCAATGGGCATGACAGGTGCCATGAGGAGTACCCCTCAGGCGGCCCTGGACGTCATTCTACATCTTCTGCCTATTGAGCAGTATGTGATGGGAATGGCGGCCAGGAGTATTCTTAGACTGAGGGAATCAGGACTGATGGGGAATGTCACTCAGGGTCACTCACGGATCCTGAGTGAGATTGAGGCGTGTGGCTATTGCCTGGGACCTCCCGGATCCACAGATTATGTGGGCACTAGGGTGGATTTTGGGCGGCTGCCGGAGGTAAAAGTTCCTTCTAGGGAGAGCTGGTCAGGTAGGGGCAGATTATTTAGTGGATTTGCTATTTTCACTGATGGCTCGAAGATGAGGGGCACGGGTGCGGGGGTCTACATTGAGGATCTGAACATCAGAAGGTCATATAGGCTTCCTGACGACTGCAGTGTTTTTCAGGCGGAGGTTCTGGGGGTCATGAGGGCCGTGGAACTGATAAGGGACAACATTGATAGGGGCTCGGAGGTCACTATATATGTGGACAGCCAGGCGGCTCTTATGGCCGTAAGGGGCTGTTATGTGAAATCCAAGCTGGTTGATGATTGTAGGAAGGCTCTTGGGGCAGTCTTAGGGGAGTATTTGCTAAGGCTGTGCTGGGTACCGGGTCACTGCGACATAGTCGGCAATGAGGTTGCTGATGGGTTGGCGAGACAGGGCTCGGAGATGGAGGATCCTAACTGTTTAGAGGCGGTTAGGCCTCCAATGGCATTCTATTTTGGAAGAATCAGGGAATGGATTGTGGGCGCGACCAACCGGGCCTGGGGGAATCGAACGGACTGTCGGGTATCACGGACGCTGTGGCCGGTGCTCAATAGGTCCGATTCGGTTTTGCTGATGGGCAGGAGTAGGGTCTGCGTTAGAACCATGATAGGAATGATCACGGGCCACTGTATGATAGGCAGGATGGCGGTGAGGATGGGATCCGGATTGTCGGATATGTGCAGGTTGTGTGAGGACCCTGAGGAGTTGGAGACGGTGGAGCACATTCTGTGCCACTGTCCCAGGTTGCAGGGCAGCAGGCAGAGGTGGCTGGGCAGTAGATTCCTGGGCGAATTAGGGGATGTCTCGGGTTGCGGACTCGAGAATCTGATAGGATTCGTAATGGGGATGGCCTGGCTGCGCGAGAATAGGCTGGGTGTTGGACGCACGTAGGGCGCATTTGGTTGAGTAGGATTTCGCTCGGGTTTGGTCAGGAACCTTCTTTCTTTCTTTCTTTCTTATTTATCTTATGCTTTCTCTGTTTATTTCACTAACTTTCTCTCTAGGGCTATCCCTGAATAAGGCATCACAATGGACCATATTGGTCTCTGGGTGAGGGTGTGAAGGAGACTTCACACCGGCCTTTCTACCTACCTACCTAAACAAAGTTAATTATAAAAATAATAAATAAAAGCAAACTTAATTATAAAAAAAGAGTAATATTTGGGATTTCAGTATTTTGATTATAACTCAGCCATTTTTTAACCGATTTGACAGATTTATATACCGACGTATTTAAGAATAAATTTACCAGTTAGTTGGGTTATAAAGCTTGGACTCGGGAAGACATATGGTTCCCGAAAGTGGGGATTTAAAAAAATAATTTTGGTCATAACTTTTTGTATTTTCAGAAGATATTTTTTACTAAAGATTTCCGATCTTTTGATATATAAGGGATAACCATAGGTCATATGACAGTCGAAAAAATCAGGTTTTTATACAATTTTTGATATTTTTTGTACGGGAGGTACTACGCCCACTTCTCCAATCCCGCCCACATTTTGTGGGATGCTGTGTACTGATAACCTTAATGTGTGTACCTAATTGGAAAACTGTATATCTCAAGATATAAAGAAAAAAGTATTGAAAATACAACAACAACAAGGGATTTTTGGAAAAAATTAGATGTAGTCAGGTTTTTTTGCTCATATCTCAGCCATTTGGGGACCGATCTGGCTGAATTTCAATAGCATGAAATGGTGGACTATATGTGACATAAATGTAAAACAACCTAGCCGCTATCATGTCTGGAGTATCCGGAAAACACATATCAAACGTAAGACGGACAGACGGACATCGTTAAATCAACTTCTCTCTTCATAAGGACCCAGAATATATATACTTTATAGGGTCTAAGATCAATATTATAGAAATTACAAACGGAATGACAAACTTATATATACCCTTTTCTAGCTATGGTGAAGGGTATAAAAAAATAATAATAACAATGTTAATATTGTTTTCTACAGAAGCTGTTCCAAGTTGTTCAACATTAAAAAAACATTTTCATACTGACTTAGAATTTGGGTATGGTTATTCGCCACAAGATATTTTGGACTTACTAGAAACTCCACCAGCAGATGACAAAGAATTTCCTTCCGAAGTGAGTTTCAACAACAATATCACCCAACTGCAAATATTTTACACTGCACCTTCTTCGTTGATTTCTTTAAAATTATGAGTTTACATGCCTTCAACATAAGCTGAGCAATACGATATATTGCTCCGTTATTCTGCCGACGTTATTGCCAACTTGCTGAGATATTTATCTTTAGTGTAGACCTGGCGTAACGGTAATATCCATGATGAAGTTGTTATGAAAATACCAGAATGTTTTGAAATCGAAAGTTCTCCCAACTCAGTTCTTAAACTAAACAAATCTATATTTGGACTTAAACAGTCCGGACGTGAATGTAATTTCAAGTTCGACAATGTTTTAAAGGAAATTGGATTTGTTGCTTGTCCAAGTGGGTCATGTTTATATTCAAAACATCACAATCAGAAATGTAATTATATAGCAGTTATGTTGATGACTTTATTGTAGCGTCTTCAGATAAAACTGAATTAAATGAAATCAAGAAACAAATACAAGTAAGTTGAAAATCATTGATTAAGGGCCCCTTAGTTATTTTTTAGAACTGTAAATCGAAATAGGCTGGTGAAACTGGTTCGATTACCATATGTCAAAAGAACTATATTAAAGAAACTTAAAAGGAATACAAAATAAACGATTGTAAACCAATGTCCACTCCTTTAAATGAACGTTTTCAGTTAAAATGTTCTAGTGATGACTGTGGTAAGGTAAATAAAACAAATTATCAATCATTAATGGGGACATTAATGTATTTAGCCCTTACAACAAGGGCAGATATACTACAGTCAGTTAGTAAAGAAATAAGAATCCTCATACTGAACATGAAGCAGCAGCAAAAACCATTCTTCGTAATTTAGCAAAAACTCAAGATTTCAAGTTACATTACCATAAAACTGGTAAACCAATCGAATGCATTGTAGATGATCAGATAGAACCAGTGTTGCGAAAACTTATTGAGTAAAAAATGCATTTGCTGTAATTGCAAAAGATTTTTTCTAATACATCTGCTTCACCAATTCTCTTAACTTTAGGTGCTTGTCCCAATCTTTGCAAAACTTTTGTAAATTTTGATTTTTATTTCAATGAAACAGTAATGAGCATTTACATTGTTGCATTTTTTAGATCTAATCCAATCTAAGAACCTTCTGTTTTTTTTTTTATATTTGTATTAAACATTTTAGAAATGAAAAATATTAAAAATATCACAAGAACTAAAAAATGCTAGGAAAAAATATCACAAGAACTAAAAAATGCTTGGAAGTACCACTGGAGCTGAGTTAATTGCGTATTGTGCTGCAGCTAAGGAAGCAAATTTGCGTCAAGAAAAGAATGATCAAAATCCAATTGTTATGCATGGTGTCAATTTAAGCGCGCAGCAACTCATCACGAATCCAGATTTAAGTATCATTGTGTTAGGAATATATATAGATAGGAGCAATGAAATTATTCTAAAGTAACTAACTAAGAATTTAGGAAAAGTAATAATATATTTTTAATTTTAGTATTTTATATTGAGGGGAAATTTTGAATTATTTTGAAATTGTACCTTGCAATACAAAATACCTTGTTTATTGTTTTAAGACATATTTCATTTAATCAATATAGTTTTGCTTTATAAATACTTTTTGTGAAAACTAAATATCTGTCATTCTGTAAAAATTATTGGTTTAATAAAGAACCATTTTTATATAAAATCTAAAAGCTAGATTTTGGGTATTTTTATTTTGGCTGTAACATAAAAGGACTCGAGTGAGAAGTAAATTCCAACAGAAACATATGTATGTACCTCTATATGCACCAAATTTTTCATAAACATAATAAGTACCAAAGGTAAAAGAGTACCAAGAGTTCTACCTGCTCCTCAATTAAATCAAAAAAATCTGTAACTTTTGAATGGATAAGTATTTTAGTAAGATTTTTTTTGTTGAGTAGGTGGGACATTAAGCTTTAATTTTTATTTTCAATCTTAAAAATCAAATAATAGAAAAAAGTTATAGACGGTTAAAAACATTTTATATGCATTTATTTTTGAGTTTTTGCATAAAAGTTTTTTGTTAAGTCAAGTAAAAGAGGTGTTCTTATGTATTTTCTCATCAGTTTTAATTGTACAAGCAACTGAAATTTATAAATAGCTTTTTAGCTTAGATTTTTTTAGAAATTGACAACCTTCGGTTCGAATACTTTAAAGTTGTAATATTTGCAAGGGTTACAAAAAATTGCATTAATAAGAATAATTTAATGTGCTAAATTCCCAATTCTTACTATTGATAAGATGAAAGTTATTGTTGGTGGAATAAGCTACTCCTATGCGAATTTCACTAGTTGCTTAGGCCAATCATCAGGAAACCTCATTCAAAGATTTTAGAAAAGCTTAACATATCATATCGATATCGGTAAATGTTTGCTTATATTCACTTTGTCCTGACGAACCATCACACCCCCATTTACAGTACAGAGTTAATCTTTGAAGATTTTTAATTTCCACAGACCCTATCATTACAATACTGGCTGTTGTGTGATCAAGTAGATCTTGTCAGGATTTTACTTTAGCATAAGTATTTGTAATGTTTATTGATGCTGGGAATGGATAGCAACTTTGTTTTAATTGCTTATATTATTTCCACCATAATATAGGAAATTTTCTTTCCAAAAAAGATTTATTAAATAGATGCATTGAGCTTTTGTTGAATTTAAATCAGTTCCTAAAATGTTTGAGTAATTTCAGACCTCCTTCTTTTCGGTTTTTTAAAAAGGCCTCAATAGTTCAATCATGTTTGCTTCACCTACTTTGCCAATTGACCGTAGTTCTGTTCGCCTTCAGTCAATGAATTTTAAACGGTAATACCAGACCGATTTTTGAAATTTTTTGAATATTAGCTGTATTCTTCTAAAAAATGGTAGATTTTTGGTAAAAACTTAACGGATTCTTACCACTTGCAATGAAGGCATGCATTAATGTGCGCATTGAGCACTTAAAATTATCAATTTTTACATCCATTGTTTTTTTGAAAAACCAAATCGTTTAAGCCGATTTTAAAGAGATTTTGCTTGACAAATCACGTAGATTATTTTTGTTAACCAAGAAACGCGAAACTGCCAAGATAAAAAAGCTAATTAAATTAAAAATTTTGTTTTTTAATTTCTAAGTTGCCTCAACACTTTTGCATGAAATTTGTTTAAAGGCACGAAAAGGCAGCCAGTTGTAATATATCTTTTAGATAGTAAGTTAAACTTTAATTTTATGTTAAAACTAGTTCGGCGGCAAACGGCGCCAACAGTTAAAATCCTAGTCCAAGTTGCGTATGGAAGCCAAAAAACATTATTTATTTCAAATATGCTAACAATATATATAAAATTCATAACAAAAATGGAATCTGGAAAAGATATCCTTTCCAACAAGGTATAACAATCCTAAAAAAATTTAATAAAAATATATAAAATGCGCCCTTGAATATGGTATAATTTTATCTCCCCAAATCTTTAAAGTCGAAAGTAGTGTTTTCTGTCGCCATTTTCGAATACTTCTGTTGTCACAAAAACTATAATTTCTGCAAACAATTATTGCTTGACATCTTCGCTTTACGACAGAATTTGTTTTGTGGTTAATTTCAAACATTTGCAAAAATCAATTATGAGATGCAAACACCTTATAGTATCCACTGTGCAACATACCGATTAGCACTAGCTACTTGGGGTATCGACTACTATTGTTTAAAAAAAAATCGGAATCAAATATTTTAAGCAAAATATCAAATATCAAATATCAAAAAAATTTTGTTTTTTGTAATTGTTTTTTTTTTATTTTTTGGAAAAAAGTATGTAAGTACTAACAGTTTTTCTTTATATTGGTTTCTAAATAACAAACAAGTGATTGTATAGTAAAATTTATATGAAAATTACTCAAAAAACTGAGTGCTTTTCATATTACTTTGAATACACAGTTACTTTCCAGTGATTTGGAAGCAGCACATAAATATATTTATTTATAGAAAATTTTTGTGAAAATTTTGTTTGAGTTTCTTTTGTTCCTTATTCCTAGCAAACATTTTTCTTACCAATGTATTGGGAAATTTCATTAAACATATTTAAGTGTTAAGGTGAAATAACTCATTATTTTTAAAACTTAATTTTATTTTACCACAGATAACCTATTTTATAAGTAGAAAAATTTACATGAAGAAAAAAAGAATTAGCTGAGCTGGGATTCGAGCGCAAAGACTACAAACAACGTCAAGACTTGTTTGGCTTGAATTTTATAAACCACTCTACGGCCGCAATATGGAATATTTTGGAAAAAATGGAACTCATTCTGTATTATGTAAACAGTTAGTCCGTTTGGAATAACATTTTAAGCTGGAGTTAACTGGACTTGTATTTTAAGCTTTGGATTTGGAGCTATAGACATATCAGAAAATAAAAATCGCCGGGGTAGAAGGAGAAGGAGCTGTACCTCCCATAGAACAAAAATTTTAAATACCGCATATCTAAAGACAAAAGCCTTCAAGCTTTGTAGGATCCACTCTTATGGTAAACTACACCTTTGAAAATAAAAATAAAGATGGTAGGCGCAGGGGGAGCAATACATTTTGACAGAAGCATCCTGTGAGCCAAAAAAAATAAATAAAATATACTACTTATTTTGTGGATAGGGGTAGAGGAGCAGTACCCCCATACACAGCATTAAGCAGTTTAGATTTCTTTATATCTGGGGAATGGTCACAGTATGTAAAAGTTTTTTAATTTGCTAAAAGAAGCTTGGTATTCTTCACAAAATATCCGTTAAAAAGTTGGCTGGATTAGAGAAAAGGTCATGACACCTTCAATATAAGCACAATATAGGTGTCTGTATATCAGTAGAACGGTAACAGTAAAAGTATCTAAGTTTGGTACTATTTGACTAATTTTATTTCAATGGGGGGAAGCGACGCGCACCGGGTAAAGCTAGTATAGGTATATAAAAGACGTGTTTGTTTGAAAGCAATTAACTCGAAAGATAATGCACAGATATTCAAAAAACTTTACACACATCTTCTCGTTTCTTCTCCACCCACGTAAGCGCCAAAAAAATAATTTCTCCGAAAACGAAAAAAAGCTTAATAACTTTTTAAATATGGGTTTTATTAGTTTGATTTTTTTAGATCCTTTTTTACCAATGAAAGAACAATAAACAATATAAGTAGTATCGATAAACTTAAGACTATTACGTATTATCTTAATAACATTTTTAAAAACACAGCTCCATGCTTATACTTTAAAAAGTTTAATTATTACAATAAAAACAAAACTTATGTATTGATATGTATATCAGTGTTGCCAGTGAAATTTCGAGAAAGATACATTTTAGTTTCCAAAAAGATACACTTTTTCCCAAAAAGATACGTTTTAAAAAAATTTTAAAATCCATTTTTAACGTTTAATATTTTTTAACATAACATTTTAATTTCATATTTAAATGAATATTGTAAAGAAAATGATTTCGTATAAATTCATTATTATATTTATTTAACCCTAAAAGCCTAACCTACGCCTGCGAGGCGTACATAGATTTTAGAACTCTCTTTCTCTTTTAAACTGTTGAAGTTAACACCTCGTGCTTTTTTGTCAAGTCAGTAGTCGATTGCAGCTTGCTGATCGCGCACTTGTCGCTAATCTAAACTCAACCATTTTCGAGTTTTTGACGTGTAACACGCCTGCGAGACGTATGTTTAGGCTTTATGTAAGTTTTAATAACGATTGTGTACTTTAATATTTGGTTGTTTTATACTTTATTGTTTCTGTATGAATCTTATAGAACTTGTGAATATGTCACGATATAATAAATTGAACGTTGACGATATTTTTGCCATCTTATGATTCGGCTACAGAAGAAGAAGGAGATGAAGAGAACTGTGTCCAGAACGTTGAAAACAATGATGAAAACAGCTGCGATAGTGAGGATACACAAGTAAATTCCTGCACTGAAGAAGATGTAGATACTGCTGACGTTCCAGTTCCTTTCAATTCCGAACGAGTATACCGTATTTCTGACAAAATTCTTCGTGGTAAGAATGGACATATTTGGTCAACCAGTAAGGGCACATTATCTCACAGAACAAAAGCAATAAATATAGTTCGTGCATCTCGGGGTCCATCAAGCATATCCAAAAATATATTTGATCCCGCGCAAATTTTCAATCTCTTCATAACAGACGAAATTTTAAATGAAATTGTTAAGTGGACCAATATCGAAATAATAACTAAACGACAAAATATATCAAAAATAACAGCGACTCATAAAGACTCTCTATGCTTAGAGATTCGTGCATTTATAGGCATTCTAACTCTGACTACTGTTATGAAGGATAACCACCTTTCAGCAGATGAATTGTTTGATTCTACTTTTTCAGGCACACGATACGTTTCAGTAATGAGCAAAGAAAGATTTGAGTTTTTAGCTAGATGCCTAAGAATGGACGATAAAACGTTGCGTCCGATGCTTCGACCAAATGACGCATTCGTTCCAGCTAGTAATATTTGGGAAATGTTAATAAAGCAATGCCGAACAATTACATTCCTGGATCGGAAGTAACAATTGATGAGCAGTTGATTGGGTTTAGAGGCAGATGTCCCTTCCGGATTTACATTCCGAATAAGCCCAGCAAGTATGGAATCAAGTTTCCGATGATGTGCGACGCAACGTCCAAGTACATGATTGATGCGGATCCATATACTGGAAGAACCACAAATAATGGAGGCATTCCACTTGGTGAATTTTATGTAAAAAAATTGTCGAAAACAATTCATGGTTCTAATAGGAACATAACATGTGATAACTGGTTCACATCAGTTCCCCTGGCTAAAAATCTTCTTCAGCCGCCTTACAAATTGACAATAGTTGGCACAATACGTTCAAATAAGAGAGAAATTCCTAAAAAACTTAAAAATTCAAGATCCCGAACTGTTGGTACTTCTGTGTTTTGCTTTGATGGCCCACTGACACTGGTATCTTATAAGCCAAAGCCCTCAATGATGGTTTACCTATTATCCTCTTGTGATGAGGACGCAATAATTAATGATTCAAGTGGAAAACCAGACATGATTCATTTCTACAACCAAACAAAAGGAGGAGTAGATTCATTTGATCAGATGTGTTCGTCAATGTCATGCAGCCGTAAGACAAAAAAAATGCCCAATGGCTGTATTTTACGGTATTCTGAACATGTAATTTGTGAATAGTGCTATAATTTATAGTCACAACATGGTGGCAAATAATAAAAAGCCTTTAAATCGCAGAGAATACATGAAGCAACTCTCTACAGATTTGGTGAAGCCTTGGATGAAAAAAAGGCTTCAAGCCCCAACTCTGAATAGATCTGTGCGAGACAATATAAGTAAAAGTTCACATGATGAGTCTCAATCAGAAGAACCAGAACTTAAAAAACGAAGATATTGCTCTTTCTGCTCCTACAAAAAAAAGAGGATGTCAAAAATAGTGTGTTATAAGTGCAAAATACCGGTATGTTGTGAGCATAAACATGATGTATGTGTAGACTGCTCCTAAATTACATATACATATCTAGTCATTCAAAGCCTGATTACTTTAGCTATAAGGAAAGCAAATCATTTTAGTAAAATATTGAACTGTTTTTTTTTTTGTTTTATAAATTGTTTGAAGCAATTAGTTTATTTTCTATGCTTATAACACTGTATGGGACAGTTGATATTATAGTTTTTATGTTTGCAAAATTTGTTATTTTTTTTTTTAATGTGTAAGAATAAATATGTTTGAGTTAATGTTTTTATTATAAAAAGTGTGTTTTATTATTAGTTTGTGTTCTAATCTAAAATTTCATTAAAAACAAACTATATAACTAAGCACAATTTAGCCCAGAGGTAATTATTAGTACATGTACGCCTCTAAAACATATGTTTATGCTTTATGTATTACTAAAATAGGTTAGGCTTCTAGGGTTAAGTCATAAATATTAGTTACTTAATATGTTACATATTATGTAATTTTTAAAAATACAGTAAGCAAACTTTAAAATTAATTATATGTAACTTCCTTTGAATGTTATCAAAACAAACATTTTTGTAAAAATTAATATACGAGTTAAGGCGATTATATCAACGTTCATATAAATTTCCGGAAAAAAAAGATGTTTCCTCAGAACAACTTCGCACTACTAGTAATCATCGATTGAGGTGGATCGTATGTTGCAATCCCTTAATGTTTTCTCTACAATACAAATGAGCTTACAATGTTCACAAAGTTGTAAGACATTTTAGCTAATTTTAATGCAATTTAAGCAACGCTGCTTACCAATATTGTAAGATCTGACCATCGTCTGTACGAAGCTTAACCTTTTTTTACTAGCAATATTTTTGATAATCCGACCACAGAAGCAGTGTTGTTGTAGAGTTGAATCACCTTTTAGTCAATGCGCCTTGGCTACTATTGTATTAGTATTGAGACGGTTACGATGATCAGTCGTAATAAGTTTTAGTTGGCTAAAAATTTTCGAATGTTTTGTTTCTGTACATTTTGCGTACAGATTCAAAAGATACGAAAAATGTCAGGATTATACATGATACCTGAAGTAGTCAAAAGATACGAAAAATTTATCTTTCGTATCCTAACGGCAACACTGATGTATATACATATGTACATATATATATTATGCTCTTGCTCCCGAAGCTAACATGTTATGAGAGTAGTTCTCCTTAATAAACTTAATACTAATTAATAAAAAGACTTAGGCCCGTTTTCACGACTTACCTTTAAAGTTCGATATAGTTAACGCTACCTTTAGCACTAGTGAGGAATAAAGTTACCTTCAACTATTTTTTGTTTTCACAACTTCTGTATAAAATAAACTTAAAATTTTTAAAAAAGTGGCAATACTAAAGAAAATACCGACTATTTTTGCCAAAATTAAAATACGAACTGGCAACTAAGTACTTTTTTTACATTTACAAAATATACGTATAATTGGAGTTGTCATATATAAAAAATATGTGAATATAATATGGCAATCTCAAATCTAAACCTTACGACAAAAGTTAAAGGTAGAACGTTCCTCTCTTTAGCTTATTCTTCACTTTAAGGTTAAAGAGAACTTGTGATAATTAAAAAGTCATTATCTGTTCGATAACTTCCTACATTTAGCTATCGTTAAGTCGGGAAAACGGGCCTTAAAAAAAGAAAAAAAACATACAAAAAAAATTTACTACCCTCTATGTGTACCTGAAGAACTCTTTGAATAAAATGGAGGACATATATTAATATGTAAATTGTAATTTGGAAGCTCTTCTTTAATAAAGCCTACAGGTGATAAATAATTTATATTAGACCAACTAAAATTTTGTTGATAAATAAAAGAATTCTTAATAAATTTATTTTAATGAAACGAAATTCTTGTAATAAACCTTTTCAAAATATCACAAGCATATAACCGAATCGGAGTTACTTTAGAATGTTTATAAATAAAAAGATTTGAATATCGCTAAGAATTTGATTCAAAATTTTTCCTTAAACAAATTCTTAAAACTTTCCTTTCAAAAATTTCCATTTCCCTGATTATAATAGGGGAAATACTAAACCAAATTGGAAATCTATAAAGAAAGACCGGTCTTAAACTTGTCTTATACAGCAACAATTTTGTTCTCTTAGGCAAATTTTTATTAAGCATTAATCTTGAAAATGAGCCCAATATTTTATAAGCTTTCTGGCATGAATATTAAACTTAGAAAGTTTATTAAAATTAGTTCCAAGATATTAAATACTATCTTTTAAGGAAATTTCGACATCATTAAGAAATAACTTCAGATTTTTACTCTCTGGAACCACAAAACTTTCACATTTTCCAGACGCATTGCGAATACAAATTGCTTCACACTTATGCTAAGTTCACACTTAGGTTTTTAAACGCGTTTAAGCAAAATGTTGATTTAGCTAATCAAAGCCGTTCACATTACATTTGAGATGATTAAGATGACAGATGATTAAGAAAAAAACACACAACAAACACACAAAAAAACAACAAACAAATTTATATTTCTTTAAAGCATTAAAAATGGATAAAAACTCTTTTATAAAGTTATCAGAAGATTATTTTAATCATTTTAATGATGAAATTGTGAAAATTTATGAATTATTTAAAGAAAAAAATAAAAACATTAAGCAGAAATCTTGGCCGGTTGTACACGATCATGTTGGCGATTCTACATTTGAGGTATGTTCAGTGGATTCTATGTGATTTATGAAGTGATTTAGTTGTAATCATGTCAATTTGAAGTGATTATGGGTAATCATCTCGATTTTGAAGTGATTAGAGCTTAATCACGTTCGAACTGCTTAAACGCGTTTAAGAAGCCAAATGTGAACATACTATTAGATGCATTAATTTTAACTCCCCACTTATCATAGAAATTTTTAACTATCCTCAAATGATGCGAAACTTATCTAAGTGCATTTAATAGAGATTCGTTATGTGAATACACAGAGAATCATCAGCATGTATTAAACTTAAAGAATTGAATACTATATGAGGAAAGTCATACATAAAAATGTTGTATGGAAGTGGAGGTAAACCAGAACCTTGTGGAACGCCACACTAAACATTTTCAAGATTTGATAACAAGTATTTAAGCAAATAAAAAATTTTCTATCTGATAAAAAACTTTGTAAAAGTTTAACAATAGAATCATTGAATCCAATTTGGATCATCTTAAATAATATACCATCCTGAAAAGCCTTCTTCGTCCAATGATATTGCAACTGTCAGTAACGTCTTCGTAAGTTATAAACTATATCACTACGAAACTTGAATAAAGCATCAACTGTTGAATGATAATTTTTAAAACCAAATTGCATATCAGGAATATAACTTCCAATTAATCCCAAATCGATTTTCCTACGAAGAATTTTTGCAAACAATTTACCTTAATTTGAAAGTTATGAAATTGGTCGTAAATTATTAATATCAGTATTATTTGTTTTTTTTTTTTCAATTTGTATAATTTTCGAAATTTTCCACTGAGCTGAAAAATACGAGTTATTGAAAATTATGGTGAAATATTCAAAAGCCTTCATTGGAAGTTTTCTCATACTCAACTTTACATGTTTCTACCAACTCATCTAAAGAAGTAAGATCTAAAAGCTTTTCGTTATTAATAAAGAAAAAATTATTTGAAAAATAATATTTCAAACCTGGAATATTAAATACTGTATTATCAATAATCTCAGTAATTTGTGCAGTATTTTCACTTGGGGTTGAATTACTGTAAATCGAACAAAAGTGCTCTTCTAATTTTTCCAATTTTAAAGAATCATCCTCTAAAATTACTCCATCAACTGAAATATTTAAAAGTTTCCTATTCTTCTTAAAGCCTATTAAATTATTAATATTCTTGTAGGCTTTAGGACCGGGAATAATGTTTTAAAGTTTCTTTTTAAAAAGAGCCGATTGCTCAAGTTGGACCTGTTTCCTAATAATAATACTTAATAATTCTATTTGTTTAGATAACAACAAATAATCTGGATCTTGCCGATTTAAAGTTCTATGATAAATTAGTTTAAAATTTTTTTGCCAAAGAAATTTAACTTTAAATAATTTGCTTAAATTATTGGAAATTAAATATTTTTTACTTTTTTAACTAATTTGCTCCGAATGGATATTAGTAAACCTATTTAGTGTTGAAGAAAAGTTAAAAATATCTTCATCGATTTCAGAATTTATTAGATTTCTATTTGAGTCTGGAAAATGATCTAAAATTTTCTGTCCAACATCAGTTTTGAAATTACTCCAATTGGTATTTTTAAAAGAAACGAAATTATGAAGCGGATTTAAAATTCTTTCAAAATTTCGAAGTTTAATTCGACATTTTAATGGGTAATTGTCAGAAAAAGAAGGCAAACTTATTATTTCAAAATTAGAATTTAAGTCATTGAAGCAGTTGGGACTTATAAGAAAATGATCAAGAAATGAGGAGCCGTTGGAATAAGAAGGAGTGTAATCACAAATACGAATAAAATGAGTTGGATTACATTCCAAAAAGTAAAAAAATATATTTCCATTACCACTGCATCATCACCCCAAAAAGTATGTTTAGAATTAAAATCACCTCCAATAAAAATCCCGTCAAAATTTTGTGAAAAATTAGCTTAACGTAATAAACCATTGTTAAAATTAACTGAGCTATAATTACATGGAATATAAATAGAACCAAATAAAAACTTCTTACGTGAATCATAAATTTTCAATTCAATAGAAATTAAAATATGTGGAAATCCTATTCCAAATACATCGATTATAGAGAACTTATACGATTTCCTTAAAACTATTGTAACGCCTTGGGAACTACTATCTTCAATAAAATTATAATTGTCATACAAAACTTTATTATTAAGATGTGTTTCCTGAATGAACGCTACATCTATCCTATTAGATGTCAAAGCATCTAATAAATCTATTCTTCTACTTACTGCAATAAGTGAGCCAACATTAAACGAATGTAAATTATAGCTATTATGGATCATAATATTTATGTAATTCATCCAAAAGAGCTCGACATTGTTGCCTAGCCTCTTCCTTTGAAAGTTGCCTATAGTACTTAACGAAATTTCCTATTTTCTCTTCCAAAGATAATGTCTAAGAAGGGCAAATAGTTTGAGCAATTTTAAAAAATTCTTTGATTAAAGGAGATGATGAATTAATACTTTGAGAAGTTTTAAAATTTTTTGCTTGAAAATGGCTTGCAAAAGATTTTCCATGTTGAATAAAATTAGAATTAGTTAAAGCATTTAAAACGTTGTGGGAAACCTGTTGTTTTCTTTCACAAGCTTCACGTTTAATTCCTTTTTTGAATTGAATATAGTTAATGAAAGCCGAGCAACCCTTATAATTTGATGGATGGCAAAATTGTTTACAGTTATTACAAAATGGTAAATTTTTTGTGAAGAAATAAATTGACAATCACCAGGTCCATGATCTTTGTCGCACTTAATGCGCCTGTATTGGGTATTACAGTTATTTGACCTATATCCCCATTGCTGACAACGCCAACAGTGAATTTCCTTTAAATTCCTTTTAGGAGATTCCCACGAAATGTTCTGATTTAGAATAAACTTTATATTTGTAATTGAACCTAAACTTCTACCTAACTTTAATGTCACTAAGTATCAAAACCTTTTTTTTTAGAGTAAGGTGTTGAATATTTCGAAACTGTATCGACTGTATCTGGAACAATGGAATCAATCCCATTTTTCAATGCAACTAAGTCAGTTTTGAAATATAGTCCACGGAAAACGACATTCAAGCGTTTTTTTTCTAATGAAGTGAAAGAATAAGAACCAACCTTCTTATCCCTTAATAGTTGCATAATTTCTTCGCGAACTGAAACATCTTTTAAAAAAAGTTTGCTTTTTAATTTAGATTTGTTTGGTATCTTATATTCTACTTTTTTCGTATTTAATTGTTGAACAAGATTTTCTATATTAACATTAAAAAGAAATATGGGGCGACAAAAAGAATTTTCTTTTCTAGAAATTTTTTTTTTTTTTGAATTCTTTAATAAATTATTATTATCACCTATAAGATTGTGATTTTCTTGTTCAATATTTAATTCACCTAAAATAGCGAACCTATGTGTGTTTTGTGTAGTATTATTTGACAAATATTGCCTATTTGTAATACTTAAATTAGATAAATCTACCTTATAACTATTTGATCTTTTTCGTTTTCTACTTAAAACATTTTGAAATTGATCTTCATCTTCTAAAAACGAGAACAGGGATGCTTCGTGTTCCATAGACTCTATTTGAATGTTGTGTTCCTCTAAAATATTCGAATCTCCACTTTCTTTTTGAGGATTTACTTGCGTATGAAATGATTGTTCTGACCAATGCTAGAAATATGATGTTTTAATTCAATTGCAATTTGATTGGGAAGAGGGACATCACATCGTTAAATCAACTTTTCTCCTCATAAGTACCCAAAACATATATACTTTATAGTGTCTAAGATCAATATTGTAGAAATTACAAACGGAATGACAAACTTATATATTCCCTTTTCCACCTGTGGTGAAGGGTATAAAAAGAGTAATATTTGGGATTTCAGTATTTTGATTATAAATCAGCCATTTTTTAACCGATTTGACAGATTTACCGACGTGTTTAAGAAGAAATTTGCCAGTTATTTGGATTATAACTTTTTCGTATCTACCAAATTTGGAAACTTTGGCTCTTGCCGTTCTCCAGATATACAGAAAAAAATAATAAAAATACAACAACAAGGGATTTTTGGAAAAAATTAGATGTAGTCAGGTTTTTTTGCTCATATCTCAGCCATTTGTGGACCGATCTGGCAGAATTTCAATAGCATGAAATGGTGGACTATATGTGACATAAATGTAAAACAACCTAGCCGCTATTATGTCTGGAGACTCCGGAAAACACATATCAAACGTAAGACGGACAAACGGATACATACTTTATAGGGTCTAAGATCAATATTGTAGAAATTACAAACGGAATGACAAAATTATAAATACCCTTTTCCACCTGTGGTGAAGGGTATCACTTAGTATACTTATCTTTTTGTTAGGGTTATTTTCTTTAACAACTGAAACTGCAGCGCTCGAAATTGAAGAACCGCAACAAAAATTTTGAGAAGTTTTATAATTAGTGGGAGGTTCAGTGGCTTTACTGTCTGACAAGTTTCCGGAAGATGATTTCGAAATTTTTAATTTATCAGTCGGAAGTTTGTTTCCTGATTTATCAGGAGGTAAATTTAAAAATAAATTTATAAGTGGTAGGCCAAAGCAGTCATATATATTTCTTGTAATTATTTTAAGACCTTGTGAATCCCCAAAATGTTAATTCAAGTAGTTTATTTAAATAAAAAAACAAAAGCAAAAGAAATATAAAAAATTTTATAAAAGTAAAGAAAAAAATTTTTCATTAGAACAAACACGTCTTTATCTTAGCAAGAACGTACACTGACTGACTGAAGCTTTCTCGTTGGTTTTTTCTCATCCCACATATAGTTTTTGAGTTACTCAACGAAAAGTTTTTTTATCGAAGTTTCTGATTTTGAGGGCTCCGATTGGCCTGAAACTTTTCACATTTTTTTAATCTCAAAATCAAAAAAATTGGTGGGTGAGATTTTAACATTTGCAACTTTAAATATAAAAACCATTCCGTTTGCATGCAAATGCAATTGTCGAAATTTTTGTTTTTTATGTGTATAAGCGGCGCCATTAAAAGTCAGATCTCAACATATCGTATATTACAGTTATTGGCAACAATATGACTTCATCATTGTCTTTAATGTTTTAATCGGATTTCAAATGGCGGCGCTATATATAAAACACCAAAAGTTGGGGCGTGGCAAACATTTTTTTTTTTAAGTTCCAGAAACTTTATTGATATGCATTTCATTCTAGGGCATCACTGCCGCAACTGTTTTGTTTTCTGTTATATATTTAAAGCTAGACGTACAAAAGTCACAAAGGGAATGGACTTTCTTAGCACGTGCAAAAAATTGGACATTATGGGGGAAGGATCCGAGATGACACAAGTTGTGCTCCTACATACATATACATTTCTCTAGTGGGCGTTTTTTATTATTTTCAGTTGGTAATACGTTTTAAAAAGAGATATGAAAGTAATATAAAATAATATACAAAGATTAAATTGGCTGATTAGCTTTGCGACAAAATAAATGCAAATGAGTCATTTTATAATCTGCAGGTTTTCGTTGGGGAAAAAAGATAATCGCCTAATGAGATAACGGCCATTAGTGTGCAAAATTAAGTCCGGGTAAAATGAAAACAATTCTAAACCAGTGGAGCTACATTAGTGAGCAGGCTTAAGATACCTCTAAGAATACAACTTTGTTCTGGATCCAAGTATATAACTTTCGAAATTCAATTAACGAAAATCCTTTTATGGCAGAAGTAGAGCATTTGTTAAGTTTAATGGAGTCAATAGAAAGTGCACTCAGAACAGGACTGAATACAAAACTTGTATGAATAACATTATTATATCGAATAATTTTGTAAATAAAGTACCAAACAGAATTGGTATATGATGAACATTCATCGTCATTTAAATTTTAAATATTCTTGAAAATTTTGTATTCAGTTTTTGTTTGCAAAAGCTTTAAAAGTTAAAAATTGCAATGTTAATCTGTATTTTAACATTGATTTCAAAATATTCACTAGCTTTTCTTATCTTTTGGCAACACTGGTCATCGCAATTTAGAGGCCATAGTATTCATGAACTGGCTTTAGCAACTGCGCGAATACAAGTAAATCATATGTGTTAAACCATATTAAACTTAAGGTACGGAATAAGATGTTTTTAAATTTAATTTCTTTAAATGCATTTGAAGGGCTTTTCGGTTATTTTTGATAGTAGCTTGCTTAAGCTAGCTTATTCATATTATTGATAGCAGCCTTAACATTGCTAAAACGTTTTTAAATCTGTTGATGGTATTTCTTAAGAAAGTCAAACTTTATTTCGCCAAATTTTTTCAAACAATTTCCATAACGGATTTTCATCACCGAGAGAGACCACAAAACACACTGACATTAGTTTTAAAATTTAAATACATGTGCAAAGAGTTCAAATGTAGCCAAATTGTTCTATCCTCTCGTCGACTATATTTTTTCATTTTTGGCGTAGAAAACAATAATCCATCATTTTTTCTTTTACGTTAAACAAACCGTACTATTTTGTTTTATTTTTCAACAAAACGTCCTTTTTCCCACCCAAAAAACATCTTTGATATTTTATATATTATGACTTGCGGGCGAAAAATTCCTCAATTTTCCAAAAATGTTAAATGAGCAAAAAGTATGTTTTGTTCTACGGCTCCTCGTGTATTTGTTGCACGTACGTTTCTAGTTTTGCATCCATTCATTAAAAACTAAAGTAAAAACAAAGTCAGAAGGAGAGAAATCTTTGTTTGAACGTCACCAATGTTAAGAATTTTGGCTATATGGTTATCGAGGAATTGCATTTATTGAGGTTTGCGTAAGCCGAGGGTACATTGTATAAGTATCATTGTTTTGTCCAAGATTAAAATAAATTTGCTTCCATTATTTGCTTCTTACGCCAAACGCTTTTAAGGTGCAAATGTTGTAAATTTGTTAAAATTTTATTTGCAGACAACATTTGCAAAAACAAGCCTGAGTCGAAGTATCTTTTTGCAGAGTTTTATATATTTTTATTTATTTGCACGAATAAGTTATTAAGATGCAGGCACTAAGTACTTCACACTATGTCAATATAAATTTAATCAGATCTTATAAAGTTTTAAAAAGAAAACGCAAAAAAAAAATATAACATACCTGGACTTGTTTGCCAACTAAGGCCACCAATGAACATTTTCCTAAAACGAGAAAAGCAAAATAATTAGCATCTATTTACTTAAAATCTTTTAGACTATAACTTTTTTAGAACAGTTTTGGGTAATCGGCAACAAAATAATCAATCTACTTGTCAGTGTGTAGCATGTACATACATATTTGCCGGATCAAAAGTAAAACGTCGCGACGACAAGTTTTGTTGAAAATTCGTAATTGAAAAACTATTGAATTTTTCACATGTTTAATAATTTAATGCAACTTTACTTTATAATCTTATGGTATAAATATCAAATGTCGTGGGTTTGGTTAAGTATATCATTTTGTAATATTTTAATTCATAAAAAGCAAGTAAGAGAGCTTTATTCGGCTATGCCGAATCTTATATACCCTTCAACATGATGCGATAAGAACAGAAAGTTTTATAAATACCGTTCTTTAGATATAAATAAATCCAATCTATTTCACGCTCACTTTCCAATCACGCCCACATTTTGTCGTATGTTGTATCAAGCTGGATGTACCTAATTTATACTTTTGCTTGCATCTAATTTGAAAATTTTTGCTTTTTTTGTTCTAGAAAAACTGAAGGACAGGCGGACATGGTTAAACCAACTTCGCTGTGCATGTTTGTATTTGTTATATAAAAAAAGGCAAAAAGTCATTAAAGTAAAAAAACAACTGATAAAAGGTATACCTTGTTAATTTCGAAAAAAAATTATAGGCATTCGTGGTTTTTTGCTTATATCTAAGCAATTTATGGATCGAATTGGCTGAATTTCAATATCAAAATTTTCAGAGCATATGTGACAGAAATATATTATAACCAAGTCCCAACCATATGTAGGGTCTCCGAAAAACCCATTTTAATAGACAGACGGACATCGTTAAGTCAACTTCGCTATTTATAAGTACCCAAAATAAATATACTATGTGGAGTCAAAGATCAATACTGTAGGCGGGACAAGTACGAGTACGCTGAATCCAGTGGTGCTAACCGTTCTCTAGCTTAGATCCTGTTTTCGAGTTAATCGTTATTTCGGAAATGTAGGAGGTTGCACAACATATATTTGCGTACGTCAAAACAGTTAAGTTTTTCAAATAAACAAAAAAAAAAATGAAAATTCCGCAATAAAATTACCTTTAACTAAAGCTAAAAGATTTTTTTTATTATTTAATAAACTAAACCGTTTTTGAGGTACGCGAATATAGTATATTGTGCAATCTCCTTCATTTTCGAAATAACGGTACATCTCGAAAAAAAGGGTTACCACCACTGGATTCAGCGTACTCGTAGTTGTCAAAAACTAAGTCTAAAAACCAAGCACATGTAATTTATAGATCCCACTCCTGAAATATTGTAACTTTCGGTGAGTGGTAACATGCTTTTACTGGAACTATCTAATAACATTATTAGCAGAAGTTTAATAACTTCTTGCGAGCTTTAATTGTATGGCATTAGGGAAGTGTATAAATACTAGAATGTATTACTTGATGTCAATTGCTTTTTGAACAAAACATTGATCTTCTTGAGAATAAAAATTTTGATATATCATACATTCAGATCCGACTTCAAATAAAAAAAAAATCATTTTCGAAACAGCCTTGCAATAATACTTTTAATTAGGGGGTGTACGGCGCACATTATTTTGCTTGTAAAATAGGTTTACATTTAAAAGGTGTTTTTTTAAGCTAGATAGAACTTTAAATTGTAAAAAGTAACACAAAAAATTAAATTTTGATGAAATATTTTTTTTTATCGTTTCAGTATACTCTGACAAATCATCATGAATAGACTCACGCTTGAACAACGCTACGAAATTATCAAAATTTACTTTGAAAATCAGTCGTCGATTCGCGCAACTTATAGACGACTTCGTCATTTTTATCATGTTCAGCGATGAGGCTCATTTTTGGCTTAACGGGTTTGTTAATAAGCAAAATTGCCGCATATGGAGCGAGACCAATCCACAAGAGACCCTACAGACTCCATTACATCCAGAAAAATGCACCGTTTGGTGCGGTTTTCACGCTGGTGGCATCATCGGACCTTATTTCTTCAAAAATGAGGCCGGAGCTCGCGTTACGGTCAATGGAGATCGTTACCGCACCATGATCAATGATTTTTTGTTTGAAAATATGGATGACATTGATCCGGAGGAGATGTGGTTTCAACAGGATGGCGCTACGTGCCATACGGCGAACGCAACCATCGACTTATTGAAATCAAAATTTGGCGATAAGTTGATTTCGAGAAATGGACCTGTCAATTGGCCTCCAAGGTCGTGCGATTTGACACCTCTCGATTATTTCCTGTGGGGCTACGTGAAGTCACTGGTTTATGCTGATAAACCAGCAACAATTGACGCCTTGGAGGCCAGCATTGTTCGTGTTATTCGTGACATACGGCCAGCAGTGCTCGAAAAAGTGGCCCAAAATTGGACGTCCAGAATGCGCTTCGTCAAGAACAGCCGCGGTGCCCATATGCCCGAAATCATTTTCAAATGTTAATGTCACGTATTGAAATTTTGATTACAATTTAATTTTTTGTGTTATTTTTTACAATTTCAAGTTCTATCGGGCTTAAAAAAACACCCTTTATTATCATTCTGATATGCATCCACACATGCATATTCAATAGTTGTTTATTGTACATTTGTATTTGAATTTTATTTAGATAATCATGAAGTAGATGACAATAATAAAATTAACAAAAGTGATGATGACGTTTTTATTGTTGTTCTTGGTAATATAAAAATGGAAACAAAACAAGAGCAATTGTTACTTTATTTTAATTCATACAGTCATTCATTCACTCTTTTCATACGAAACATACAGCGAACGGAAAGAAGCAGAGCAGCCGGGCTGATGAAAAACAACCAGACAAATAAGTATGGCATACAGATATACATACATACAAACATACATAGTTTTTTTCTCTTCCCTTTCTTACAATACGGATGATCTATTATTATCATTATTAGAATAAGCGGCTTGTAGCATTGTTTTCAAGCTTCTCCACCAAAAAAAATAAAATAAAAAAAAATACGAATAAAAAAACAAAGAGAACAAGAAATTTACATGAGACTGCAATTTACTCTGGCTACAATTGACACCACAACCACTGTCGACAATATGTTTAAATGCATATTTTTTTGCACTTTTCGCACTGTAGTTGACTATAGTCCAGAAAGATACCAGTGCTTCCAGGTCCTTTTTATTATTTTCTGAGAAAATTCGTTACTTAAATTAAGAAAAAAACTAATTTTGTAATAAATATTTTTTATGTTAGTGTCAAACACTTATCACAAATCTGTTAAAAATCAGTTAATTTTTGTATCGAACACTCCATCTTTTAGAAGTTTTGTCGTTAAAGTAGACCTCGATTCGAGCAACATTGATTAATTCAAACGAAAATTGGCATGTATCTACATTATCTATTTCGCGGCTTTTTAAAACTAAACGTATAAAATATTGTTTTGCAAAGGTAAACCAAATCCATATTTTTTATACCTTCCACCACAACTAGTTTTGATGAGGATATACTTAGTTTGTCATTACATGTAAAACTTTTTTAATATGCATCTAAGACCCTATAAAGTATTTATTTTCTGGGAAAAATAAGAGGGAGGTTGTGATTTGTTGCTCATGTCTCAGTCATTTATGGACCGATCTGGCTGGATTTCAATAGAAAACTTAAACGGAGTATATGTGGCATAAATATGTAACAATCAAGTCCCCATCATTTCTGGGGTCTTCGGTAAACCTATTTGGCTTATCTTCGCTAATCATAAGGACTCAGAATAAACATATATACTAAGATCGATGTTATAGAAATAACTAATGGAATGACCAACTTATAAATATATCTGTTTACTTTATTGAAGGGTATCAAAATAATATGGGAAGTGATATAAAAATTAAAGCAATCATTTTTGTCTGTCAAAAAAAAAATTAAATTCAGAAAATCCGGTAGTAATAGAAATCCATTTTTTAAACAAAACAGTAAGTATCAGTTTCTTAAAACATTGATTTCTAAGAAATTTTTCTTTTATTTTCTCTATTTATTTTTAACATTTTATGTTGAATTAGTTGAGGAGATTCACGTTGTTGCAAACTTTTTATGAAGAGTTCTCGTTAAGCCGCGCATTCTTTTTTTTTTTTTGCGTAAAATGTTTGAAAAAGATCGGTAAAATCTAAATATTTTGCATAATGTTTGTAAAAATCTATATATGTATGGGGTGTTTTTTTAAAATTATATAGCTATTAAATTTTTCCATTTTCCTGACTTTTTTTATTGTCGTTTTGAGCAAGAAAAAGTTATTTTGTAAACAAAGTACAATATACAACAAAAGTAAAACGAACACCTATAACGGGAAAGTAAATAATGATATTCTCGGTATCTGCTCACAGAAACAATTATTTACTATGTTGCGGATACGTAAACGTTTCGGTCGACTTGAAATGTTGGTACCATACTGACACCAAAGTAGTCCCGTGATAGGTCTTTGGTGGTAGAGACCGGTTCTAGTTCTAATACTTTATATGAATAAGACCTATCACTTTTACATGGGGTTGTCATTGGAGGAGGTCAATTAACACCATTTGACCAGTCACAGATCTATGTCGTGCTTAGTGTCAATTACTAAAATGTAGTATTATTTCAATACAATGTAGTATTATTTCAATAAAACAAGTCCTAGAATTAAATTCAAGAACCAAATTTAAGAAAGTACCAAAAGCACCGGCGAATACTGTTCTGTAATTCATTACTTTTTCTATCTTTTTGTTCTTCATAAACCAGTTAAGGGATTGGTTCGTCTTTCACTGGTCATGAGTCCTTTCTTTTTGTACTTGTTCTATTTTCACAAATCCCAGGACCAGTCTGTTGGACTAATTGACACAAGCTTCCCGCAGGGTAGTTACTAAAAATACGTAAACATGTCATATGGTGTTGAAGTGTATGTGTGTACTCGTACATGTGTATGTAAATTATTATTTGCTTTGATTTTGCTCACAGTCCTGTTCCAAAACATGTTGCTAACATTCTTGTTTAAGAACGCCAATACATAACGATATCGGCGCTTTTATACAGAAAGTAAAATACTTTATACATATATATTTACATATAGATACAGCACTAAACTTGCTTTGAAAAATAAAATGTTTGATCTAGTTTTTATTGCGCCTGAGGATCTAGTTTTGGAGTTATGGACCTTTAAATGTAGTAAGTCATTATTAATAAAAAATAAAACTTTATATAACTAATATGTGTTTAAGTAAAAATTGAAAAAACAAAATTTTTTTACAATTTTTTATTATAAATTTAATTTAATTTCCTAAAGATGCTAACCAAAGGTTAGCGAAATATTGAGAAAAATAAATAAATATATATATTTTTTTTAATTAGGCTTAAGTTTATTAAATTTAATTTTCATTAAATTATTTTAATGAAGAAAGGAATTTTACAAAATGGTAACCACTCGATCTTCTCAAATGGATTTGCCGTTTTACACTCGCAGCCATCGACGACTGCTGACGTCGATAGTCAAACATCAATCTCTAAACCAAATTGTATTTTAACCTTTGGTAGATCGAAGTTTGCTTTTTTGAATGATTATCCATTTTAATTAATTTTACATGTTCTTCCTTACTTCTGTTTTTTCCGTACTTTCGTCAAGAATTTTTCTTGAAGTCCAAAATACATTTTTTGTCCTTTTGGCCCTAAATTTGGGCTTGCGCTAGGCCTAAGGCCGCCTATGCAGAAAAGCATTAATTAGCGAATCCGGTATTTGTTATACCATAGGGGAGGAAATCCTTGCGCCCTTCCGAAGGCCGGCTATGCAGTGAAGATTTAGTTAGCGAAGCCAGTGTTTGTTATACCGTAGAGGAGAAAATCCTTGCGCCCGGCCGAAGGCCGGCCATTCAGAGAAGATTTAGTTAGCGAAGCCAGTGTTTGTTATAACGTAAAGGAGAAAATCCTTTCGCCCGACCAAAGGGCGGCTATACAGAAGGGCTTTAGTTATCGAAGCCGATGATTGGCATATCATAGAGGAGAAAATCCTTGCGCTTGGGCGAAGTCTCAACCATGCTATCTATCGCATGATTCTTTAAACCAAAACTGTACAATTAATGTATTATACATATTGGGGTCTTATTTCATTCCAGAATTTGGGGTCTTATTTCATATGAACTAAGCCCCCAAAAATTAGGGTATTATTTCATTTCATTGGGAGCTTATTTCATTTTCAAAATTGGGGGCTTATTGCATATGAAATAGGGCCCCACACTTTGGGGGGTTATTTCATTATTGTTTTGGGGGCTTATATTTTGGGGGGTTATTTCATGCCGCCCATTTTTGTCCTTCTTTTTCTTGTTGACCTTTTTCAGCACAACTTGAACACTTAATGAACTTAAGCCTAATATATTAAAAAATTTGGATTAAAAACCATGAATAGTTCAACAAAATAACCACAATACTAATTATATATATTTTTTTAAAAAAGACCTCAAGCTTAAACAATTCAAAATAATTATAATATAATATAATTAGGTAAGGCGAATATTCGGAACTATGCGCTGATTTTGTTTTTTATTTGCATTGTCTAAAATGTATGCAGATATTTATTTTATAATAAAACCGATAATCTAATCAGCTGTTTTATGTTTTGGCGCATGTGTTTACAGCTTTAAATTCAATTTTTGTTTAATAATTTTGTAAATTATGATTTTTGCGTTAAAATATTGTTCAAACTTGTGTTTTTAATTAATGAAAATTATAGAAAAGAAAATAAAAAGTGGAAATACAGTAAACATACAATTGTACATATGTATGAAATAAATGCCATCGTTGTATAACTTGCATTTGTTGCTTATATTTGTGTAATTAAATTGTTGTTTTGTATTTAATTTATTAAAAATACAAAAATATTTATTGTTTAAACTTATAAATAAAGGTGAGAAAAAGTCTTTTGCAAATTTGCAGCAACCCGCTGCCGGAAACATGCAAACATGCAACATGTTATTTTAACTATTAATCAATTTTATTAACTTCCATCTATGAGTATTTTGATAAGTGTATAGCAAAGCATTTTACAGAACGAACATCAAAATGGATTGTTTTAAATAATATGTCACATTTTTTGTAGAAAAGAAAACACCATAACACTGTTTTTTTTATGTAAAAAAATAATTTCATTTTTGTAAATTTTACCAGTAATTCAAATTTAATTCGTTGTTTTTAAAATCTTAACACCAATTTTATTTATAAATAATCTCTTAGACTGTAATTTGTATAATAAAAGGATTACTCTACTTGAGTTTTGTTAATTGTACCTTGAATCCAAATTTAGTATTCGTATCAGTATTGAAATCGGTATCGCTTTTTCTTTTTGAGTATCGGTATCGTATCGACATTCAAAGGTTTTTTTTGAGTCTTCAGCAACTGCCAAATAAAACACTATAAATTTTTGATTATTGAGTGCTCAAAAATACTACAAATACTTATTGATCGGTACCCACTACTCAAAACTTTGCAAGCACTAATACATACATTTATGCTTTACATATCGTTACTTTAATATAGAAAAGCCCTAACTAACATTCTCCTTACTTTACAGAAGAAGGAAAAGACTTAATAAAAATTGTAGTATCGTAGTTGCGATTTTTTTTAAACGCAGTTTTTTATTAAATTGTTTAGAGATTTTAATAAAAAACTGCGTTTAAAAAAAATCGCGACTACAAGACTATAATTTTTATTAAGTTTTTTCCTTCTCCTGTAAAGTAAGAAACATGTTAGTTAGAGCTTTTCTATATTAAAGTAACGATATGCATTAGTATCAGGGTTCGAAAATACACCAAGAGTTATTTAGCGTACAGCTCACACACCCAGGCACGATATATATTTTTCTAACGTTTGTGTAGACGAACACAACCCTTAAAGCCGTTTGTAACTATTTTCAAGAAAGAAACAAACATTAAATAGTTTTCAGTTATTCGTTATAAAACAGAAAAATTGTAGTGGTTCTTTAGACATACATACATTATATTTTAATGTTCTATAGTTTCTTTTTTACATTGATAAAGAAACGGAGCAAACAAAAAATTTTAGCAACGAACACAGCACGAATGGTTTGCGTTTGTATTGTGCCAACCCCACTTTTGAAATCCATGTCATCCGATTTAAATGAAATTTGTACCAAGGTTAGTGCTACTGGATATTAGTCAAAAAGTTACTGAGTTAGAGGGGTCAATTTGGCCAAACAGGTGTTCTTTCTCATCCATGTAACTTATTACCTCTTGGTATTAGCAAAATTTGTCCCAAACAAATTAGATGGCTTTTTCTCCAATCTTTCGAAAAAAATTTTTTGTTTGTTTAAAAAATGTTTTACATTTTTTTTTTATATTTAAAACAATTTTTTTTTTAAATGGGTACTTTTTTGCCCCAAAAGAAAGCTTGTGTCTTATTATGTTCTTAGTGGGCAACGACTGGGACATGTATAAATAAAAATAATTTCTAACTCAAGACGAGGGTTTTCTTCAACAGCTGAACCTAGTAATGCAAAAAAAAAGCAGAAAATAAAGGCTAAAATTTGGACTTACCTTGGTGCAAATTTCATCCAATTTGGAAGGCATCGATTTCAAAAATTGGGTCAATTGACAAGAAATCCCCGATATGTATTTTGTTTTTGCAAAAAATGTTTGGTTTTTTTACCAGCCAAAAGCATGCTAATCACCAGGGAAACCAAATATATGCAATTACATGTTTTTCCTTGTGCAACCAATGAAAGCTGAAACAATATATTTATCCGTTTTAGAGCTTTTTATGAATTTTGGCATCGATTTAATGTGCATATTTTTGCATATTTTACCGTTTGCAGCATTTTTTTGCATAATTTAGTTAAAAAAAACTTTTTGAAGCATTTTGTGTGTTGCTTCAATTTCGTCATCTATGTACATTTAATTATTACTCGAAAATTGTAAGTCAAAGGCAGGTTGGCATTAAAGATAAATATTATTGAAAATTTTTTTAATTTGCCATTTTAATTTGTTTGTTAAAATTTTGTTAAATAAGAAAAGAAAAAAACCCTGAAGATGGCATTCAAAGAAGTGCCTTGAAAATTTAGTTATATTATTATTTTAAACTTTAGAATTTTATGTATAAGCAAATTGATTTGTTCTTGTCGGTTTGTAATACATAGAAATCTGGATCACTTTAGTATACCGACCGATTTAGAATCACTTTCTAAAGTGACCTAACGATAACCATTCGTCCGTCTGGCTAGTTGCTTGTCCAAGTTAGTTTTGTGCGCATAGTACAAATTGCCATCTTGTAGATAATTTAATCAAATTTGGTAAATACATTTTAATTGTACTAAGAACGAAGTCTATGAATTCAAAGTTTCCTTCCAAATTAGACTCATTGTGTCCGTAAACCATCTTATTATGTTGGTGTTTAGATTAAATTCGCCTAAAAATATTTTACTTCAAATTATCACATTTTCCTAAAGGTCCCATCTATAAAAAGCTTTATCTTCCTTTTATATGTTAACATTAATAAACAATTTAGGGACCATCCCTAAAATCCCTTTAAGACAAAAAATCTCATATGGATGTTAATATCTAGATAGTATTCGGCACAAATAACTCTTATAGGAACTTTAACATCTTAACATAGCTTTGTTTTTTTAGCCGATGACTACTTATCGTTTCCAAAATTCGAAAATTCGTCTGTAAACACTAAAGTGTTTGGGCTTTACCGGTTACAATTTAAAGATTGTTTTTATTTAAAGGAACTGTTATAAATTGTTGAATATTTAGTTTTTAAACTATCAATTTTTGAATTTGTTGGGGCATATTTTTAACAATTTTCAGGGCATATTTTTAAGTTGTTACTGAATATTTAATGCGCACAAAACGTGTTTTTTAGAGCATATTTCTGGTTTCCCTGCTAATCACAAATGTTTCGCGAACATCAATTTGCTGAGCCAACCACAACGAAGTTTGTGGTTAAAAAAACGCAATTAAATGTTTTCATCTTTTTGTTGAGTTGGATAAGTACAGTATTATTTTTGTTCTAGAAGATGACAAACACGGAAACGATATTTTTTAATGATTTACTACACAAGCACTATTAGCATTTGAGTTTTCCACAAATCTACCTAACCGAACACTAAAGCTGGGTTCACACGATTGCCGCAAATGCACCAATATGACTCAAGTTTTATTGTGCTTTATTGACGCACAATAATGAAATTGCACCAATCAAATATTTTGAAATCACACGATTACCCTGTTTTAAACAAATTTAATTGCCGCTAGTTGGTACAAAGCGAAATGGTTGCAACAATTGCCGCAGAACAGTTACACGATTGTTTTTACAGCCGTGCCTAAACAAACGCGGAAGGCTGAACGTTTTCTTCCGCTTAAGCTGAAGGTCCACACCATGCGTTTATGCGTCTGTCCTTTTTATGCATTTGACAAAAAAGTTGAATCAGTGTAATTGCATATGACAAGTAACACACCAAAATGCATAGAATGCATAGACGTATGAACGCATCAAAGTAGGTTTACTTTCTACTTTTGTATCCGTCGCATGTGTGGTGAATAAAAGTCAGCTGTTATTGATGGCCATGGATGACAAATCATATTTTATTTTCAATGTTATCGATAAATATGTTTGTGTGGTGGATTACTTTTTACTATTTTTTTGCATTAAAAAAGGTTTTTAATAAAAGAAAAAGCTTTTGTGATAAAGATTGTATAAACTTTAAAGAAAAAAATACATAAAAATTTATTTTAAATACAATTTTTATATTTTGTATTCTCTTTATCGATTTGTATTATATTTATCGATTACTTTTAAGTACTGAGTACCATCACTGTAGTGTTTATTATTATTTTAAAAAACAAGTGCTATGGAGGAGAAGCTTATTAATGCCGTGAAAAATCACAAATATTTATTATAAATAATAGAAACTGGGAATTATTTCCTTTCGCAGGTTACTTTATATTATATTCAACATTTTTTTTTTATTTTTCGAATTTTATTCTATGAGTTAAATTTCAGTTATGTATTTTATAAAGCTTTTTTGTAATAGTTTTATTCCTTAAATTTTTAGGAATGACTTTTATACACTACCAGACTATTATATTGTATTTTCTTGTTACATTTTACCTTAGCTATCCTTTGGATAGCAATGAAGTATATTGTATGTACAGAAAAATTTACAATTATTAGACACCAGCAGAATGTAATGCATTTTCTGGCCCGCTACGGCCTTCGTCAGCATTCTTTGTGTCACACTGGATAGTGATACTTTATAAATTGAATGTATTTAACTCAACTATTTTAACAAATAGAAACTGGGAATTATTTCCTTTCGCAGGTTACTTTATATTATATTCAACATTTTTTTTTTATTTTTCGAATTTTATTCTATGAGTTAAATTTCAGTTATGTATTTTATAAAGCTTTTTTGTAATAGTTTTATTCCTTAAATTTTTAGGAATGAAACTATTACAAAAAAGCTTTATAAAATACATAACTGAAATTTAACTCATAGAATAAAATTCGAAAAATAAAAAAAAATGTTGAATATAATATAAAGTAACCTGCGAAAGGAAATAATTCCCAGTTTCTATTTGTTAAAATAGTTGAGTTAAATACATTCAATTTATAAAGTATCACTATCCAGTGTGACACAAAGAATGCTGACGAAGGCCGTAGCGGGCCAGAAAATGCATTACATTCTGCTGGTGTCTAATAATTGTAAATTTTTCTGTACATACAATATACTTCATTGCTATCCAAAGGATAGCTAAGGTAAAATGTAACAAGAAAATACAATATAATAGTCTGGTAGTGTATAAAAGTCATTCCTAAAAATTTAAGGAATAAAACTATTACAAAAAAGCTTTATAAAATACATTACTGAAATTTAACTCATAGAATAAAATTCGAAAAATAAAAAAAAAATGTTGAATATAATATAAAGTAACCTGCGAAAGGAAATAATTCCCAGTTTCTATTTGTTAAAATAGTTGAGTTAAATACATTCAATTTATAAAGTATCACTATCCAGTGTGACACAAAGAATGCTGACGAAGGCCGTAGCGGGCCAGAAAATGCATTACATTCTGCTGGTGTCTAATAATTGTAAATTTTTCTGTACATACAATATACTTCATTGCTATCCAAAGGATAGCTAAGGTAAAATGTAACAAGAAAATACAATATAATAGTCTGGTAGTGTATAAAAGTCATTCCTAAAAATTTAAGGAATAAAACTATTACAAAAAAGCTTTATAAAACACATAACTGAAATTTAACTCATAGAATAAAATTCGAAAAATAAAAAAAAATGTTGAATATAATATAAAGTAACCTGCGAAAGGAAATAATTCCCAGTTTCTATTTGTTAAAATAGTTGAGTTAAATACATTCAATTTATAAAGTATCACTATCCAGTGTGACACAAAGAATGCTGACGAAGGCCGTAGCGGGCCAGAAAATGCATTACATTCTGCTGGTGTCTAATAATTGTAAATTTTTCTGTACATACAATATACTTCATTGCTATCCAAAGGATAGCTAAGGTAAAATGTAACAAGAAAATACAATATAATAGTCTGGTAGTGTATAAAAGTCATTCCTAAAAATTTAAGGAATAAAACTATTACAAAAAAGCTTTATAAAATACATAACTGAAATTTAACTCATAGAATAAAATTCGAAAAATAAAAAAAATGTTGAATATAATATAAAGTAACCTGCGAAAGGAAATAATTCCCAGTTTCTATTTGTTAAAATAGTTGAGTTAAATACATTCAATTTATAAAGTGTCACTATCCAGTGTGACACAAAGAATGCTGACGAAGGCCGTAGCGGGCCAGAAAATGCATTACATTCTGCTGGTGTCTAATAATTGTAAATTTTTCTGTACATACAATATACTTCATTGCTATCCAAAGGATAGCTAAGGTAAAATGTAACAAGAAAATACAATATAATAGTCTGGTAGTGTATAAAAGTCATTCCTAAAAATTTAAGGAATAAAACTATTACAAAAAAGCTTTATAAAATACATAACTGAAATTTAACTCATAGAATAAAATTCGAAAAATAAAAAAAATGTTGAATATAATATAAAGTAACCTGCGAAAGGAAATAATTCCCAGTTTCTATTTGTTAAAATAGTTGAGTTAAATACATTCAATTTATAAAGTATCACTATCCAGTGTGACACAAAGAATGCTGACGAAGGCCGTAGCGGGCCAGAAAATGCATTACATTCTGCTGGTGTCTAATAATTGTAAATTTTTCTGTACATACAATATACTTCATTGCTATCCAAAGGATAGGTAAGGTAAAATGTAACAAGAAAATACAATATAATAGTCTGGTAGTGTATAAAAGTCATTCCTAAAAATTTAAGGAATAAAACTATTACAAAAAAGCTTTATAAAATACATAACTGAAATTTAACTCATAGAATAAAATTCGAAAAATAAAAAAAATGTTGAATATAATATAAAGTAACCTGCGAAAGGAAATAATTCCCAGTTTCTATTTGTTAAAATAGTTGAGTTAAATACATTCAATTTATAAAGTATCACTATCCAGTGTGACACAAAGAATGCTGACGAAGGCCGTAGCGGGCCAGAAAATGCATTACATTCTGCTGGTGTCTAATAATTGTAAATTTTTCTGTACATACAATATACTTCATTGCTATCCAAAGGATAGCTAAGGTAAAATGTAACAAGAAAATACAATATAATAGTCTGGTAGTGTATAAAAGTCATTCCTAAAAATTTAAGGAATAAAACTATTACAAAAAAGCTTTATAAAATACATAACTGAAATTTAACTCATAGAATAAAATTCGAAAAATAAAAAAAATGTTGAATATATTATAAATAATTTTATAATAATTTATTTATAAAAATAAAAGCTTACTCCTTACATATGTACTTATGTATGAATTTCATAAATTCTTTTTAAATCTAAATTTTACTTCCCATTTTGCCAAAATTGTTTTTATTTGATAACAATTTTAACACAACAGCTGATCCAAAAAATAATATGGCGCATTAAACGCATGGCATGTAACTTGAATTTAGAAACGCATAAAATGCACAAAAAGTATCATACGCATCTACGCATTAACGCATGGTGTGGACCTTCAGCTTTAGCTTTTACGCAGATATGCCATACTTAAACAAGAGCGTAAACGTTGCGTCACAAACAGTAGTTTTAACTTTCTTGTTTAATAAAACCCACATAATAGAAATAAAAAGAAGAAAAATAACCGCTAGATTGGCAAAAAACGGCTGAATTGCCATTATTTATTAACAGCAACGGCCAACTTCACTATTAAACGCGCTGTCAAAATCGGATTTTCCAATTGCAAAGCGTTGACGTCGCGCTATTTAGGGATGCTTCATACAAATTGTATGGGCATGAGAATTTTTGACAGTTAGAAAACGCTTTCCGCTGTTGTTTAGGAACAACTGTTACATGTGTTTACTGTGAAAAAAGCTGTTGTGGTCGCTTTTTTATTTGCTTTAAAGTTCTATTTGGTTTGTTCATCAAAAAAAATTTAATTTGTATCATACACTTAAACAAATTTTAGTTGATTAGTTTTATTTTTTAAAAAACTTCAAAAATTTACAGTCTGTTCAACAATTTTGTATGTTAAGGTTTGCACAGAAATATCTTTAATAAAAATATTCGCACTGAAAATCTAAATATGCTTGTGAACATACATGCATATGTTTTAGCATGTAGTTTTAGCATGAAAAGTATCAATACTTTTAGAACTGCTGGGTTTCTACTTTAACGTGTGTTATATTTTCGAGTATTTCGTTTGTTTGATTTTATTGCACTTTGGATAATTGTTGACGCTTTAAGAACCGAAAATATTTTGGCAAACAACAAAGTGAGGAATTATATTAATAGCCTAAAATTTTTATTCTTCTGTTTTATTTATTTCTTATTACGTACTTTTTCTATTTTTTATGTCGTAATTTTAACTTCCTTAAACTATTCAAATACTTTGCTATTCATCTTCATCTCCTTCTTGGCTGCCCTAAACGATGGAGAATACAAAACCAAAAGACAGACAAAACAATCGTATACATACATGCACCCATACATTACTTATTAACCGCAATGAGTGCACTCACTCAGCCAAAACATGTTCACAGAGTCAGTCAGACAGCTAGATATCTAGTTGTTTCTGCTTTTCAACCAGCCAGCTTGCTGAAAGTAGTGACAATGTTTCTTGGTGACAGTGTTGCCAATTCTTTACGACGAAAAATAACTTAATTCATAGCAAAAAATTAAAAATGACATAACAAGATTTTATTACAAAACTATAAAAAGAAAAATACATATACATATGTATGTAACGGAACAAAATGTTTTTGTAGATACATGAACTGTATAACTACTGTAAAAGCACTGTAAAACTGTAAATCTTAAACAGATCTCTTTTTTTTAATAATCACCACTGTGTGTGTATGAATTTTGAAAAAATCTTTGCTCTATTAGAACTTTTTAAATTGTTAAAAAAAAATAGTTAAGTTTTAAACGGAATTTTGCAAAACCAAAATGGTTAAATACATTTTGTCATGGCAAATGATAATAAGAAATAGCTTCATTGGCAGCACTGGTTGCAGCCAGCCACATCAACTCTATAATTGTTTTTTTCTTTTATTTTAAGTTTTTTATGAATGAATAATAGAGGGAGCCCTATAAGTGTACAAGGTGCTGTGGACGAGTAAGTGCTACAATATGTGCAGAGTGTAAGAAACTTTACATTCATACTCTTACTGGGGAAATGTTGTGTACGTGTGTTTATGAATACGGTAGTTTTCTTCTGCGTGTCTGTCCATCTATACCTCCGTCTATTTATTGTGTTGATTCATTTAAATATACTACATATATATAATATGTAAAGGGTATAGTGATATGCGTTATTATAAGATGTTGACCTGCTTATTTCTCATTTTTTTCCATATTTTTAACGTTCGAAAACTTTAAGGGTTTTCATGATATCGCTTACTTTAAAAAATTTGCCTAACAATTTTGCCTCGTTAACTTGCGCTGTTCTTTTTTTAAATTATTATTATTTTTTTTTTTTGCCAAATAAAATTATGGTTCTAAAACGACTGCGCACTTTACTTAAAGGTAATTTTATTGCGGAATTTCGGTTATTTCAATAAACTTAACCGTTTTCTAGTTTCGCGAATATATGTTGTGCAACCTCCTCCATTTTCGAAATAACGGTATATCTCAAAAACAAGAGCTAACCCAAAAAAACCTTAAACACTATTGGATTCAGCGTACCAGAATTTTGTTAAAACGCCAGGTGCCCGGCTCTAGCACAGTGTAATTTTTATATGTATTTATTTGTCAAGTTCCTTTAAAAAAAAAAATTTAAAATTTTTCAAAATGAATATCTTGACAATAATAAGATTTAATCATACCGTAAATCATAGACACAAGCCACAAAAATTTATTGTGTTTATGAATCTTAAATTCGACTACGACTGTTATTTTAAATATATGTGTGGCTTGGTTTAAGCAAAATGTTTCTTAATTTAAGAAAATTTTGGTATATTAAGCTAAAATCAAGAAATTATTTTGAAATTTTTGGATTTTCTTGTTTTAAAAAACGAAATTGATTACTTTAGAAAATAAGCTGTTTTCCGTGTATATATATTAGAGTGGGTAAAATTGTCTCGACCAAGCGGTTGTCAAAATCGTAATCTGCGACGAATTTGCCCAAGAAACCATGGGTTTAGAATCCAAATCGAGTTTTTATCAAAATATGGTAAAATTTTATTGAGGCTTCTAGGAAACTTGTCAAAAGTGATAACGTTTGGGCTTGATCGAAAGGAAATTTCATGAGCTTTCGAAAGCTGTTTAGGTAACTAAACAATTTAGGGAATTTAGTTTAGACAATATAAAACCTGTGCCTATCGTTCATTCTCGTTGGTTTACCAGAGATTGTAGACTTTTACGATTGTATGGATCTACAAACTCATCATCCGATAATTAAATAATTTTAGCAACGTTTGTTATTTAAGCTTACGTACCTATTTATGTACTTGAATGTAAGGTATTACGACTCGGTTATACATGGCAGCGCGCTCTTATGTAAATTAATTTATTCAACGCAATATTTACAACAAAGCCTGCGCGAAATTGTAAACAATGTTGTTCAAAATAACCGTATTTTGCTCACTCAGCAGATGTGTTTCTAACAATGCTTTTTAATGGCAGATAGGAAGTGCGCGAAAGGGCTTAAAAAATTATATTATCGTGAAAAATTTTACGACCCAACAAAATAAAGAGCTAAAAAAGGCCACTATTAATTTAAACGCCGCTCACTGCAAATATACCCTACGACCATTTGCTCGAATACATATAATTTGACGATCCAACGCTTCCGGATATAAAAATGTCTCCAAACGTTCAGAGAACCGAGCGATTCGTGCAACTAGACTAGCGTTTCACGCCGAACTATTGAAAAAATCGGTTTCCCTTTTCGCCCTTAACAATTAAGTTTTTGTTTTGCATTTACATACATATGTAGATATAAAATAATTTATAAAATAAAATCATATTGCAGGAAATATGATTTGGAGAAAGATGAAAGTAATTAAAGTTTTATATATTGAAAACATCGCAAAATTGCAATTCAATTTGTTAATCATTTCGAATATATTTGCTTATACATACGTTTTTCTTTTTTATTTGAATTAAAGCACACTTCAAAAAAAAAAAAATATACCTAAAGTTCATAAAGGACAGTTTCTCGTTAAAAACGGAAAACTCGATTTTTATTACAGACCAATGGTTTTTTGGGCAAACCTTCTTAGATTTTTTCGTAGATTACGATTTTGATAACCTCTTGGTGAATTTTTTTAACACATACAAATTGACTCACTCTAATATACATATATGCAGTGCAACTTTGACAATCCGGACACATAAAGTTTTAGGCTCGTTCGGATTATCGAGTTGTCCGGACTATAGTAGTGAATAAAATATGAATTTACTCTTTTTGAAACTTTAAGTAACAAATACCATGCCTTAATTTAAATTTATCTAACCAGCCTGAGCTCGCTAAAAAATCGTCCTACCCTGTCATCTTTTCTGCTTTCGTCCTAACTTTTATATTTCCTTAAAAGGAGTTGTGTATTACTTAAATGGTGGTTCAACTGTTACCGGGTCCAATATAGGTATTCGAAATAAACTTTTATTAATGTCGCAATTTTTGACAACCTGACTAGTAGTTTTTCCCTCATCAACAATTTGTAAAATATCACTTTTCCGTTAAAGTTAGAGTTTATGTTTTAGTTTATAATTTAAAAACGTGGCACTTTGGACGAAATTAGACAAACACGCTTGCGAAGGGACAAACCGAAACTGAAGTTATGACAGTGCAAAATGTGAATCAACATATGAATAACAAAACATACGAGGTAAAAACGGTTAGGCAACGGCATTAGATTTTTGTTCTTTCATAAAAAAAGTTGTCCGGATTGTAGAGGTAAAAATTTTAAATTGTCCGAAATGTAGAAGCCCCCGAATTATTGGAATGACCGGACTGGCGCATGTCCAGAGAATCGACGTTGCACTGAATATAAATAAATCCGCGTAAAGCCCCAGAGAAAAGCAACACCTTTCCAGGTTTATGGAGGTACAACATAAAAATCAAAATTTCAACATTTTTTATTTGTTAAAAATGCTACTTTTGTTGAACCCTTTGCAATAAAGACACACTGCATGTAGTGCATTTACTTGTATCTTTCCAATAGCATCTGCAAACGTCATCAGATATATTTTTTAGATTTATTAAAGATTTATGCAGAAACTATTTTTCTTTTTCCACATTTCTACTTATTACATCTCGACAAACTTCGCACGCACGACTATGCCGAATTTCTTTTATAGATCTACAAGAAGTGTTGTGGTAAAATAGATTAGTGACTTAACTATGTTAGTTTGTTAGTGCTCTCTCCTTACTTGTATAAGCCCAATCTGTAGTTATTGAATTTACAACAATAGACCGATGACATTATTCTTCATTTTTTTGTCAATAAAATTAAAATCCCACGTTTTCATAATTCAAACTGTAATTTCCCTATCGTATTTTAAATTTTATTATTATATATGCAATTCTCCAATATTGATCTAGTATTGCATACTTGAATACATCTTTACACAATTGCTCTTGTGCTGTAATTGTTGTCATTACAATTTTGTGCCGTGTGCTTTATTTAAAAACCGAAATTAATTGCCTGCTTGAAGATCTAAGTACCAGTTATTTATATTTACAGAATCTTATTATTTTTTAAATAGGTATGTAAACAATTTAATATATTTGTGAAAAATTTTCATCTATAGCTGATACATATTGTGCGGCAAAAAAATATTTGTAAGCATCTCTTTCTGAAAATACATGCATACATATTAAGGTATTCAATTAATCGGTGTTTTGTTTAATCGATTAATCGCGCGTATAATTATTCTAGGTAAAAATTTAATCGGATAATAATCGAACAATTTAATATTATTCGTTTAATCGAATAATTTTGTGTAGATTAGAAGTTTAATAATAAGACCAAAAATTATATTTTTTAACATAAAATTAAAATTTTATTAAAATAGTAACAACAATTTAACAGAATGTACTTCATTTGATGAAAGAAAATAACCAATACTAATTCGATTAATCGAACAACAGTTAATAGTTTGAATACCCTTATACATATGTATACACATACATACACCGAAAAAAAAAATACCAACGTTAAATTCACATGGCGCAATGTTGATTAAAATCTTAGTAAATTTCTGCAAAAGTATAGACTGAATCCATAAATTTCTGCTTTACTTGTTTGTGTAGACACAACAACTTTACTACAAGAAGGAAAACAATTTAGCCCATATTCATAGACAAAAATAAAGTCGACTTTTTCTAAAGTACACTTTAGAAAAATGTTATTGACATCCATTTAAAGCCGGTTTTAACTTAAAGTCGGCTTTATTTTGACTATGAATATGGGCCAATTTTTTTATTTTCAGTGCAAAATAATTTATAAAAAGTGGAAAAATTTTCGTATACTTTTTGTAAAAATTATTTAGTTAAATACATAAAATTTTTAAAGTAGATCGACGAAGAAAACCATATCGGGCTATTCTGCTAGTGACTTTTGATTGTGAGTGCATCTGTAAGCAGTGATGCCAGAAGTGCAGATTTATCTGAATTTTGCAGATTTTATACCCCAATATGACCACAATGCAGATTTGACGATTTTTGGCTTGAAAATACAGATTTTTTAGATCGGCGTAAACTTCTTTACTTTGTCACTTATGTTTGTACTATTTCTACTTCTTGCATTGAAAAACGAAAAATATCAACCATACATGGAAAAAAAAACACAAAACAAAATAAATAGAAAAATGCGTGTTTGTTAAGAGTTGATATTTTCGGCACTTAGGGAGATTTTTGCACTTATAATCAGTGTTGCCAGTGGATTTTTCGAAAAAATACCTACAAATGCTAATAAAAATCCGATTTTTCCCGATCCCAATCCCTACGCATTATTGTCATTAAAATAAAAGAAAAAACATTAGTTATAAGAAATAAATTTTATTCGAATATGTATATTAAAGCTTTGACATAAAATAATTACAAAACTAAAAAAATAATGCAAGTGTATGTACTTTTAATGAAATTTAATTAAGTTTTTCAACATTAGGTGTGATCCCGTACTCAACGTTGGGAGCCCGCGGGATCCCAATCTTACCGAAAAACCGTTTTTAAAAGACAGGATTACTTATTTTTTACTTTTTTTTTAGATTATCAAAATTAATGATAATAAAAACTTGTATGCAAAATATCAAGAAATTTGAATTTAAAATAACATGCAAATTTGCAGTTTATAACTTTTTTTTGTAGAAAAACGTTTTATATCCACAATCGCGATGTCATTTAAAACGTTTTCCACTACGCAAGCGGCTTTTAAAATGTTATTCCAATTTACAAAACCATTAAATTGTATTATTTTTTTAGTAACCTACAACGTTATTCCACTAGTTGACTCTTTAAATGTCATTTTGAAGGCGTTAAGGTCAATAATTTTGGGTGATTTGAGGTTTAAACAATGTAAGAGAGTAATGTTAACGATAATTTGCAAAAAAAACTGATTTTGCAAAAAGTGGCTTTTACAACGTTATTCGCGGCTGTGCTTTATTTATAAAATAAACAATAGAAAATGTTGTAATATGTAAGTAAATGCTTGAATTTTAATTAATGTGTCATTTATGTATTTATTTAAACATACATATTTCATATTAACGTTTTCTTTTGGATCAGAAATTTGGTTTTTGTTGTTCCCGTACTTTTGTCTATTAGTGAGAGAAATTTTTGTTTACTCTCATTTTACCGAACTTTACCCAAAAGTACGGGATTACACCTACATACATATTAGTGTCGCCAACTTTTTAACCCCCAAAAAACTCTAGAAATATATTTTGAAGCTATTTTAGGGAAACATTTTTTCAACCGTTTTGGACAACAAAATATCATTAAAAAACGTTTTTTACTGCATTTATTTTATAAATAATACAATATGAAGAAAAATCCCTACATTTTGGAGATTATGAAAAATCTGTCCGATTTTCCCTACGCTTCTATTAATGTATCAAAAATACCTACATGTGGGGATTTTCCCCTACTTCTGGCAACACTGCTTATAATACAGAAAATTATAAATAAAGATTGCGTTGAAAAAATATATAACGGTAGTCACATCACGCGAACCCATTTTGCGCAAGAAAAGTTTTAAAGAATGACATAAAGAATAAGGTATGTTCAGACGTAGCAAATATTTGACGAAAAAATAAAAAAACGTTACCAGTAAATTGATCAAACTTAAGCTATAGTTTTAACAATTTATAATGATTTGCTAAACTTTATTTGTAAGAAGGTAATTTTATGATGTAATTTATAAGCTGCTAAATGATGTTTCACCTGGCCAAACGTTTTGCAAAAGCAAATAATATTTTAATAAAGCTATTGGTTACGTTTTAAATAGGTGTAAACATAGCTTAAACTACATAGTTCAACTATGATGTCAAAACGTTAGGAAATTGATTCCTTAGTAGAAATTTTATTCACAAAAAATTACTTAGAAATAACCAATTTGAATTATCTTGACACATTAATATCGCCTGAATTATGTCATCTATGTATAAATATCATTAATAATTGCAATATTTGCTCTCTTGTAAGTTCTCAATAAGACTTGATAGTTAAAATAACATGACAAGCAAGTAACTTTTAATTTGTTGCTTTATATTAAAAAGATGTGATTAATCCTAACTCAGTCTGAAAAATTAAATTTGGATAGATATTTTAAATGTAAAAATATCAAAAAATGATCAGCCATGTTCTGAAAATGTCATTCGAAGAAAATTAAAATCAAACAAATTTAAGAAACTTTTCTGTGTTGATAGTTTCTATGTACCTTATATTTCGAGAAAATTCAGATTTTATTAGTTAAAAGTTCATTTAGGCCATTTTTCGACGAAACATTCCTAATATCTCTACTAAAAATAAAACAAACCATATTGGTATCAATACAGATTCTAGAAGGTGATAAAAATACCTTTCAAACAAGCCCAGATTGTGAAATCTACTATAATTCTATCCGATTTTATGACGAATTTAATTAAATTATTCTGTGTATATATGGAAAAATATCTATTTTGAGGGGCTCCAAACCCGACTTAGAGCTATGGTCTCTTGAGCAAAATTTCTCAGAATCACCTATAGATTACGTTTTTGCTATACGCTTTATCAAAAAAATCGTTCCTTACAATTTGACCCGCCCTAATATATATATATATATATATTAATATATAAACGATATAAAATATGTACTAAATGTGTTTTGAAGATTTTTTGACGATTTTAAAATCTAGTCGCAGATTTTTTGATGAAAAATTATGGGTTTTTGCTGATTTTACCTCTTAAAGTTCTGGCAACACTGTCTGTAAGCAAAGGGGAATGCAACTTAAGTAAAACATGTGTAATAGGAAAATAAAAAAATAATACATACTATCTCTCTCTGGTTCCGGGAGTCAAGCTTCGTACAGACGGTGGTCAGATCTTACAATGCGCATGCAGTTTGCCAAACTACAATCGAAAGGGGAAGAGTGGGACACGACTCTTGGTCGATTTGACATGGAATCACCCATATGTATGTTGTCGCTGAAGTTTCCTTTGAAGGTTATTTTATAATCAAATCGAATTCATTCTATGTACATGAAATTCACGTAGCTTCAGCTTGAAATGACTTTCATTCAACGTGATTCGTAGTGTTCTTTCAAAATCAATGTCAGTTTGCTTTAACATTACTGGAATGTTAAATTAACATGAATTATAATTGTTCTAAAAGAATAAAAGTTGTTCGCAAGTTATTATGTTAAATAAACATGAAGTAACTATGAAGCAAAATCACTAGCGTATATTAAATGAACTGTTGCCAACTTTTTTTTAACATTGCCCGCCAAATCGGACTTCAAAACCGCTAGAAACCGCTAAATATTTAAAACCTTAAAATTTTTAAAATTTTTATATAAATCTTTATCTCTCAAAAACGTTACATAGTAAGGTTACCAACTACCCTAGCTATTTTATTCCCAAAAAAAAATTCTTAGAGTGATAAATTGGGCTGTGCCGGATCTTTGATATCCTCTACCTAAAGTTAGAATATTTCCGGAGTGCTCTTTATATGGGACCTATAATAAATTATGGGCCGATCTGCACGAAATTTTTACAAGTAATTTATAGTCCTATAAAACTATGAGTGACCAAATTTTATTAAAATAGAATACAGATAGAAAGCGTGACGGTTTTACGCGAACTGAAGTTTTTTCCGATAGTAGACTTCATATGGGGCCAATGGTAAGTTATGCACCGATCATCACGAAAGTTGAGAGTGTAATTGCTAGTCATATAAAACTGTGACAGACCAAAATTTATTACAGTTAATTCATAACTCTTTTCCTACTGAACTAAGCTGCTTAGGGAAACTCGAAACAATTTGATACCAATATTCATCTTTTCGACTCAAGGTTTAAAATTGAGCGTGATTTCAATAGAATGAAAGACAGTCGGACATGACCTAGAAAATGTATATTTTTGGGAGTCTTAGATAAATATTAAAACAGTTTCACACAGAATGACAAACTAGTTGTGGTGGAGGGAATACAAATTCCTATATAAAAACGCAAAAATGGTATAACATTTACGCTATTTTTGGCAATTATTTGCCGTTTTAAGCAAAATACCTTACCTTTTGTTTCAAATTTTTAGCAAGCTTAAAGTTTTGAATGATCACATACAGCCCTAACAAAAAACTAACTGTAAATCGAATAAAAAGAAAGTAAAACCATGAACATAAACAAGTAGTTTTTAACCAGAAAAAAAAAAAAATCTTGATAAGAAAAAGTATAAAAACTGTAAATTTAAATATTAAGAAATGTTTCTGTAATTGAAATGAGCCGCTGAGAGATGTTTAAGAATCGCTAGATTTTCCGCTTACCGTTTAAACGTAATTTTTCCGCGATTGACATTTCAAAAACGCTAGATTTAGCGGGAAAATCTCAAAATTGGCAACAGTGATTAAATGTAAAATCAACCTTGTTTTCGAAGATTTTACATTGATTTTTTTCTGTGTGTATGTACATAATATATTACTTGAGGTGTGCAGGTGCCGTGATTACACTAAATGGTATTAGCCGAACGTTCACGTCCCCTAACGGAACGTCTGGTTCGTTTTGTTATTTGCAAACAATGTAAAATTTACATTGTAAATGCTTACTGAATTTAAATGTCACGTTGACGGAACGTCTCGATCTGTATAAAACAGATTTTTATGCCGTTGTTACGTGACAGTTGTAAAGCAGTGATGGGCTGCTTGTATGTTAAATTGAATGTGGGTATTTTTGCTCTTTTTTTTGGAACTTTTTTTAGTAAAGCTATGAAATTGAGACAAAACAACTTAAAATACAACATATTTCCATATAAACAAATATATTTATGTTTAGATGTAAAAAATAAAAAAAATTTAAATACACATACAATGGAAATGTGAAACAAGTAAAAGGCTTTAAACAGTATCAACACCTCGTTTGGTGCGTACACCACAATACAATATATGTATGCTAAAAATAGATATGCTAAAATACAAATTTGTTTATTGTTAATCTATAATATAAATATAAATTATTAATGTTTTTTACATACACAAAATACTGTTTTAATACCATTTAAATCACTTGGTACTTTTTCTGCACTGCGGTCACCATTTAAACATTTTTGATTCCCATCACTGTGTGTTTTGTTTTATGTATACTATTGCTTTTTGTTTATGTATAGGAAACACATATGACACATTTTTAAATGTTCTATAAGTGCACCAAGGTGCTTACAGTACGGTGCGGTACATTACGGGTACAGCAACGTTCGCCTAACTGGGCCTTTACACATGATAGAGAGGGCGTTATTGAAAACTACAACGTGCGTAATTAAAGTTTCGCGAAAGCCCTCTTAAAATAACTCTTATTACACCAGTGCACAGTGGTCAATTCCGGCCAAAAATCTATAAATTCTTTATTTCTTTACGTAACTGGCTGAAATTTGGTATCCAACTTAAGAATAGCATGTTTGATCCCTAGGTTTTTTTTGGACACGTACATACAGGGGTTGGCCAGTTAAACATACCATTTTGCAAAATTTTTTTTGGAAAGACCGAAGAAATGGTATATATTTTTCCGTTTAAGGTGGAAGAGGGTTGAGGTGGGTAGGGATAAGTATCAATTCATTTTTCTTCCCCTGTACACGCGACTGCATAACTATATATAACAAATATCTGTTCTTTCAGTAAACAGCTGAAATTTGGCATTCAAATATTGGGCGTATATTCAATATTAAAATAAAAATAGCTTAATAGAAAAAATACCAACGATATTTATATATTCGAATTTCCAAAAGGGTACCAAAATTTGTATGATAGCTTTTAAAGAGAAGAGAACACAATTTAAATTTAATTTTTATATTTATTACTTAAGAAGATAAATTGTTTTCCAAAAAAGTACCATGTGCAAATTTCAAAAAAGTACCACAAATATGACAATTTAATTTTCAAATACAATTTAGGCATGTGGGCAGTGTTCCCAGTTTTGGGGATTTTTTTTTGTAATTGGGGATACAAATTTCGGGAAAATCCCCAGGGGATTTATTGGGGAAAAGGCATTTTTTTGTTGGGGATTTTTGTTATAAAGTTTTTCTTTTTTATATTCAAATTCATGTATTGATAAATCATAGTTTTCTTATTGCTGGTGGAAACATTGAAAAAATCTTAACATATAAAATTTATATCTGGCAAGTCTAAAACTTTTTGTTATTAATTATTGTGAATGTCAACTCATAAAAAGAACAACTTAATTCAATTTCGTACAAGTCTAAAGGAAATAGTTAAAAAAATTTTAACGTTTTTGACAATGGATGCAAATCCTTATTCAAGCATTAGAAAGCACAATTTTATTTGGGAGCAAGAGGAATGGGCAAAAGGTATGTATGTTACATTTAAATATTTACATATGGTTTGAAATTTTAACAGCCGTATTCATAAACATTTTAAACATCATTTCAAACCTGTTTTAAGCAAAAATGGTTAAAATTGTATTCATAAGCGAATATTACCTTAAAAATCCTTGTGTAAATAAACGAATTTTAAAATTGGTTCGACCCTTGTTCAAGCCTATTTTAAAGTGACATTTTTGCTTTTTTCTGTGTGTTTATGGTCATTTTGAACATTTTTGCGAGAAGTTTTTATTCAATATTTATATATACATTAATAATAAAATGAAATTCAAAAATATGTAAGTTTGTATGTATATTATTAATATATTTTTCAATTTCACAAATTAAAGCTCAAAAAATTATTAATTGTACAGAATGAACTAGTGATGTGTAAATGATCAAAACAAATAAAATAAAACTCGTTATTTAAATACTTTTCTTGTCAGCAATTAAATCATTATCTAAATTGCACTTTTACTAAAAACTTTTTGAAATCTTTTTATTTTGTTTAATAAAAGAGAAACTATCGTACTATTATTCATTTATAAAAAGCAATTTTTTTTCTCACACACGACAAAAAAAATTGTAGATACGAGTACGAGTATGAATTAATAACCACTGTTTTGCATCATTATAATTCAAGTGACCAATAAAAGAGATAGTGTTGCCACCTTGCAATCAAAAAATAGGTTAAAACGTTTATTAGTTAAAATGCTGATTATGAATAAAAATTTTTAAAAAAGCTTTTTTAGGCTTAAAATGTTTTTTAACTAAAATATATCAAAAACCTGAATTAAGATTTTTTTATGAATACGGCTGTAAAAGTTTTTAGGATGGCTGAAAGCTAATTCATCTGCACCCAAATCATTTCAAGATGCCAGTGACCCAACAAATATGTCCTGGTGTGTGGCTTGCAAGACCTCTTTAAAGTCACATAAAAAAGACCTTAAGAGGCATAGTGAATCAGTCAAGCATAAAAATAACTTCGAATCGCTTTTTACAAAAAACACTTTAAAAAATTTTTTTGGTAAGAAATTTAATTTTTTATTTACAACACTTATTGTCATGGATATTTTTATTGTAATAGTATACTTATTTTTAATTTAAAGCACCAGTTACCACAACAGAATCCAAAATTATGGATATTAAGATGGCTATATTCACAGCAAAGCATGCCTCATTATCTTCCGTGGATCATCTGTCGAGTATGTTAAAGTCTTTTTCAATAAAAGAATTTGAAAGATTACGTTTGCATCAAACAAAGTGTAGTGCAATCATTAAATATGTTGTTGCTCCTGTTTTGTTATCCGATTTAGTTAATAGTATTGGTGACTCAAAATATTCATTGGTCGTAGACGAGTCTACAGATCTTTCTAGAAATAAATGGATGAGCATATGCGTGCGGTATTTTAACAAAGAAAAGTGCAACATCAGTACCGAGTTTCTGGGTTTATTCCTTGTAGAAGAGGCAACGGCAGAAAAACTTTATGAAGGATTAATCAACTATTTAAAAAAGGTAGGACTTGATCCAAAAAACATACAAGCTATTGGTACAGATGGAGCCAATAATTTGTGCGGCCAAAGAAAAAGTTTGTACACATATTTAAAATCTTGTAATCCTGACATAGTTCTTGTAAAGTGCACTTGCCACTCATTACACTTATGCTGCTCAGAGGCTTCTAAAGAATTTCCAGTTGACGTGGAATATTTAGTAAGAGAAATTTGTTGTTATTTTAGTAACAGTCCACTACGGACTATCAAATATAAAGGCGTATTCGACCTTATAAACACTGGTGTTGACTCTACCAAATTTCGACAACTGGTGCAGATATCTGCAACCAGATGGCTCTCACACGGTTTGGCTGTTAAGAGGATACTAGAGCAGTGGGTCGAACTAAAGTACCACTTTTCAATAATAGCGACGGCAGAAGTAGAAAAAACGGCTCAACTTATAAACGGTTTAATGTGTAATGATGAAATTCGATTATATTTAATATTTATGTCGCCTATTTTAAGTGAAATGAATAGACTGAATATAGATTTTCAAAGCGATAAAATGGATCCTGGAAGTATTTACGATAAATTACATATAAGTCTTCTTTCACTAGCATCAAGAATTTTAAAGCCATCAATTTTGTCACGATTAAAGGACGAAGATGATGTAGATAAAATTAAGGAAGTCGTGAAAATGGATTCGGCATATTTATATTTAGATGCAATGGTTTTGGGACATGAATTTGAAGAAGAGGTTAAAAACCTACTTCCATCTTTATCCCTCAAAATTAAACAGACATGTTTTTTGTATGTTAAGAGTTTATTGGCTCAAATGTTGAAACGTTTGCCATCAAATTTACTTTATTTCAAAACATTTAAGCAATTTTCTTCAAGTTTATGCTGCAGCTTAATAGAACAGCCAAAATTTTTTTCAATTTTAAAAGTCCTACAGCCTGTGTTAAATACCAATAATCCAAAAAACTTATATGAAGAACAGTGGAGAAAAATGCCATTTGTGAAATGGGAAGACATATTTGGTCAAGTTGTGGGTACAAATTTAAGTCTTTTTTGGTCCAAAGTATTTTCATAACAAGACGCTGGTGGTTCGAAACCTTTTCAAGAGCTTGCTGAAGTAGTTTTAAATATGCTTTCTGTACCAACAAGTAACGCTTGTGTTGAACGAGTTTTTTCTATAATGAATACAACCAAAACCAAAATTCGCAACAGAATGCAATATGAGTTATTAGAAGCCCTTCTTAGAATAAATACACACTTTAAAAATAATTCCGTTTGCTGTGACGCATTTATTCCATCTTCTGAAATGCTCACACTTTTTAATACAAGCATAGACGCATAATTATTTTGTTTTCTTTGCGTTTTTTACGTTCCAATTTTTATATACTTAGATCTCAATGTACAAATAAAATTGGTGTTAACACAAATAGATTTAATTAAATAAATAAATGTATGCATATTTTTCCATTGACATAATATTAGTTATTATTTTATTTTTCAGAATATGTGGGGATTTTTGGGGATAAGAAAATAGCTATTTTGGGGATTTTTGGGGATGAAAAATCGCAAATTGGGGATAAGGTATGAAATAAAACTGGGAACACTGCATGTGGGTACGATAGAAGGATAGTGTGTTCCCTAGTCCTTATTTTCCATATGGTCCGGATGAGTGACAACGAAGGATCTGTGCAAATATGGCCAAAATCCCATAGTGAACACCAAAAAAGTTTCAAAGTTACATTTTTTAATTTTTTTTAAAAAAGTCACAAGTACAATTCAGGCATGTGGGTACCATAGAAGGACAGTGTGGTACCAAGTCCTCATTTTCCATATTTGCCGGATGTGAAAGACAGAAGGATGTGACCACTCCAATTTATTTTTGTTCGATTTTTTTAATTTGTCCATAGAAATTATTAGGAAATAATAAATAAATTAATTGGATTTTTTTTCTGCATTTTTTAAGTATTTTTTATTAAGACAACCACATCTTTTATTTAAGTCCAGTTTAAAAATAAGTGATACTATGACATATTTAAAAAAGCGATAGTTTAATATGTCATATTTAATTATGTAGTAACGTAAGCCGTTACGTCACGCACATAACCTTCACTCGTATTCAAAACGAAAATTTGTGTAGACCGACTATACTCCGCTCATCGAGTGAGCAACTAAAATGTTAATTAAGCTTAACCACCATTTAGTAATGTGTTTATTCAAAAATCTTTTAAATCGCCCGATTAAGAAAAATTTGTACATCACTGTTTTAGTAAATTCAACAATGATTTTTGTTGAAATGACAATTGATTTTGACATTTGAGTTTGAGCGTTACACAAATTTTAAACTGAAAATTTGGGAAAAAATGGAAAAAATTGAGAAAACTGAGAACAGGATGAAAAGGTAAGAAGTTTATACATGTGTTATTTTTATTTCAGATGATTTAAGAATAACAAAATGTATTTTTTTAACAGGATATTTTATCACAAATAGTTTTTGTTAAGCTGGACATTATTGAAAACGCAAAAATAGATACCAATTCCAACAAAATAAAAAAGGAAACTTGGAATTCAATCCAGACACTTTTCAATTCAGCTTCAAAAGTGGTGAAAAATTAAATCCGTTGCCAAAACCAAAAATTCATCAGTTTTAAAACAAATGAGACAGACTGGAGGTGGTCCATCCCCTGAACCCCTAAATATGGCGGAAAAGGAATTAAAAATCGCCAGCCAAAACATTTGAGCAAGATCATAACGTGTATGACAGTAATTCAATGGACCAACTGGAAGCCAGCAAACAAAAAAAGAAAGAGAGAAGCGATGACCTGTCCCACTATAGACACGAATTGTTAACAAGCGATGATGCGAAAACCCATCTTCTACGAAAATGAGACCTCTTAAGGACAATGAAACTTCAAAAAGAATAAAACTGCTGGAAAAGGAAAAATAAATGGCATACAATCAATGTCTATTCGAGAAAAAAGATAAAGGTGGAATTAGAAATCAAGCAGCAAATGAAGAAATTAAAAATTCAAAAATTGAAGATGGGGCTTAAAAATATGAAGAAATATGAATTTTTAATTAATTTTAGAATTCATGTTTTAAAAAACTTATTTAATTTTTTAAGTATTTGAATTAATTTATGTTTTTATTTTCGTTTTAATGCGATATGAACATGAAATAGAATTAAATTGAATTCACTTGAAATTGTTTTGTTTTGTTTGTATTGTTTCAAAAATATCTTTGAATGTAAACTACACGTGATATTGTTTCACTTTCCAATTGAGTTGGGTCAGTATCAGCTGATGTAATTTGTAGCTCCATACTTTCAAAGTTGTCATCACCAGCATCTAAGAAACACATTACATGAGAGTGTTTAAAGTTTAATGATATTAATTTTTTACCAAAATCTTCCTTATACATAACTGATAAATTGTGAAAAACAGCTAATGCCACGTTTTTGTATTTTTCCGGGAATACGCATTTTATCCAAGAGTATTCGAAAACGAATTTTCCATACTCTGAAAACCCTTTCTATGATATTTATTGCTTTAATGTGAACTTTATTGTAGGATTCTTCTTGACTGTTTTTGGCTTATTATCCTCCATCTCCAAGAAGTCTACCCATAAAATTCCCATTTTCAAACTTTTCTTTAATTTTGTTTTCATTAAAAACTCTGGAATCATGTGTGCTACCCCTCCACGAAGCAACAATGTCGATTACGGCAAATGGATTTTTCATTTTTTGTAACTTCTAGTCCGACGTTTTCTCATATTTTACAAATTTAAATTTAATTTATCCAAAAAAATAACGTGCACAAAATCACAATTATCACATGGAATGATTAATTACTAATACGGTTTAAGCATAACGTGCTTATTTACAAAGAAAACTTTAACGGAAAAATCATAGCTTACTTTTATTTCAGAGTACAAAAATCAACTTTGAAAACCTTAAATTTGTAAGAAAAAAATTATCTAATTTGCTCCAGTATTAGCAGTAAAATAGTTTTCCAATAGCCAAAGTAAGATATGAGTTGTATGTTTTGAAGTGTTCGCTATAAACTCTCATCAAAATTTTTTTTAAAATAAAAAAAAATCATTTTTGGCCGGAATTGACCAGTGTGCAGTGGTGGAGAATTTAATACTTTTGTAAATTTTCTGTACATTTTTTGTCTTAAAAATACCCTCACGTCACTTTATGTGTTCTCTTCTTGTAATGCTTCCTTGTTTAGAAATCTATCCTGAAATATTATTGCTGGTAGGACCAAAAGCATAGTGCCGTTATTATTCCATTTGTTTTCGTGCGTTGCGGAAATAAAACATTTAAAATAGGGAAAATATTTAAATTTTTGGAAAAAAAATTAAGCAAAATTAAAAAGGTGGTCGAACTTATGTTTAACCGCAATAAAAAATGGAGCTTATACGTAAAAGAATCGCTTACCATCTCGCTTACGGAGGACATGAATTTTATATGACGAGTTCCCACTTTGAAGCAATAAATTTTTGACACACAAAGCGCTTATTTCAGCGCATATTAAAAATTGGTGAATGAAC